>JAKTRG010000011.1:0-529796 GCA_030579595.1 Spencermartinsiella europaea
ATTAACAATTCGCTAGTTCGTTCGGAAGTAAATAGATTGAACGACGGGTTGACGAATTAATGTGACGCATATCAGTTTTAACTGGTGCGGTGCGGCTGTTGACTTTAAAGTTTGGTAGGTTTATCATTCTGTGTGGTTAGAGAAAGATTATCAGCCATCTTTGGTGCGGTTCTTGTTTGAGGCCTTCCTTTGGGTGCGTATTCTGCTCTTAACGCTTAAACGAGTTTAGAGCAGGTTTTCTCCGAATTATTAATCTATGAGAAGAACAACTTAAGTAAATAGGGCAATGGCAGGTAGCACCACTAATTAGAGGCTCATTCACAGAATAAATAAGTGAATGTGGGTTGGATCCATGTTGATTACTTCACTAGGAACAGAGGCATGAATTGCTCCAATTGGCCAACGACATTAGACTTTGACTTCAAAATTGGATTATAGAAAACTCTCGCTGCTGTAATGTTTGTAACTTTTGGTATCTGACAGGAGCTTGTATGATAGATTACAGAGAGTAACGAATGCCACCCCTATTACTGCTGCTACCGACTGTACTAGTGAATCCATCCCTTCATGTCAATGCAAACATCGTATAGAAAGTGGAAATGTTATCTCTGCGAAGCTGAGCTACGGGGTCTGGGGCTGGCCTCAGCAGCAACGCAAAGCGCGCACTTGACGCTGATGGGGCCAGCCCAGACCCCGTAGCTCAGCTTCGCAGGGATACGTAAGAGGACTCTATCAACTCTCCAGAACATAGCCTATTCACGCTCCAGTCCGAGCGTCTCTTCGATTTTCTTTTGATGGCTTCCTCCAGAAGCTCAATCTCCTCGATGAGTTCTTCCTTGCCCAGCCGGGGTAAACAGCGGAGAAAAAATGCACCTTAATATGCTCTATATCCAAGAAGGTATCCGCGAAATATACGGAGGCTAAAGTACATTAGAGTGACTAACCAAAGCACTCTTCACACATCGGACCTCATATGTGTTTTTTTACCATTTAACTCCTCCGGGAGTATAAAAGACGACACACTTGGGAACCCTAAACACCTCAGAGGACCTACACCTGGAACATGGCTAATGGCTAGGAAAGATGCTGAAAATAGTTCGTCACCCTGAGGACACATGCTCGATAATAAATTGTCGAGTTGGAAGGGCACGGAATCAGACAACCCACGCATCAAAATGCTAGCACAGAGAATCAACACCCAAGTTTTGATATCTGCGAAGCAGAGCCGCGGCTTCGGGACCGGCCCCGAAACCATATAAGGCTGCGGAACCAGAGATATCTTTCCCGTGTACCTTCATCTGGTGGCTCTTCTTCTTCTTGCTCCTTTTGCTTTGTGGTGTGAAGAAGTCGTTGCGAAGACTATACGCGCTTTGTCTTTACATTCGCGGGATTATCGTGACTGGGCGCAACTGTCCAATCACTGGACGGGTAACTAGATAGTCAGTATAACCCTGTGCGTTGTTGAAATCGAGGGGTGAAAAGAACGAGTTTTGAACCATTTTACGCAAGTATGAACTTCTAGGATATCAAGTGCGGTGATCTGCCATGTGAGACCCCTGCTGATCTCTACCTTATCGCCCCATCGTCCCCTACCGGGGAGGTGTGGTTCTGCTTCGTAGAAGAGGTTACGGCTGAAAAAAGCATGAAATACCGTCTGTGAGCGATAGCGAGTGAGAACTATGGCGGCAAAAGTGCCCAAATCGTGCTGTTCTGGGTGAGGGGACGTTTCCTGACCTATACAGAGTGTGCTGATTACGAACAAAGTGTGCCTGTTAACGAATACTTGCACATTCAGCTGCGTGGCACGTTTATAGTTATACGCTATATTTTTTATACATATATATATGTATTATATATTTATATTCATATCTACATATGTCTATACTCGTATCTATATACTCATATCTATATACTCATATCTATATACTCATATCTATTTCCTTCTGTACATGCGCATCATCTATAGCCATACCTATATCTATTTCTCTACATCTATGTCTCCATCTACGTCTATATATGACAGCTTAGACAAGAGAGGCAATAGCACAATAGTAGTAGCTAATGCTAATGCTAGCTAGCAAATTGGTTATCCCTTGCTAAGCTGCCTGATAGTAAGTATCGACTTTTCTGTGGATATCTATATCCACATCTATAGTCATATGTATATGTATATGTCCAAATGTATATGTATACCTATATCTATTTTAAGTTAACAGCCATACCATATATCATATCTTTACACAGGTAGACAGGAGAAGGCGGCATTAACACTAGTAGTAGCGGTAGTACAGTGTGTAGTACATACAGTGTGTAGTACAGTGTGTAACCCCCATGCTAAGCTTAGCTGGTAGCTGAATATCGACGTTTTCTGCGAAGCAGAACCACACCTCCCCGGTAGGGGCCGCCGGAGGCAGCTGGAGAGCAGAGGGAGCTGGACATTCTGTCTATTGATCGTAACATTCATTTACATGCTAGTATATATGTATATGTGTTAATATACGTGTGTCTAGCTAGACAGGGGAGGCGGTAGTAGTAGTAGCACTAGTGGAGGAGGTAGATGTACCGTCTGTTGATGCAAACCGCTCCACGGCTCCAGGGTCGGGCAGCTGGGGCGGATAGTATCGGTCCAGCAGCTCGGTAAGCTTGCCTGCTATCTCTGGCTGTCGTTTCTTGTCCTTTTCCACCGTTTCAATCATGCCGTAGTGATTGTACAGGTCAATCTCTTGACTATGCTCTAAAGTGACCAGCTGGGTGCTCTGGTAGTCGTTATAAATGTCTTCCCGTTCGCACGCTCCGTACATTGTCAGTTCGTTATTGTCGTCAAATTTCAGGTTTCGTTGCTTGAACTTGCCACACTGGTTCCTGTCGACCCACAGGCGAAGGTCGCGGTTGAAGCCCCAGTTTCGGTACTCGGTATCCCGGTACTTGGGGTACTCCTGGAAAAGGGTGGCTTCGAAGTCGTGAGGGACGTATACTTGGGCACCCTCGTAGAGCGATTTTCGAAGCGGGCTCAAGCGAGACAACGGGTACAGATGGTTGTTCTTGCAGTTGACCTGGTTGTCCTCTCGGGTCACCGCAAGTCCTGTGATGTCAATGTAGATGCCGGACCTGATGTCGATGAACCGCGCGTCAATCACGTTGTTGCCGTTGCCCCGCGATCGCTCAATGTACCAGGGGCCGACGTCGATGAGGTATCGGCCTGTGCCCTCGGTCTCGTCTTCGACTACAAGCGTGCCGTTGTACATGCGCGCAAAACGATCCAGCTCCAGCACAGGCATCTGGATGTCGTTGTCAGTGTCCCAGGGCATGGAGATCCCGTCCCAGTACCACCCGAGGAGGGACCCGTGGGCAATCCAGTAGAGAATGTTCTCCTGCTCGGCGAACTGAGACCAGGCACGCATCAAGTGGTGCATGATCTGCTTGTGCTCTTTGTCATGACGGACAAAGTTGAAGAACCGCCAGTCGTAGTGGACGCCAAAGGCCTGCGGATCGTCTTTGAGGGAGACCTCGAAGAAGTGCTTCTGCGAGTGGCCTACCAGGGCTCGAGCCGATTTTACAAATGCTGCGTGTAGCTTCTGCTCGTCGGTGGCATCGCTGCCTACTTTTTCGAGCTTGTCGAGGTCGAGCTTGAAATGGTCCAAAGTCAGGTGGCCGAAAATTCGGTCGCTGAGAGGCTTGTCAGACGAGAGTTCGGGGAGCAGGGGAGGGAGCTGAACTCTGTTAATTGCCAGAGCTGCCGATGGTGATCTCTTGGCCTTGTCTCCCTCTTTTTCCTTCTTTTCCTTCTCCTCTTTCTCCTTCTTCTCCTTCTCTTCCTTTTCCTTCTTCTCCTTTTCTTCTTTCTCCTTCTTTTCCTTTTCCTCTTTCTCCTTCTTTTCCTGTTCCTCCTTGCTCTTCGCGTTGGCTTCCTGCAGGCCCTTCAACGCCTGTTCGAAGCCCGGCTCGCCAAAAAAACCGGTAAAATTATTGTTCCTGTGCGACATTACTGGAACAGTAGTACTGGACTTGCCCAGGAAGACCACCTTCTCGGGAACCTGCGCGAGGTTGTCCAAGTACACCTTGCCGACCATGGCCTGCTG
Source organism: Spencermartinsiella europaea (assembly GCA_030579595.1). Taxonomy (NCBI): domain Eukaryota; kingdom Fungi; phylum Ascomycota; class Dipodascomycetes; order Dipodascales; family Trichomonascaceae; genus Spencermartinsiella; species Spencermartinsiella europaea. The sequence goes on from JAKTRG010000011.1 coordinate 4,080, forward strand.
CTCCTCGGTAGACTGCTTACGATGGGGACCCGCGAACTTGCTGATGTCCTTGTTGTCCTTGCCAAAAGGCGTGAACTCAGAGCCTTCCCAATCGTAGGCCGCTGACAGGTCGAGCCAGTCCCGCCACTGGAACTCCAGCCTGTCGTCTGGGCTCGCGTTGCGAGCCTCTTCAAGCAGCCGCGCCGGAGCTAGCGCAAGGTCAAAGTTCTCATCCACGGACAACTTGGCTGAGTTACCCAGGCTGTGACTCGTAGAGAACGAAAATGGGTTAAACTTGAAATCGGCAGATTCCGGCGAAAATAAATAAAACGGGACCGCCATCATAGTGTACACGAAAGCGACAAGAATGAGGATCTTTCCCACCACGTTGTGTCTCGCGAACCACACCAGCCGGTTGAAACAGCTGTATATCAGAGCGGGTCCCATAGTGATATAAGACACTGCGCTTCTCCCGCTGGTTCTTTTGTCCTGCAGAGAGCCGGTTCCCCGGTCCTGTTTCTCAGCGTCAAAGAACACCATATTGCTTCTATGTTTCTAGTACGAGACTTAAGTCTGGTTAGTTTCAGCTCAAGTTTTCCGCGAAGCGGAACCAATACCTCCCCGGTAGGGGCCGCCGGAGGCATATCCACGTTGCCTCCGGCAGCCCCTGCCGGGGGGGCCCTGGTTCCGCTTCGCGGAAGATTCACAGTTGTCGCTCGCACTCACCTAATCAAAGAGAATTATATATACAGAGGGCGGCCAAGGTCATTTACCAAAACAGCGCAGCCACAAATGTCGATATATGAATATATATTCCAAAAGTCAAGCAGAGTCCAGTCCAGTCCAGAGTTCACTTCTTTACTTTCTAAATAAACCCGTGCTATCTACACAGAGATCTAGCCAGTAACGTTGGCGTCGCAAAAGGTCTCTACCGTAAAAAGTCTCTATAGTAAAATGCCAGGTAAATGCAGACAAATCTTCCAGCCAGCCTGACAGTCTTCTCCTCCGGATATATGTATATATATGTAGAGCGGAACAGACCGAACGATAAAGAAAAATGAGAAAATGAAACCAAAAAACCACCTTGCTCGGGGTATTAAGTAACAGGCAAGGAAAAAAACAAAAAAATCTAAAAATTTCGTCCCTTTTGGACTCGCAACTCAATATATACGTAAAGGGGGATTCACACGCTGCATGTCCAGGTACGCCGGCGGCTCAAAGGGAAAAGTAATTTTTTATCAAGATCGAACAGGAAAACAAAAATGGGGTTGCAGATATCAACGCCAAGAAATTGTCACACGACTGGGAATGCCTAGGAGCAGACTACCGGGCGGACTCAACGCCGATGACGGCATGTTTTAGGAGAGATTGGATTCTTTTTTTATTTAGCACCGTCTACACGAGTGGGTGAAAACGCGTTTCTTCGTTGTAGTTTTCGTAAGTTACTGAGGTATGTATAGCTTTGTGTCGCAGCACTTATATATCCTGTTTCACTTTTGGCCCAAAAAAAACAATATGCTTGCGTAAGAAAGAAGGGTTCGAGCCCTCAGCCCCTAAAAAGTCCCCGTTTAGAACAGCATATATACCGGTTGGTCGATGATTATCGACTATCAACTCGCAAGTACATACCTGTCAGCTGCTGGGGCCAGCCCCAGACCCCGTAGCTCTGCTTCGCAGAGATTTGGGGTTGGATATTCCAGCGAACGAAGAAGAACGAAGTGCTCACAGGAATGCCTATCTCTGCGAAGCAGAGCTACGGGGTCTGGGGCTGGCCCCAGCAGCATCAGATTTATTATACTAAACCGAACCAATCTAGCCTAGCAGTAAAGATACGTAATACACTTGGGCAGGACCTACATATTGCACACACACCTTTCTTAGAAAGAGAGTCAGGATACGGCACTGATAAGAGTTGAGACATTTGGACGGACTTTTCTTTGGCAGGGAGAATAGCAGAGCAGAGTATAGCAGAGTATAACAGAGTGTACAACAATGTGCATAACAGAGTGTATGATAGAATGCAGAACAGAGTGTATGACAGAATGAACCTGCTGTTTTCTCTTACTTATCTTTCTATTTTGTTTTTTGCATTTATTTTATCAGTTAGATCTTTGTAATCTTTCGGTCTAAACGATATCGATTCTATATCGATCTCTATATCGCCCTATATCAATCCTTATATCATTCCCTATCAAACCCTATATCGTCCCTACATTGTCCTATATCTATTCCTATATCGTCCCATATCGTCCTATATTAATCCCTATATTAATCCCTATATTGCTGGATATCTCCCCTTAAACGTACATTTGCTACTACTACTACTACGGCTGTACTAATATATTGTGACTAACGTTTTATATTGTTATATTATTGTTATATTGTTATACTTGTAAAGAAGAAGAGAGCCATTCTCGAGACTAGACTCTTTAGCTATTAACTGCATTTATCTTTTTTCAGCCCGCCAGCCAGCTGAAATAGGGGTAGCCTGATTCCCGTCTCGTCCCCCCCCCCCGCATTGCTTGCAAAAATTCTTTTGTACGTCTGTCTCTGCACGCCCTTCTTCCTTTCTGCCGCTGCTTCGACTGCTAAATCGAACAACTTCTACATTTTTTATCGCTCCCATCTACGCCTTGCTTTCCTACTATGGCTGGTTTGAGGCTCCTTCTAACATTACCCGGTCTTCCACATCCGCCACGTACGCGTAAGCCCCTATGAATTGGGTAAGAAATGCGGCGCTCGCCCTCAGAGGCACGTGACGTTCGAAATCTCCGGAAACGAAGAGATGCTGCCTTCGGCGGCCCCTCCCGGCGAGGTTTGGTTCTGCTTCGCATAGAAGCGCAAGCACTGCGAGCACAGTACACTGTGATACTGGAGATACTGGCTAAACTCGGGGATCTTTAGAAGTGTTGTAGCTGTCCTAAGCTTCCAAGCTTGCACTCTATTCGTCTGTAAATTTGCATGTTTATCTGTGCGGCTGTACTTCTACTACGTCTGCACCAAAAGTTGTTAGTTGACAACACGCCTGGGCTGGGAGCTAGTCGCGATCTTTGGTCTGGTCGGGTCGTAAACCCCTGTGTACCCCTTGCATGTAGGCTGGAGTAGTTCATCGTGGACATTAGTTACTGTACCGACGTAGATAGATGGCTCGTAGCTTTCCTTCCTATCCCAGGCTAATCTGTGCCCCAGCTGTCCGAAATGTCAGGGGTTCTTCTGAGACTCGTAGGGGTTAGATCTGAGGAAAGGGGGGTTTGAGGATAGCTGTTTTCTGCGAAGCAGAACCAACCCTCCCCGGGCAGGGGCCGCCGGAGGCAGCATCACGTCGTCTCTGGTGTTTTCGAATTGTCGCGTGCCAGGTTACCGAGTTGAGTGTGAAACACATCTGGTTTCGCGATCTCGATCTGCTGAAGCAAACCTGGAGAATATCGGGGACCGATAGCAGTTAGTACCTGTCTAGACGGATGTAGACGCGCGGACGAGGTTGTACAGACTGGTTACGTATGCTCTTGGCCGAGAGCGGTTGGTGCAGCAGAGGCACAGTAATTGGAATATGTAGCCCAGTTTTTTTGTATGCGTGCCGCTTGGTTTTGACAAAAAGGTGGGTAAGTGAGCGAGAGAGTGAGAGTCTCTCTGACCATCGGTCGCAATACGGTCCGGAACACAAAAAATGGGCTCTTCCCTTCCATCTCGCATTCATATACATGAGCGCGTAACTCTAATTTAGAGTTTTTTTTTTTGGCAAAAGGTCCCACGCGAGAAGCGAGACATTGAAGCGCTGTAGCTTGGCGAAAGGGACAGGAAAGTTCATAAAGAGGTTATATGGTGGTAGTAGCCTCTGCAAGTTTGCGTTTTGCGGGATGTACTCTACCTTGCTGGCTATCCACAAGTTTTTTGAATTTACGAGAGCTGCTTTATCCAAGTTTGAATTGCTTTGAGGAACTCTCTATATACCCTTCATCCAAGTTTGAATTGCTTTGTGGAACTCTCTATATACTCTTCATCCAAGTTTGAATTACTTTGTGGAACTCTCTATATACTCTTCATCCAAGCTTGAATTCTGTGGAACTCAGTCCTATGTGCTCTTCATCCAACTTTGAATTTTGTGGAACTCTCTTCATCCACGCTTAGATTGGTGACATCCACTAAACCATTTGCGAGAGCTACTTCATCCAACTTGAATTTCTTTGTGGAACTCTATAGGCTCTTCGCCCAAGCTTAGGTTTGTGAAATCCAAGTTTTGAATTAATTTGTGAGACTCTCCTAAATACCCCTTCCGCCAAGTTTGAAATTTTAAAATCTACCATATACCAATTTGCGAGAGCTACTTCATCCAACAAGTTTTGAATTAGTTTGTGGGACCCTCCTGAATGCTCTTCAGCCAAGTTTAGATTTGTGCAATCCGTTATACCGCGAGTCTTCCAAGTTTGAAATACTTTGTGGGAACTCTCTTATATATGCTCTTCATCCAAGCTTTTTGTGACATCCACCATACCCTGGGTCATCCGAGTCTGAATTTTGTGAAATCCAAGATCTGTTATATCCGTGTCATCCAACTAATTTTTAATTTGTGAAAATCCATTATATCTTTTTCCACCCAAGTTTTGAATTTTGTGATTCAAGTTTCAATTAACTCGGGGATACTCTAACTATACCCTCGACCCTCCGAGTAAATTTGTGAGATCCAATATACCCCTCGTTCTCCATGAAAAAAATTACTATATCTATTCGCGAGCCACTTGATCCGACTCTTCATCCGAGTTTGAATTTGTGAGAGCCTTTCAGGTCTCGGGGGATTGAACAATTTATTGAAAGATATCATCTTCATCAAGTTTCTGGATTTGCGAAAGCCTTTATATCATCTCAATCCGGGCTGACAACATTTAAATAGTATCACACTGGAAACTGCTGGGGCCAGTCCCAGACCCGGTAGCTCTGGCTCGCAGAGTACTGTTGATATTCAAGTTTGAATCTGAATCTACGAAATCCACTGTTTCCTCGTTCTCCAAGTTTGGATTTTTGGAATCCAGTAGTCAACCCCTGGCTATTCAAATTTGAATTTCCGACCTGGCCCGGACTCGTTCAGCCGAAAATATACCAACGGGTACAAATAGTTCTGGTGGAGGAATATGAAAGAATATGCCATTGCCCAGGATCGTGGTTGCAGTCCAACCACGATCCTGCTGATGCTAGACACCAGTGTTAGAAATCCGTGCGCATACACGAACTGGTTTCCAACCACCTTGCTCTTTTTCAACTGTTTCGACGTGAATAAAATCTGGAATTTCCACAGTCTATTGAGTTGAGCTCTACCCAAACTGTTATTTCAGTTGCCAGAAGGAGTTTGTGAAAGCAATCCGGGAGTGGTTCCATCTCGCTAACTTATGTGATTCTGGTGCCGTTGACAGGATCTGAGTCGACAAATGTCTCAGCTCGATTTTTCTGCGAAGCAGAACCAACCCTCCCCGGGCAGGGGCTGCCGGAGGCAACGTCCACATCGCCTCCGGCGAGGCCTATCCAGGGAGGTTAGTCCTACATGAACTAGGGGTAGAAAAAAATCCAGTTATATACCGGTCAGAGTGAGGCAGTGAAGGAGACAGAGAAGAGAGTGCAGCTTTACGGATTGTGAACTAGTCCACTTGTTATTATTACAGGAAACTGATACTGGACATGGATATTTGTTCTATTTTGAGAGGATGGGAGATTGAACGATCCTGCGTGTTGGCGTTGGTAGACATGGCGTGTAACTCTTGGGTGCTCCGGTACGTAAATATTATCGGAGTCAGCTATAGTATTGTAGAGTGGAGAAGTCTCACTGGAGTTCTGTCCAGCGTTGTAGTTTGTAGATTTAGGATGTAATTTTCAAACAGATAATTAGTAGACTTGCGGTGTAATTATTAAACAAATATTAGTAGATTCAGCTGTGTTAAGTCTTAATTAACAGAGCCATTGGAACACAGGTAGCTTCAACAAAGTCCTCGTAAACTTTAGATATTAGCTCTTAATAACAGAGCCATTGGAACACTCCGGTAACTATCAACAGAGGTTTCGTAGACTTAGATACTGTTAGACGAGTGGACAGACTGTGTTCTCTCTAAATTAACAGAGCCATCACAACACTCCGGTAACTATCAAAATAGTCTTAGATATAAGCTCTTAGCTCTTAATAACAGAGCCGTTGGAACACTTTGGTAACTATTAGTAGAGGCTCGCAGACTTTAGATATAGTAGACTACAGAGTTAAATCTATATTTACAGAACCATTGGAACACTCCTGCAACTATCAACAGAGCTTTCTTAGACTTTACATATAGTAGACTTAGAGTATTAACTCCATTAACTGAGCCGTTGAAATCCATTAGTTGTAGACCAACTTGTAACAGTATCCGTAGCTACTGGGCCCAGCCCCAGACCCCGTAGCCCTGTTTCGCAGAGAAATGACGATATTGCGCGAAGCGCAACAAACCTCCACGGAGTGGCCCCGCCGGAGGCGACCTCGATAGATACAACTGCTAGGATCATATTACTATAAGAACTATGATAACTTACCACCGGTCCGACTACGGTCCGTCAACTCCGACCTCAGCCTCGTATCAGCCCGAGTTTGTCCACGTGGTTTGGTTATCGCAGTAGCCACAACCTCGCATCCTTTCCTTAATGGGACCGAGGACACAACTATTTATTGAAGGGCTCGACCACGCAGTTTGATAAACATATCTTAACTTAGAAACAACTCGAGACTCAACGTTAAGACAGACAACTGCTTTTCCTATTGGCTTTTGTTGGTTTGTAGAATTTGCAGTCCATCGTGCATTATTGAAAGCGAAAGCGAAAGCGCGAGGTCGTAATCGGAATCGAACTTGTGTAATCGCATTTATATCATCACTTGAAAGTACAGTGGCCGCTTCGCTTTCTTCTATTGTTTTTTCTCTCAGCATCAATAAATACGCAGCACTAAATCCGTCAATATGACCGTCACTAAGACCGTATGCGTATTCTGCGGTTCGTCCTCCGGTGGGCCCGAGTACATGGAAGCTGCCGGCAAACTGGGATCTCTCTTGGTGGAAGAAAACTGGGGCCTCGTGTATGGAGGGGGGACAACCGGTCTGATGGGCGAACTGGCCAAATCAGCGACCACCCGAGGAGGCAGAGTCCTGGGTATCATCCCCAAAGCTCTGATTTCAAAAGAGCAGTCAGGCAAAACGCCAGACGAGGCTATTTACGGCAAAACCCAGATCGTGGGCGATATGCATACTCGAAAGAGACTCATGGGTCGCCAGAGCGACGCTTTCATAGCTTTACCGGGCGGCTACGGCACTGCAGAAGAGCTATTTGAGGTCATCACCTGGAACCAGCTTGGCATTCACTCGAACCCTATCATTATCCTCAACACCAACGGATTCTACGATGGGCTCATAGGCTGGATCGAGAAAGCAGTAAACGATCAGTTTATCAGTGTGGGCAATAAGTCGATTGTGGTAGCTGTCAACACTCCTGAAGAAGCGATTGAGGCTGTCAAGTCCTACAAGATCTCACCTGGCCGTCTGGAGCTCAACTGGGACGCCCAGACTCCCATGGTCGAGGGTTAAGAAAGCATGTAAGTGGTGGGCATCGCCTCTGGCGGGGCCACTCTGTGGTTGGAGGTTGGTTTCGCTTCGCGATATAGCGAGGTAACTATAGCTAGTTTGATCGAGAGAACAACAGGGGGCGTTTTTTTTTTGCTTATCTTATTCTCTCACAGCGTATACTGAGCCGTCGAGGGCATTGTAACTATGTATTATAATATTTATATAACTGATATGGGTATAAATTATCTAATTCAACTATGTACTATAAAATTAATCATATCATTGATATCATTTCAACTGTGGGCTATAGGATGTGTATGGGCTTGTTACTTAGTTGAATATCGACCGGTACTTTACCAGCAGTTCAGAGCGTTAAAGCTAACTATGCGTCTATGCACTTAAAGTTTACCGTTAATATATGCGTTTTAAGAGTCATAAAAATCATAATCTACCTATGCAAAACTATATATTTATAATGTAACTATGTCTTATAATAGCGGGACTCTTTAACTCTAGCCAACTGCTCTGCTTTAGATAGAACTTTACTATTATAATATTCAACTATAGTCATAACTAACTGTTCAGATATAGTGACTATCCTCTATTATACTCGCTCAGCCGTTGAGAGCGTTTTAGCGAACTATGCGTCACAATGCATTACAATTGTATCGGCATCCAATCGTGTATTATCTGTTAGAATGCCTTTACATGCTACCATATATCAGTTATAGCATGTATACTCTAACGCTCTGCGAAGCAGAACCAACCTCCACGGAGTGGTCCCGCCGAAGGCGATGCCAACGAGCCGTCACTTTGGATGAATATCGAACAAGCGCCGCAGCCTCAGACTGCATGCACGGTTGCTTGCATACAATAGGGCTTCTTCGGAACTGCAAGCTCAACAGATACAAAGTTCACTTTTTCATGGCTGACTTTGACCAGGACTATGCCAACGAGGACCGTAAGTAGCTGAATATTTTCGTTGCGTGTCAATGGTCGTATACTAACTGCAAGACCTGAAATCGTTTGCCCTTGCGCTGCAGGGCTCAAACGAGACGTTGACTTCTCAACATGATTGGGCTCCAATATCCCCGCCGTCGAACCGTCGAAGACGCTCGAGCGGAATGATTCTGCGCAAACGGGAAGAATCAGGAGCAGGATGGGGCTACACGATCCTGAGATGGCCGATCTTGCTGCTGGTGGCGTGTTGGGTCGGGTTTCTCACCGTGCTATACACTATTATACGATTCTTTATAGCATTCGAAGAGTACGCTCTCACTTGGCGTGGCGAACGGAAGCGACTACGCCAGGCATTGCGAGAAGCAAAGACGTACAAAGAGTGGGTGGATGCTGCGAAACGGTTGGACAAATACCTGAAACTCACCGACTGGAAGAAAGACCCGCGGTTTGCGTTCTACGATTATCACGGCGTAGCCAAGCTTCTCGAACATCTGAGGGAGCTCAGACGTCTGGGCAAGGACGAGGAACTCGCAATGGTGCTTCAGGGATGCGTAAAGTACAATTTTGCGGGCACCCAGGGGCCGATGCTGTACTCTCAAATGTATTACGGGACCAAAGACCTTGTAGTGGAGTACTTTGCCGAGCTGACGTGCAGCTTGGAGTACCTTGCGACCACCAAAGGAGTGTCTGAAGAACTCAGAAAGGTCAGTTTCAACCTTTTCAAGAGGAACCTGGGGGAGCCTGCTTTGTGTCTTTCTGGTGGTGCCACGTTCTCATACCGACATTTTGGCGTCATCAAAGCATTGCTTGAGCGTGATTTGCTTCCCAAAATCGTGTCTGGAACCAGCGGCGGTGGGCTCGTAGCAGCACTGGCCTGCACGCGCACCAATGAAGAGCTCAAGGAGCTATTGGTACCTGAGCTGGCCGACAAGATAAACGCATGCTGGGAGCCTTTCCCCTACTGGGTGAAGCGATGGTATAAAACAGGCGCGAGGTTCGACTCTGTCGACTGGGCCCGACGGTGTGCCTGGTTCACAAAAGGCTCACTGACGTTCAGAGAAGCCCACGAACGGACTGGCAAAATCCTCAACATTTCCACCGTTCCTGCAGACCCTCACTCGCCGGCAATTCTGTGCAACTACATTACCTGCCCTGATGCCGTCATCTGGAGTGCCCTGTTGGCATCTGCTGCCGTTCCGGGGATTCTTAACCCCGTGGTACTGATGACCAAGGCTAAAGACGGCTCTATAAGACCGTTTTCGTTTGGCAGTAAGTGGAAAGACGGATCTCTGCGAACCGATATCCCGATCCAGGCTCTCAACACTTATTTCAACGTCAACTTCACCCTTGTGTCACAAGTAAACCCCCATATATCCCTATTCATGTACGGGCCTCGCGGATCAGTCGGCAGACCCGTGTCGCACCGGCAAGGTAAAGGATGGCGAGGAGGATTTATCGGAAGTGCACTAGAAAACATAGTGAAGCTGGAGATCCGTAAGTGGCTCAAACTGGTCAAAGATCTGAATCTGTTGCCGCGGCCAATGGATCAGGACTGGTCCAACATATGGCTGCAGCAATTCAAGGGCACCGTGACCTTATTCCCCAAGATCAAGCCCAGCGACTTTTGGTACATATTATCAGACCCTGATAGAGAGAAAATGGCAGCCATGATCCTAGCTGGCGAGCGGTCCACCTTCCCAAAGATACTCTTTGTCGAGCATTACGCAGAAGTACACAAAAGCATTCTCAGGGCCGCTGAAATGGCGAAAAAGAAGCACTAGGTATTGCTGGCCTTCGACGGGGCCACTCCCGGGAAGGGGTAGCTCTGCTTCGCAGAGATGAATGAGCTTCAAACCAGCTGAAGCAAGTCTTGTATTTATACCTGCCGAAAGAGTTGTGGTGTACCCTGTGATAAAGACATTTTCACTGGCATTCAGTGAGGCAAGCAAACAACAAATGTGGGCTAGAAGTTGAGCAAACACTCGGGTGAGGCCTTCATTAGAAATGCGCGCAATGTTGGAGTTGACATTTTTTTTTGATGCTTTAAGCTATTGTTCGGCTACGAACACTTTGCGTCATTTGTATCTTTATTTATCGATTAATTCAGCGAGGGGAGAGTTTTAGTTGGTTTTATATATCTTTATTTATATATTAATTATCATTATAATTCTAATTGACTGCCGAAATTAACAATTTCACCCATGAGAGCTTTGGTACGTGTATCACGTATCGTCTCGTATCGAGATTAATTCAGCCATGAGAACTGTTCTAGGTTCTTGTATGTATCTTTATTTGTCGATTAACGTATTGGTGCTATTACTACATCTCACTATTTCTCTTCTAACACTTTGGGTCACGTAACGCTATCTCAGTTTATCAATTAATATGTATGTAACTATTATAGATCAAGTCAGCTTATGTCTCACTGATTCCCTTCGTAATAATGGCTCCCAGTACCTAAACAAGCAGGCATACATACAATCTACAGGGCTACAACTTTCATGCTACAACTTTCATGCTACAACTTTCATGATTCAGTAAACACCAGATCGGCCGGTATTCGAGAAAGAACCCTTAACATAGGCTGCTATACGTGCAATAATTTGTGGTCTCGTTTCTATCTAATCTAGGGATGAGTGAGTAACACCGACAGCGTATTGGACAGCTGCTGGGGCCAGCCCCAGACCCCGTAGCTCTGCTTCGCAGAGATTGTGACGATACTCATCGAACGAGAACATGGCTGGGATCTCGGCTCAAATGCTGAAGCAAAACTACGCAGATGAATACTCAATTAAAATAGTCAAACAGTCTACAGGCTGCACGCGTTTTCCGCGAAGCGGAACCACCCCTCCCCGGGTAGGGGCCGCCGGAGGCAAGTTGGAGAAGTAGCTTTCTTCGTCCAGTTGTCAATGTTCAGTGCATTCGTCATGTTTAACGATATGATGACTTATGTTGGGATCTCAATACCCAAACCCTTGCTTCCCATAGAAATATCTCAACTTCTGTTATTTTACAGCTATCAACCATCCGCACATACAATGTTGTACACCTTGAAGGATTTCAACCAGAAAAAATGGCAGGTCGAAATGGATCCCAGTGAGACAGTGAGTTGTGACCGAGTTTGAGAAGTTTACTCTCTTTTTGGCAGGCGTTTACTTAGTTCCGCTTTTACTAACTCCAGGTTTTGGCACTGAAGGAGAAAAATAGCAAAGAAAAAGGATGGGAACCGAAGCAGCAAAAGCTCATCTTTTCTGGTATGTTATTATTTCTGATGATATCAATTGTGGGTGTTACGCGTGCCACCTACTGACTAGGTAAAATCCTCCAGGATGATAAAACTCTCGAGTCATATAAGATCAAGGAATCGGATTTCATGATCTGTATGGTTTCGAGGAAACCAGCGGCTACAACCTCAAGTGCCAGTAGTTCGCAGGTGGCGACACCCAAAAGAGAGTCAGAGCAGGATAAAACTGCTGTTCCAGGTGCCCCAGTAGCTGCTGCGTCGTCTCTTAGTGCGTCTACTACAGGAACATCAAATGTGCCTGCTACCCCAAGTCCGGCAGGCGTGGCGGCTCGACAAAGTGCTTCTTCAGGTCCCGGCGGTGCTGACAGTGCATCTGGCGCTATTCCTGCCAACTTCAACGACCCGTCCGCATTTGCTGTCGGCTCTGCTAGAGAAACGGCGATTGCCAACATGATGGAGATGGGATATCCTCGAGATCAGGTCGAATTGGCCCTGCGAGCCGCTTTTAATAACCCAGATCGGGCTGTAGAATACCTGCTGACGGGTATTCCAGAACCAGAAAGAGCTGAACCTCAGCAGGCAGGCCAGACTGAAGATGAAAATGCTGAAGATGCTACAGACGCTGCTGCTACCATAGACATCCCAGCGCCTGCTACCACTACTACCACTACTGCTACAAGAGACGCATCGGCTACTTCTGCGCCAGAGGATGTAAATCTGTTCGAGGCTGCTGCCCAAGCTGCCCAGGGAGGAGGAGCAGCTGTCCCTAGTGGTGCTCAAAGTGGCGGCGATATTCTTGGAGATTTGTCCTTCCTGCGAGACAACCCACAGTTCCAACAGATTAGAGAATTGGTGCGACAACAGCCCCAGATGATCGAACCCATTCTGCAACAGCTGATAGGAAGCAACCCAGAACTTGCCCAGCTGATCTCGTCAAACCCAGAAGCATTTGTTCGCCTTCTGCGTGGAGAAGGCGGGGAAGACGATGACGGTGAGTTTGAGATGCCAGGAGTCACCCAGATCGAGGTGACGGCTGAGGAGAACGAGGCAATCGAGAGACTGGTGGCTCTTGGGTTTGATAGAAACATTGCGATCCAGGCCTATTTCGCCTGCGACAAGAACGAGGAGGTGGCTGCTAATTATTTGTTTGAGCATGGTTTTGACGATGACGAAAGTTAAACTAAAGCAAAAAAAAAAGCCCAGTCAGTTATTAGATAGGCCGGTACGTAGCTTGGTCACTAATCTGGAAGATCCGAAATATCAGACATCAAGTCATCCTCAGCGGGGCTTCGATTTGCTTATAGCATTCCACTGAACTAAACACTAAACTCTAAAGCTCATCTGACTTATATTGAGATTCGAATCACTTTCGTCAATTCTGCGAAGCAGAACCAACCCTCCCGGGGAGGGTTGGTTCTGCTTCGCAGAAATCTAACACTCAAACTTTCAATCCCTCAAAAGTATGTACCATATCATAATCTTCTAGGTTATCTACCTTTGCATTACCAGGTCTCACTGTCAGCTTGGTGTTCCACCCTGCGTTGTTCGCAGCCTCAATCTCTTTCACATTATCTGAAAAGAACAACAACTCCTTTCCTTCTACTCCAATGCTTTTACTAATGACCTCATATGATTTAGTCTCAGTCTTGGGTCCGGCATTAACAGTGTCAAAGTAGCCTTTGAAGTACCTTGTCAGATCAATGACTTGACCGTCCTGACCCCCGGCACAATAGCTGAATATCAGCTTCTGCGCAGCAACAGACCCAGAAGAGTATATGTAAATGCCACAGGATGAATTGCTACTCTCGCTCAATTGCTTAGACCACTCCGGAATCGCTTTTAGAGCATCTTTATAAATGGGAGCCGTGATTCGACCAGACTCATAGCCCGAGATCCACAGATAGCCCTGAAGCGACTTCCAGTAGCCTACTTTTAGATCTCTGGCAGTAAGGTCCTTTACGTGACTCAGCAGCGTGTTACTATCTACCACAGTCTCGAGGGGAAACTCTTTCAGGTATGGAAGTAAAGGCGAGTCTGTGTTCAAATCTAAGGGGAATTTGAGAGTAGGAACTATTCTGTCCATTTCCTCGAGGGCATAGGGAAACAAAACATCTTTGACAAAAGAGATGGGGCAAACAGTTCCCTCGATATCGAGCACAATTGCTTTGGTCATGGTGTTGATTCACTCGAGAATATTTAGGATGATGATTTTTTGCATATGTAAGTTAAATAGTTGACGTTATTGTAGTCAAGTTATCTTATCACAGTTTAGCACGTGATCTGTCCCAAACTTTTATGTCGAGGATATCAAACTGGGCAAATTGAGAGTTGCCATTACAGCTTGAATATCATTTCAAATTTTGAATTGTGGACAATGCAATCCATTCCAGGACGTTACTATCCTGCGACAGACGCTATCCCTTTGAAGCCTCTCTTTTTCTTTCATTCAAGTTGAACGCGGATCGCCGGGACCGTTTTGGCATTTATCTGTTTCTGTCCCTGCGTTTTGATCTACGTGCCAGGATGAGTGAAGTCATTGGTTTCTCACGAATGGAAAAAATCTGAATTACGTATCATTTGTGAGGGGAGCTTGGGCAGGGGGTGGTCCGTATATTGTGGAGCATTTGACATATTACTGCTTTTATGAGACCCAATCGTCCTTCTCCCCCCCTCTATCCGGCTAAATATTGTCGTTCTTTCCCCCCCCCACACATTCAACTGTCCCTCATCGATCCCTCAATCACCCATTGGCCAACCAAAAAAATAACCACAGTTTTCTGTCAGTTACCTGGCTTAAGCTGACAACGCGCGCCGTTTTTCTCTTCCCCTGCTGAGAATCGGTACCTGATCCTTGTTTTAATCTAACGATCTAGGTAATTTGTCGTTGAGAAAAAGTCTGTCGCAACGTTTATTAGCGTGACAGCCAGTTTTAACGCTAGTGGGCTGTTAGAATAAAGTTTTTGGACCTCATTACAGGTGACTAGCAGCACACAAAAACGATCCCAAGCGTTTGAAACTCAAATAAACCACTTGAGTGTGCGGAGTTTCTTGTGGTGAACTGAAACAGAGGAGAGAGCAAAGTTGAAAACGAAGCTTCACCGCGTGACACGGCGAACACAACACTTGCCGGCTTCTGTTAAGCAGAATCAAGTGCTGAGTTATCTAGCGAGACCAAAGACGCCTGAGCTGCTGATCGTTAATAATCAACTGAGTTGAGTATTTCGGGTTAACTTCAACTTGACATCGTCATAAGCACTATCCCAAGAAAAAGCTACAGCAAACAAACATCGATCCTGTTTGTATATATTCCTTTGGGATTTTTGGATTTACTCCACTGCTAGAGTTTACTTGCTGTGTCTCGATTTTGAGTCCACTCGGTTTGTAGCTGTCCAGGCTCGGCTCTTGAGTCTTTTGAGTCTTTGAGTCTTAAATAGTGACATCGTGACACCTCGGTCCTAACTCGTGTCGAGAACTTCCGATCAGGAGAACGAGTATTTTCATTTCATTTGGCAGGAGCATTTTGACTCGCTTTTTCATTATTATTTTTTTTTATTTTTTTTTTGGCAAAGAAACCTTCCTCCTCAAATCCAACGACCCGCTACTGCACAGTCCCTTTGAGCGGACCTATTGTTTGCGCCGTTTTTGACTTTCCTCTCCACCGAGTTTAAGTTTGAGAATACATCCCTGCCCGCCCTTAGCGAGAAACAGGTTCTATTGATACCAGCAGATACGGCGATAATAACCGTGGTGGTGGTTTCAGTGAACTGTGCCTTCCAGACTACGCCCCTGTTGACGACTCTCGGGCTTCTTTCCAGCAGTGCTTGCGCTCTTTTAGAGTTTTGAAAAATCAGTACAACCGCCTAAAAAGCACCATTGCATCACTCTGTGCTCAGCCCTGTGTATATTATTAAGGGAGATTAGGTGGGTTTATTCGGAAAGGAGGATCTAGTCTCGAGTGGGTTATTTATTATCTTTTTGGATTGATATTTTTTTTGACGAGAGCCATCTAAATCATCAGATACCTCTCATCGTCTAGCTTACCTTGAATTCGTCAACACACACGCACCAAAAAGAAGAAGAGAGGCGCTCGCCAACACTTTAGTGGGCCACACGGAAGCGCGACACAACCTTGTTTTTTTACGTTTCCTGCCTGCGCAAGCACGTCCGTTCGTCCTGCTTGCCGTCCCTCCTCCCCCAAAGTGGTTTTCTTTTTTTCTGCTTTTTGGTTTTTGGTTCTATTTTCAACAAACTGACGCTGCACACAGGTTCAGTTTAACGGGGTTATAGTCGTTGTGACTCTCACGTGTTTTTTTTGCAATTGTGACACAAAAACCGTCGACGCTTTCCCTTCTTGTGCCGTTTGTCAAAATATCCAAAATAACCACCTCAACAAACTCGCCGAGGCGAGGCCCCTGGTCCCCCTCGGAGGACCAGAGGCTGCTAATACTCATCGAAAGCCATGGGCCAACAAACTGGGTGCGAATCTCTCAGATGCTGGCTACAAGGACCCCAAAGCAATGTCGCGAGCGGTATCACCAGAACCTCAAGCCCAGTCTAAACCACACGCCCATCACAGACGAAGAAGGAGCGTTCATTGAACAGTTGGTGTCCCAGTACGGTAAGAAATGGGCCGAGATTGCGCGTCATCTCAACGGAAGATCAGATAACGCGGTAAAAAACTGGTGGAACGGAGGCGCAAATAGACGACGACGTGCCTCGCTGTCAGTGACCAGCCCAGAGGATTCACAACAACCAACCCCAGCAGCCACTGTCACAGCAACTACCGGTAGCAGTATCGGCAGTATAACAAGCATGGGTTCCATGCCCCCCGGTTCGATTCCACCTCCACCTCCACCGACGACTTCCGTTCTGAGCGGTCCCAAAGATGACATTTACTCGTCACCACTGAACATGTCGTACCCTGCCATTGGCCATCGTGTTTCGCTGCCAAACATCCATTCAGAGGCATTTAGCCAGCGCCTTCAAACTACGAGTCAACTTCACCAACCACACCCTTTGCAGCAATCAATCACACCTCAGCAACCACTGCCACAGCAACCAGCATCCTCATCGCCTCCTCAAATTGTATTTAATTCTGCTTTTACTGCCGACGGGTCTGGGTTCCGCAAGTCGTCGACCGCGGCCGTGCACACCGCAGTTGATCCACACCAACCGTCGTCAGTGTCAGCTCAACAGCAATCACACTCGCGTTCGAGCTCGCTGCACCATACGCTGTCATCTGGGTCGCCTTTTACACGTCGCAGACCTGAATTGGATTTCCCCTACCCGAGAAGGGTCTCAGCCACTACGACTTCTACTGGGTACAGCACCAGCCGTGCGAGCTCTATTGGCGGTGTATCCTCTGCGTCAGACACCGAGGACCCTCTGAGTGCGGCCCACTCTCTGTCCAAGTACTCGCTTTCCAACAGCCAGTCCAATTCCCGACGCTCGTCCCACGTAGTGCCGGTCCCTGAAAGTCCCCTGTTCAACCCTTCTTTCCTGGGTTCCACCTCGACACCTCCACCACAATCGTTGGTTGGCGACTTTGGTTACGGGCCTCGTGGTCAGAGACACAGTATTGCGGGTTATCCTGGGCATGGTCTAGGTGACGTTGCACCAGCTCCCGGTGGTGCTCCTGGCACCCCTGTCAGTCAAACCAGTACGAGCAATCTTGGACAGAGTCCTCAATCGGCCGTTTTACCTGCAGCACAGCCAGTTGCTCAGACGATTCCTCCGTTGTCTCAGGTCTCCTTTGGCTCCACCAACAATCAAAACGCTCCTCCCCCGCCTCAACCGGCCACACCCACAACGAGCCAAACTGCTCTAACCTCTGTCCCAGCTCAGCGGACGCCCCTTCAGACCACGCTCAAGCCCTCGTCGTCATCTATTACCAACCAGACTCCCCCGTCAGTGGGTCAATCCAGTCCTTCTGGTTCAGAGACCAAGCTGAAGATTTCGAATCTGCTGACCTGAAGAGAATGACGCTCCTGATGTGGATTATGTATAATTAGCAAAGCATTGTAGTAGTACAGTATAATTTTTATGTTTTATGTTCTTATGATTCTACGCACCTTGGTACCCCCAATGTCCAACTCGCCTTCGGCGGGACCACTCCGTGGAGGTTGGTTCTGCTTCGCAGAACTCTCGTGATATCTCACTACGAGGAAATACTTGAGTGAGATCCAGTGAAAATGTGCGCCTCAGACCACATTTCAGCTCATTGAATCTGCTCGTCTGAGGGCTATGCTTCTAGTGGACTCAGAGAAGTTAACAGCATATAACTAATTATCTCAACTCACTACTCGACTTGACTTGAGTCACGGTCCGGCCCATCTCCGAAGCAGAACTACTACCATCCACGGAGTGGTCCCACCGAAGACGAACTAGACATCGGGGGAGGGGCTCAGTATATTTCAGCTCTGCTGCTGCTTGGTTGTGAAATCTCATGCTGTGAAGCTTTCAATCTTCAGTACTTTTTTGGCACAGCCGCACTACTGGGATAAATTACATCAAATAATCGTCTCGAGCTTAACTTAGTGGCAAACAAGATGAGCAGAGTTCGAGGACCGTAAGTGATTTCGTCGTTTTGAAGAATTGGATGACAACTAACTAGTAACTCGGCACTTACAGAGTTTTTGCGTTCGCAAGGAATCAACGCTAATAATATCCGTGAACGACACTTGGCCCGAACTCGAAATGCTGCTAGGAGAAACGAAGCTGGCGAGATAGAAGTCGAGGGAGATGAAGAAAACGAAGAGGAAGAAGAATACTATGATGAAGAAGTTGATGAACTAGAAGTGCAAGAGTTGCAAGAAGCTGCTGCGAATGACAGCGACGTGGAAGAAATTATAGCCGCGAGTCGGCAAAAGAGAAGACGGCGACGTAATGAAGAACTCTCGGACTATGTGGGCAATGACGGGGTGGGAGATGAGGGGGCCGCCATTTGCGTGATGTGCAAGAGCAGATTTACCGTTACTGTGTACTCAGTTCAAGTGGAGAACGGCGTCCTGTGCAGGGCGTGTGGACGCAAGAAAAACAGCGAACTTCGAGGCAAGAAACAGGCACAGGCGTCCGCGAAGAAAAAGAGAAAGCAGATTGCGAAAGCACTGCTAGAGCGCACGGAGATCAAAGTACCCAGTCTTCAGGACGTTTGTGTGGCCACTATCGTGAGGTACATCGACGATGTTGAGATGTTGGGCGATGTTGGTGTGGAAAACTCGACAAAGATATCGAAAATCCTGGCACGCAGTCGGAAACTCAACTCGAGTACGATGAAGCTGTTCCTGGATCCACAGCTGAAACGGCTCGAGTTCTGGGACTGCTCAGAGCTGACATCTGACGTCCTGTCGCTGATACCGGCATACTGCCCCAAGCTCGACACTTTGGTGCTGGGCATGTGTGGGCAGATGACCAACGAGAACCTCATGTACTTTGCGTCAAACCTGCCTGAGCTTAAGTCGATCTACTTGGATGGACCTTTTCTCATCAACAAAACGACCTGGATGGAGTTTCTGGAAGCGGCAGGTCCGCGCCTGGAACATCTGACGATTCGGTCTACCCACCGAGTGGATGCTGAAATTATAGCCCACTTGGTGGAAAACTGTCCTAACCTGGTCTCACTTACTCTGAGCCGACTCTCGGACCTGAAAGAGCCTGCTGGTATTTATATTCTTGCTGAGCTCACCAAACTCGAGCACCTGGAGATCTCGTTTCCCGACCAAGACCTTGCCGCGTCACTGGTCACTGACGAAGCTGTCATTGGCATTTTGAACCAAGTCGGGTCTCAGCTGCATAGTTTGATCCTGGACGGCTGTCTGGGACTCACTGACCAGTTGCTTACATCGGGTATTCGACCCTGCTGTGGTTCACTGTCGACTCTATCTTTGCAAGGCACGAATGTCACCAATGAAGGAGTAGCTGCTCTTTTCGAGAATTTCTCCATCAACTCGGGGCTCGAGAGGCTCAGTCTTGAACGGTGTACTGAGGTTGGTGACGAAAGCTTACGTGCCATCATCGACCATTCGGGTCAGACCCTCGTGGAGCTCAACGTCAACTCGGCCCAAAACATCACGCGAGGCTCACTCGACTACATGGTGGGTCGCATGACCAACTTAACGACAGTTGATCTGGGGTTTGTGCGGGCCGTCGACGATGAGCTAATCTCCAATATGAGCGACAACATGAGCCATCTAAAGTCTATTAGCGTCTACGGAGACACGCGTGTCACGCAGGCCTGTCGTCTGAGGCATGGTCTGCTACTATTTGGCCGTCAGAGTGATTCTATCTAGGCATCGCTCCCGACGAGGCCCCTCCCGGGGAGGGTTGGTCCCGCTGCGCGAGACGACAAAAGACATGAGGGTGAACTTTCTGCGAAGCAGAGCGAAACCTCCGATAGGGGCCGCCGGAGGCATGTCGAGACGCGAGATGATCGAGTCAAGGATTCGTAACATACATAAACACATATGAACATACATTGACATGAGTGAAATACACTTTCGAAACTGAGATTCAAACTTACTTTCTATTCCTAGGTCCACAACATGGCGTCGATGATTCCTCAGGACGACCCGCAGTGGTCGAAAGTGTACGAGTCGGTCAATTCTGACCCTGGCAGTCTGGAAAAGTGGGAAGGTCTGATAAGTCTGACCGAGTCATTTTTGCAAAATAACCCAAATGGAGCATCTAAAGAGACTACGAGATCTATTTATGAGCGAATGCTGGAGCGTTTCCCGCTGCTGTTTGGATACTGGATAAAATACGCAGATTTAGAGATGCGGATTTACGGGAGGGAAAGTTGTGACGCGATATTTGAGAAAGCTGTAGCGGGGTTCCCGCATTCTGTGGATATCTGGACGAAATACACCAGTTTTCTGCTCGAGGAGATCGATGCCAAAAGCTCAGAGGAGGAGCAACGTCAAGAGGCTGTGAAATTTGCTCCGAAGCTGAGAGCCGTGTTTCAACGGGGATCCAGGCTTGTTGGGCGGGACTTCTTGAGCCACCCATTCTGGGACAACTTCGTCAGATTTGAGAGCTTGATTGATCCCAACTCAGATGATCTCGTGCGCATTTTGGACGAGGTAATTCAGTACCCGCTGCATCAGTATGCTCGATACTACGAGCACTACGCTCGGCTGGCTGCCTCCAAGGGTTTAGACGTCAAGCAAGATGTGTTTGCGCGTACGCAGCAGGGTACTTTGGATAGATGGAAGTTTGAATCTAAAATCACCCGTCCTTATTTCCACATTGTGCCTCTAGAGGCCGAGGAGCTGGATAACTGGAACCAGTATCTCTCATTCGAAGAGCAGATGGGTGACGTTGAGCAGATCACGAGTTTGTACGAAAGGGCAGTAGTTTCAGCTGCGCTGTATGAGAGCGTGTGGCTGAGATATGTGCGGTGGAGCGCGACTAGCAAGGAAGTAGAAGAGACTCGAAAGGTATATCGGCGAGCAGTTCTGTTTCTCCCCGGTGGTGAGTCGGCCAAACTAAGATTTCATTGGTCCCTGTTTGAAGAAGCTCAGGGTGAATTGGCAACAGCGAGAGAGATTATTTCAAAGGCAGAAAAATTGGCGGACCACTCTACGGGCAAGGAGCTGCTGCATATTTTGGTTGCTCGGGTGGATTTCGAGAGAAGATGCTCAACAAAAGGCGCCCTTGCTTATGTAGACAAGGAGCTGAGTGCCAAGGCGTCCGTAAGCAGCACTGAAAAGGTGAAAACCGAAGGGGCCAATAATAATACTGAAAATGGTCCTGAGATGACCATGGATTTTAGAAGCGCCATTTTGTCGTTCCTTAAAGCAGACGTCATGTGGAAAGAAAACAACGACATAGAGGGGGCTCGAAAGGTATATGAAGCAGGGCTGCACTCGTATCTGTTCTCATCTCCGTTTTTGATCAACTATTTTCGGTTCGAGCTGTCCAATGGAGATATTTCGAAACTAAAATCTCTGTGGACAACTCTATGTCTTCGTGGCCAGATTCCCCTGTCCACTATTCATGATCTAAGTCGGGAGTTTATGGAATATCTGGCTCTGCAAGGCACTCCAGATGCGCTGCAGACATATATTGAAGTGGACCTCGAGACGAATGGGCCGTTTACTAGCCAGCATCTACTTAAGAGAAAGCTTGCTGTGACGGACAACGAAGCTCAGACTGATGGCCGCTTGAAAAGGGAGAATGGCCACCCGGGTATAGAGATAGATGTTGCGGACGTGGTGGAGAAGAAAAATCCGTTAGCGAAGTACCAGGAGGAGCAAGATTCGTATGGCATGGCATGATTATTAGCTAACAATGGCTTGTGTACAAAAAAAGTGTATGTATTGTATTTGTATTTATTATTAACGAAACGTCAACTTGTAGGACACTTAACGTTGGCATGCCTCCGGCGGCCTTTCCCGGAGGGGATTGGTTCTGCTTCGCAGGATGTGCACGTTTTTTTTTAAAAAAAATGGGCTTATTATTATAGTAATTGGTTACAACTCATTATTAGATAGATTTGACACGCAGCAGTCTGGTTCAAGTTTCTGGAGAAGCAGAACCAAACCAACCCTCCCCGTGGGCCCGCCGGAGGCAAACACCACGGTCAGGAATAGTTCTGCTTTTCTTGCAAGACAAAAGCTTTTTCATTATTCTTCCTTCTTCCAGACGTCCTCTTCTTATTTCTTTCACTTTAGCAATACAAGGACCCTCTTGGCCAGAGCAGGGACTGCCATTTGACTGGCATAATTATGATCGTCATTGTTGCTCTCTACAGGCTGTCGGTTTGCCAAAACATTTATTCCTTTCAGGATTTCAGGCGTGTCAAGGAATAACTTCGTTAGACGCTTATCTTCGCTTTCAACCAGCTGTAAAATCATCCAGATGGCAATGTGTTCAAAAGTAGGCTCGTTGGACGACAGGAACAGAGTCAAAAAGTCCCGAATGCCCCCACTGGGCTTGGTCCAGCAGTTGACAAAGGGGTCGTAATTGGGCACTTTGGACGAAAGATTGCCCAACGCAGCAGCAGCGTTCCCTTGCACTTCAACATTGTCAATACGTGTCAGAGGTATCAGGACCTCGACTATGCCCAGTGAGAGCATTGTGACTTTGAGCTCGTCTCCCAGTGCCAGCACCGCTAAGCAAGCAGTCATTTCGCTCTGAACACTCGAAGGCGACTTGAGAATCAAGTCGATGCATTTTTGGACCGCGCCCGCCTCGACAATCTCCAGCTTGTTCTTCTCACTCGAGGCAGCCAGGTTCCGCAGCGTGGAAATGGTGTGGCACAGGATCTCTTCGTTGTCGGTCTTACCCAGCAGATCGACGAGAGGTCTCAGGAAACCGGCGTCCACTATCGCTGACTCGTTGAGCGGGTGGATGGAGATGTTGCGAATACAGGCGACGGATGCTAGGACGAGGGGGGTGTGGGACGACTGCAAAAGGTTGAGTAAGTGGGTCAAACCGTCGGCTTTTGCAATCTCCAGCTGATAGTTGATGTCTGACGCCAGGTTTCGCAGGGCCAGCGCAGCCTGGCACTGCACGCGTGGGGAAGACGACCCCATGAGGTTCACCAGATAGCTCACTAGCCGGGGTTCGGTCTGTGACAGCTTTTTCCTGTTCTCAAAATCTACCGCGATGTTCGACAGCGCAGTCGTGCAGTAGTACTGAACGTCGGCGTCCGTCGACGAGAGCAGCGACACGAGCACGGGGATGGCACCAGCGTTGACCAGTTCCTGCCGGTTTTCGTCGCTGTGGGTCATATTTAGGAGGGCTCCCGTGGCATTCCTCTGTACACGCATGTCTTTGCTCTTGGCGAGCTTTGTCAGGGGCAGCAAAGCCCCGCTCCTCGCTATCTTGGCCTTGTTGTCTTCGTGGGTCGCCAAGTTGGTCATGCACCCTACCGCGTTGCACTGTACTTCGACATTTGGAGACATCATCTGCCGGATTAACGGGTCGAGACCTCCCATCTCTACGACGAGTTTCTTGTTCTCATTATTGACTGCTAGGTTGCCCAAAGCAGCACCCGCGGCTCGCTGCACCTCGGCGTCGCTGCTTTGAAGCAGAAGAAGAATGGGCTCTAATGCTTCTCTGCTTACAGGACGTATGTACTTTTCGGTGATTTCTGCAAATGCCAGCGCTGCCGAGCGCTGCAGGTCCAAATTGTCTGAGTAGACGAGCGTAGTCAAAGCGCGCAGCGGTCCGTCGGAGAAAAAGTCGACTTCTCCTCGATTATCCAAGTAGCGCAACAGAACCGAGACAGCTTCTCTTTCGTTTTCGGCCAAAAGAGGCGTGTATTCATCGCTGTTTGAGCGGCATATTCCACAACAGGCTCCTCCCATGGCGCCGGGTGTGAGCGATGGCTGTGAACACGACCTTTCCTAAGTTTTTTGTTGGCTTAAGTCCTCTCTTCGCAAGCCCTTGTACGGGGCTCGGGTCCAAAGCCGGGTTTATTAATCACTCCGTAAGGCAAGCAATCAACTATAAAAAGTCCGTCACTTTCAAAAAATAGTAAAGCTGTAGGTAGCTCGTTTTCTCGATCGATCAATGACGCCCGAACACTAGGCTTCCGGGGGTTGGGTGGTTGGCTTGCAAATGACTGATTTTACTAAACGATGGGTTCTTCTGAGAGTTGTCACGATTAGGAAGTGGAAACGCGGCCTGGGTGGCTGGTTTTTTTTACCCTGAGGCGTCTTTACCCCAGATAAAACTGAAAACTACGCTGGGTGGGGGCCAGCGTATATCTGAGTCTACAAGGGGGCAAAGCTTGCTTCCGGCGCGGCTCTTCCCGTATAGGGTTAGTTCTCGCAGAACGCTCAAGCCGTACTGTAAGAATGAAAACGTAGAAGGGCATGAAAACAGCCAACTGAGGCACTCCAATACGTCACAGCAAGACTCACTAACATACACGCCCAGTCAGACTTGCTACAAGCAGTTTTGCTCTTTGCACCGGTTTATGCATAGCCGCCGCACGATCATGCGCATGGTGTTTGTGCTTAATTACGCGAGAGGGACCGTAGGAGAGAAGCTGAGAGCACACGGCGGTGAGACATCGTCTAAGGCGAGGCCGCTCCCCGGAGGTTTTGTTCCGCTTCGCAAGGTTTTATTGTACCTCGTGGTGTCCGTGTATATCTGAGCAATGATCAACATGATTATGCACGATTATGCACAGTGATAAGAATTGTGTAGGATGGATAAGCGCAGCCATTTAACTATTCGTTAAAGACAATAAATATTGTCAAAACTTATGGGTCAAGCCTCGCTACGCCTAAACGTACTAGGGTTACAATTTGCTCTGGATTATTGTTGCGCAGACGTAGACCTCAACTACCCGAAGACACTCGTTCATACTTGTAAGGCAGAACGTGATAGTTTTTCCTCCAGTACCCGGTAGACACTATTTATTAGTTCTAAAAATCACTGCGCGTATCTCTAGACTCATGTATTGCAGGAAGATGGTAGATATGCAGATACCATTCAGCAATACCAGGGTGCAAGCGGAGGAACAGGTCGTTCCAAGTACTTCTGGGCAAGCGGAGAACTTCAAGCGTAAACAATTGAGCGATAACTATCTCTGGGTGTCTTGAACATGTCAAATTTCGATCGATATTACATTAACTAATTACAACTAGTACCACCGTAGCAGTATATGAATCCAGACATTGCAGGCTTCATCCCCACGGACTGAATACGTCATTTTGAAGTATCACAGTGCTAACTCTCAAATTCCGCGGAGCGGAACCAACCCTCCCCGGGAGGGGCCGCCGGAGGCATGCTTAAATACTATACAAATACAAGTGCAACTGCACTACTAGCTGACCACTCCCAGCTCAATAAGCCATTCGGACCCGAACCAGATCTGCTCGAACTTGCGGAAGCTGGGGGACCGGAAGACGGCCTTGGGGACGCCGATGTCGACGAGGTAATAGCCGGGTGCATCGAAAACATCGGTGCGATTGAGCACACCGGTGAGTGGAAGGCCACAGCAGAGGACGAACTTGGCGTCTAATGCGCCGAGTGACGAGAGTCGACCTGTGGATGCGTCTACGCCCGAGGGCACGTCTATCGAGACGATTTTGGCCCTCTGGCCGTTTGCCCAGTCGACAATCTGCTTGAGCTGTTTCTCCTGTCCCCACATGTCATCCAGAGAAGTTTCGTAGCCCTGCAGGCCGTCAATAATGAGTTCTGCTGGTGACTTGAAGTTGCTGACAGCGCTGAGCAGGTGTGCATGTTCGTGGAACACTTTACCGTCTGAGGCTTTGAGAGCATTGATTTGGTCCTGCGACGAAGGCGAGTCGGAGGAGTTGTTAAGGACCAAAGCAACGACTTCAACACCCCTGTTGGCCAAAAGACGACCTGCTGCGAGCGCTCGGGCTCCTGAAACACTGCTGGTGCTTGCTAAAACGACCACGAGCGGCCGTGTGTTGTGGTTGGTCAGAGTGAAGCGAGTGGTGCCACCTAGAACCTGGATGCACAGCTGAGCGACGCCCCGCGCTGCGTTTTCATTAGTGGCACCGGTGCTGATACCATATTGTGAGAGCGAGCGGTGAAGTTCTACGACTTGCAATGGCGAGGCGCATGGGCACTTGCGCAGATTGTTGGTCACAAAGTGAGGTTCGGCAGGTGCCTGGGAGGAGGCTCTGCGACTCGGACCGTTGCTGGGCAGGGTGCTGTGGACTGCGCTCGGGATTGTGCTCGGGACAGCTGAGCTCGGCAGTGAATTCTCTGCTATACTTGAGCCATCGGTGTTGTCCAGGACCATCTCCTTGTTGCCGTACTTTGGCTGGACGCGGTTGTGCGACACGAGGCGGGTTTTCGGGTCGGTGAGATCCGCCTGCCTGATCTCTTCAAACACGAGGCTTTTGTCGAACCTTTGCAAGTTTGCCTCAAAGTCAAAGTCTGTGTTTGCAATTGCGTTGACATTCTCGCTGGCCCAGAGGTTCTGCTTGCCTCCTCTGGGTGTCCTTGGCGTGCGGGACCCTCCCTTTGGCGTCCTTTGGCCGTCCTTGGGCTCTTTCAGAGCTTCTTTCGTGTAGTTGGTGTGTTTCGCTTCCTTTTCCTTCCTAAACGAGTACGGAGTGATGTCTACATCACTTTCATCGGACGATTCGTCGCCTGTACGAGCCGGAATCGACGGCACGGGCGGCTGTGCTGCGCTGTTTGGCGCGGCAGGTATCGCAGAAAGTATGGCCGGATCCAATGGTGGAAGCATGCTAGGCACAGTAGGCGGTGGTACAGTGACCGCCACAGACCCCTGAGCCATGATATGTGTCTGCTGTGGTCCTCCAGTCACATTCACGGCCTGTTGTGGCAGCTGTGCTGGCTGTACCGGCTGCGCCAGAATCTCCAGGTCCTTGATATTGGAACCTGCTAGAGTGTAAAATGGGAAAACCAACCCTGAATCCAGGAAATGAGCATTGGAAAGCGTCAATTGGCCATTGGAGACCGACGTCACAGTCCCTTGAAGCCGCAACGAGTCTGTCTGGGTGATCCTCACCGTCCTGTTCTGAAACTGATTCATTTTTTTTTTCCTTTCGTAAAGTATCAGGCGAATTACTCGAAACCAAGATGGTGAAGAAGGGTTGGGGCAAAATGCATCCGGCAGACCCTCCCGGCGAGGGTTGGTTTCTGCTTCGCAGAAACTTCTGAGGCCTGGGGATAACTGCCATGCTATAGGCTGAACTGTGGTTTCTGGAAACTGTTTTGTGATACTCTCTGCAAGAAATAATTGGTTCTGTAGACCACCTACTAAACTGGCGAATGTAAACGATTAACCATACTAACGAGACGAGCAGCAGTCAGCCGTGCAAGGCTGACAATTATTATACAACTCACTGTGAATTTCAACATTGCGACGAGATATTCGGTTGGATGAAACATTGGCGACATGGAAGGGTGCTGTGAAATTTGAATAGGCTATCTACTTGGTGGAAATAGCGGGTTTGGAGCGAGTTGTGGTTCTTACAAAACAGTGTGTCTGATAACAGATGTTTCCGTAAGTATGGCCAAAGGTTGAACGTTAACCTAACCCCCAGGTATAAAACGATAGTTTCTGCCGAGGGGCAGAATTAGGCAGTTAAGGTAAACGCTCGATAAACTGATCAGAGCTGCTCAGGACGTGCAAACTCAGTCA
The DNA here is from genome assembly GCA_030579595.1 of Spencermartinsiella europaea. Taxonomy (NCBI): domain Eukaryota; kingdom Fungi; phylum Ascomycota; class Dipodascomycetes; order Dipodascales; family Trichomonascaceae; genus Spencermartinsiella; species Spencermartinsiella europaea. Next base: position 31,930 of record JAKTRG010000011.1, read on the forward strand.
ATTGTGCCGAAAGAGGCCCGAATTGACACGAGAATGTGGTTTCATTTTTGCCGAAATGGTTCCAAATTCTCCTTTACATGAGCCAAATCGTCACCATGGCCAAGGGCTCGTGTGTACGTAAACATTTGTTATTAGCGACACCGTTTAGTGAGCCAGCATCGTCGCATAATAAAGTACTTTCGAGCGAGAGTTAGACTTTGTTCTAATGGTTCGAACTTCCCGCGAAGCGGGACCAACCCTCCCCGGGAGGGGCCGCCGGAGGCAGCAACAGACGTGTGAACGTCGTTGTAGGTTTCTGTAGATGCTTCAATGTATAAATAAATATATAAGATATGCCTATTAGATATGCCTACATATCATGACTAATGCGATAATTCATATGCTGAGGGTTTCTCCAGTACGAGACTGTGACAGTGGTAGGAGAGGAGAACTGATAGACAGCAGGCAGCTGGTGGTGCGGGACATAGTGCTCGAGCTCGAACTGCATGCCGGCAGTACCGTGGGACGGCAGGTAGCCGTTCTGAGGTGTGGTTAGTACCTTTTGCTGGTTGAGAACTCGGTACTGTGGGACGACTTGGTCAGGCTGGGGCAGCTGAGATGACAACGACTGTGGTTTCGAGTTGTTGGCCGAGAGGAGGAGTCCAGGCGGGGTTCGCAGGAGCATTAGGTGGCCGGGCAGTGACATTTGGGAGGATGTCACAGGGGCCATTTGAGTCTGTGCTGCACCCTGGTACAGAGGAACATCGTTGCCGTGAGTCTGAGCCCAATGACCCTGAGCAGCTTTAGAGAGCATACTCTGGCGTCCTCGGCTGTTGACAGTGGGAGAGAGCAAGGGAGGAGTGTTTACTGCAGATGTGCTGTTGTTGTTATTGTTGTTAACAGGAACAGGAACAGGACCAGTAAAACTTCCAACTATGTTTCTCCTCTTTGACGACGGGTGATGAAGAGGATATTGAGAATGATCCACAACGTCCACGGCACTTCTCTTGGTTGACCGTCTCGGCGGCGAGGTAAGTGAGGCCACCATTGAGTTGGAGTATGGGGTGGTAGCATTGAACGGTGGAGATAAATAAGACGATGCGAGCGATGAGAACGAAGATGATGGCGGCAAGGGGGCAGACACAGGAATAGCGTGTGCAGGAGTATGGCTCACCGGAGGCGGCCCCATACCGTGATAATAAATATTAAGCCAGGTCTTAAGCTGACCCTGCCACGCGTTCCATTCCGCCTGAGACACCAGCAACGAGTGGTTCATGTTGACGAGAAACTCAATCTCCATCTGAGAGATTTCGCGCAGAGGCAGGTGAGTGATGTCTGACCATGTCTTGTTGGTGTAGGTGTTGTCGTCGAGGAATTTGTTTGCGAGGATGAGAGCTACGGCGAAAACGCGGTACTCTGAGTTGGCCGACGCTTGGATTGCGATTGAAGCGCGGTGCTTCAGGCGGAGGATATAGAGGAGAGCGAGAGACACGGCAGTGGGAGGCAGCTGAGTTTGGGTGATGACAGAAATCACAAACTGCTTGAACGGTGCCGTAGGTATTGAGAGGTTTGAAAACAGAACCGGTGCGGGCAGCAGATTTGAAGACGTGCCCACGGTACCAGTGGCAGTAGTAATCTGGCTACTATTTCGGTTTGCTTGACCGTAGAACGAGCCATTTGCTGTTCCTGGGGGTCCTACAATATTAGCTCTCGATCCAGGCGGGGTGTGGCCCGGAGTGTGTCCTGGTGTAGTTCCCGGAGTTATCAGAAACGGGTAAGCTTGTTGAGACGGAGATGGTGAAGATGATGCTAATGGAAACGGTAATGCTGCTGATGAAGATTGTGGTGTCGGTGCGGTGCCTTGCTTTCCTGTGGTTGTTCCTGCTGCTGAGCCCTTTGCCGCTATCCGATACGGGTACGAGGCGAAGCTGTCTGCCGATTCAAGAGCACAGTCCAGCAGACTGATGTCATTGAACCAAAACAGACACACCACGTTGGCCACGTTGTTGAAGTATACCGACTTGGACTTGGGGTTGTTATTACTGGTCGACTGAGTCGTTAAGTTGCTGCTGTCGAAAGATGAAGCTGCCGGCAGCGAGGGCAATGCGGGCAACGCGGGCAATGCGGGCAACGAGGGCAGCGAGGGCGCAACACCGTTGGGATGGTGATAATGGAGAGGCAGTTTGTTGGAGAAGTCGTTCGTGGTGGTGGTGGTGGTAGTTGTACTAGTGGTTGTGGTGGTAGTGGTCGCAGGTTGGTTGAGGTTGTATTGCTGTTGAACCTGGTTGATGTTGTGGCCATATTGCTGTTCTCCCCGGTTGAGGCTGTGGTGGCTCCAAGATGATCCGGGGATTGTCGTGCTTGGAGGAACCGACATTGTTGGATGTACGCTTAGCATTGCCGGGTTGATGAGACCGATCGAAAACGTACTTATAGGCTGATTTCCAGATTTTGCGGGTGAGAACAAATCAAAAAAAAAAAAAAAAAATCACAGTAGTTTGAGTGTAGGACCACCTAAACACAGGCAAACAACTGTCAAAATCACACAGTAGCTAAACCTGACCTGTAATTATCTATGTTCAATCAAGCTCAATCACAGTAAAACCGTGGCACAGTCGTAGTAGCAGCTTCAAACTACCTGTCACAAACTCAAGATTACCTGTCCACTTGCAATTACTGACTTTGAGCGTATTTCTTTCAGCATACGCAGTCTGTAAATTATGCCTATGCTACAAGTGCTTTGCACGGTTCCCGTCCTGAGGATTCTAAAACGGAATAAATAAAGAGAAATACAAATCTGAGGCTTCCGGCGTAACTTTGCGGTTCCCTTCAGACTGATCTCTTGCTCTTAAAAGTAAAATCCCCACAGCAATATGATCCGACTTGCTCTCTCCTTATATTTAGCCCCTCCACACTGTATTTGGCCCCAGTCGGTCCAGTTTTACGATTTGTCTGTATTCACGCCCCGTATCAGGTATTCTGCGTATTGAAGCCGGTTGCGTTACCTGCATTTTCCTGTCTTTTGTTTTTCTCGATTTCTTTTAGCTGTGCCCAGCGAATTGGCACAGAATGCAAAAAGCAACTACAGGACACAGCCAAAAAATTACTAATGAAAATCCAGCCTCCGCGAAGTCTTGAGCTCGCCTCCGGCGGGGCCCCTACCCGGGGGGGGGTTGTTCTGCTTCGCAGAAACACTGTAGACGACGTTCGATGTTTCTGCGAAGCAGAACAACCCCCCCCCGGGGGGTGGGGGCCCCGCCGGAGGCGAGCTCAACACTACGCGGAGCATTTTGTGAGAGATAGTAATAAATGTACACAAATGTATACACTATGCACGTCGATGCAAGGCGCCGATTAATGTTGCTGAAAACGGGCGAGGGGCCTTTGTGTGGAGCACCCAATTAACGTGGCAACATTGCGACGCCCTTTTCTAGCTTAATTGGCTCGCGTCGTCGGATGAGTCGACCGACTTGTTCTACGGCTTAGGTAATCTGCCGATCGGTGCGTGATGCTCTGCCGATCAGGAAAAAAATTTATATTGGGAAGCCGTTGCGCCGCAAGGTTCCACCCGATGACATCACACGCCTGTATCGCGCCGCCACCTAACTCTTCTTACTCTGCTGCTCTCACAATAAGTGTGCTCGTCTCACAAATCAGAACAAGAGTCGTAAGAGCGTGGAGTCTGCCTCCGGCGGGCCCTCCCGCGCCGGGGGTTGGTTTCTTTCTACTTTGCAGAAAAACCGCGGTTCCATGCCTGTTTGCGTGAAGTTTCTACGCTCTTCTGTTGTCCTGCTCTGTTCTCCTCTTCTTTTTGCCCTGTTTCTGTTCTCATGCCATGCTGTGCGGCTCGCGATCGGAACAAGCTGCCCAACTGTTGGATTGGGCAAACCTATTACTCAGCTATTACGGGGCTGGGCCTAATTCAATGTGTGAAGGTGCAAGGGGCAAGGGCAAGGGCACCTAGGGTAGGGCACCTAGGGTAGGGCAGCACAATTTTTTTCTCTCCCACATTCTCACGTTCCCGATCCCTGCAGGCCTCTTCGGCACGTGACGCCCGCCGCTATCGGAGGTTGTGCCTCCGGCGGGCCCTCCCGGGCAGGGGTGGTTCTGCTTCGCAGAACAGCGCAAGATGGGGGAAGGGGGACGCACGCGTGTTGCTACGTGGCCGTGCTCGCTGGTTGTGCTCTGTCCTTTTGCTTGCTCTTTGCTCCCTCTTCACGCTCACTTGGACGGTCTCGAAGTCGTTCGTGCATCCGGATCGTCCGTGCAGCTGCCGCTTGCAGCAGAACATGTGCGGCCCGGTGGCTGCATGCGGCGCTGAGACACTGCGGCGCTCTTGGTCTCGTGAGTGTTGGGTTTTCTCGTTTGCTGTGGGCTTTCTGCGCAGCAGAACCAACCCTGCCCGGGAGGGCCCGCCGGAGGCAGCTCTGCGTGTATTGCTGCTGCTCTGCAGCAACCCAAGCCAGTACCCAGACTGGCGGGCAATTTGTTTCCAGGTGTAGAACCGGGTAACGCAGATCAGGGGTGCGTAGCAACAGATGCAGATGCGTGATCGATCGACAGTGGTGCTGGTTCGTAAAGCCTTTGTGAAGCTGCAGATAGTGGCCATCCGCCTTGCAGGATGTCAGATAAATAGGTGCCAATATACATACCGAGATAGGCAGTGATCTGCTGACGCGTTTTGGCAGCCCCTGAGGAAAAAAATAAAATGAGAAAACCGAAAAACGAAAAACGAAAAACGAAAAACGAAAAAAAATAAAAATAAAAAAAATTAAAAATAAAAATATAACCTTGTATGGGGATGAGAAGCATATGGCAAGCATGAGAGAAAGCCTTAGCATTACTGTGAGTGGTTGGGATTAACGCGGGTTGGTAGTTCGGTTGCCTCGCGTGTCAAAATCCAACAGAGCGGTATCGTGTGTAACTACTTTGGCAGTTCTAGAATGTTGTATTACGGGGTTGAATGTCCACTGAAGGTGGCACGCAGCAACTGCTCAATGGGGCAAGCGGCAGCAGTCGTTCTCCTAATAAAATTACGCACAAACTTTACGCACCAAACTAACGTTAACTTCACGGGAAACTATCATGAGATAATTATATCGATATATCTATAGTTAGACCTGAGACAGTACCGGGACAGTGTAAGGCTCGCCTCCGGCGGGGCGCCTCCCGGCGAGGGTTGGTTCTGCTTTGCAGAACGACTACTCTACTGCTACTCTGCGAATATTATAACTTACTATTAACTACTACTACTACTACTACTACTACTACTACTACTACTACTACTACTACTACTACTACTACTACTACTACTACTACTACTACTACTACTACTATTACTAGTTACTGCCTGTAAGTGAGATCCCTATCACTCGTTTTCTGCGAAGCAGAACCAACCCTCGCCGGGAGGCGCCCCGCCGGAGGCGAGCTTTACACTGTCCGGTGGTTTACATTGAACATCCGCCCTAGCAGCACCCGATCGCAATGAAGTTCTGCCAGCAGGCAGCAACTGCCAACTGTACACACATGGTGTGCCGTAGACATCAGCCAGTCAGTCGCTAAGTCGGTCAGTCACAGTTTGGTGTAGCAGCTTGGTGCATTTCTAAGTTAAGATCTCCCCAAACCAATCTCTCACAGGCATCAATTGCGATGCACACAAAAATTGTTGGTGCAAATTGCACGTTAATGCAAAATTGCTTTCCTTGCCAATGCAAGACCAGCAACGGACGGCAGTACAGCAGCTCTTGGAACGGTACTCTGTAAGCGTCCCGTGTGCTGCTGGTCTGAAACCTTGAGCTTAGCAGAAAAGAAAAGGTGCTCGAGTAGACGGTTGAGCAGAGCCTGTTGAGCAGAGCCTGTTGAGGAAATGCTCGCACTCACACACACACGCTTCACACTGAGATCATGCTGACAATCCGGTCCCGCAATGTGGTAATGTGTGGTATTTGTGGGTAGTAAATGCGCTAGTCTTTGGGTTCTATCTCTCTTTTGGTAACTTCGATATACGCTCACTCAAAACGATGCGGGTTGAATCGAATCGACTGACTCTAATCGGTTCCGCCCTTGGCTTTCGGTGAGTGAGAGGGGGGGGGGCCAGCCCCGCTATAGGTGCACGCCAATTGCTGTTTACGGAACGATATGCGCCTCTTGGTTGCAACATGCACAGTGGCTGAATGGAAGGGGTGTGTAGGAAGGAAGAGGGGGAGGGGTGAACCCTTACCTGCCACTGCCACACTGCACTATGCCGATAGTGCTAACTATGATTCCATATGATATTTCTTGTTTCATCGTAGACGGACGTCTTACATAGCCTGTCTTGCTATCATGTATTGCGGTAGGCTTGAATCAGCTAAGACATTCACACATGTCACACGTCGCGCGTCGCACGTCGCACGTCGCACGTCGCATTTGTATATGATTTTCTACCTGCTGGTTCAGTCATTCAGTGATTGAGCACACGTAGTTCTGAATATTTTGTTGCTTCTACCGTACCACGCGCCGTTGCAGGCTAAAAGAAAAAATCTCAGACATAAAAAAAAAACTCTGTTAGTGGGGAAAAAAATATCCCTGCAACCACACACATCTTCACTACTATGGGACTTTGTGGGCTAGCAGTTACGTTTTAGCTTAACCTAACGATTAGTGGGTACAGAAGGTACAGTACCACGATATCGTTTACGGTGACCAGCAACAAGGGCGTTTACGGGGTAGACCTGTGGGCGGATGTTGTGGATTGGATGTTGTGGATTGGATGTATACCTTACGTTACCTCCCTACCGCCGTTAAAAGCTCAACGAGTGAGTTTTCTGCGAAGCAGAACTAAACCTACCCAGTCGGAGGCTGAGCTAGCGCGTTAGAGTTTCAAAAAGCCCACTTAATCGGCTCCTGCATGTTTTGAAATATGACACAGAGAGGCCCATGCTAGTTGAACATCTTGTAACTGTTAACTAAAAGAGGATGGCCATTCGAGAATATCTAGAATGCTAAGAACCACGTCAAGCATGGCTCCGGCGCGGGCCCTCCCGGGCAGGCAGGGGTGGTTCTGCGAAGCTCTGTTTGTAGTTTAAACTAGTAACTTTCTGATTTTCTAAGTTTTTACTGCGAGTTACCATGAAAATGCAGCCTAAGATGCTGGCGATGCTATATGGGTCTCGTATAGCGTACTCTGAACATTGATGGGCATATCATACATATAATAAGTATACAAGTAAAAGAATAAAGAAATAAACGAATAGAATAGCACGGAATAGTGTGAAGTAAAGTAGTGTACAGTAGATATGTATGCAAGATAAGCTGTCGTGCTACCCTTCTTATTACCTCTCAACTATAGCTGAGGTATGCGGTAAAGAACACAACAGGTGCTATATACGATGAGGAAGAAAGAGAAGAAAGGGAAGAAAAACATATTTAGATGATGCTGACGATGATACCGACGATGGCGATGAGAATTACATTTAATTTCAATTACAAACCATGTAGAATAGTCGTAAAAATAGTTCAACATCATCATCCATCATAGTACTAGCCAAAGTGGGCTTGGATCATCTAGTTATGAGTTTTTCATTCCTATAATATGGTCAGGCTACTCCAATCGAGGGATCTCTGCGAAGCAGAGCTACTGGGTTCACACCTAGACTCAACTAGACTTGCACTTGTTCAATGCACCTGGTTACTGAGTCTGGTGATTTGTGGAGTAGAGAAGATAAGAGAAAATGTATTGTGTGAGACTTTGTACGCGATTAGGATAAAGATGATGATGATGGTTGGTCTGCGTGATTTACTGAGACTTGTGGTTAAACTGATGGTGACGATGAAGTTGATGTTTGGATATCATGAAGTCAGTCTGAGATATCGCCTTCGGCAGGGTGCCTTGGCTCCGCTTCACGCAAATCTCATCGAAAGACTATGTGGGGAAGTTGATACATGCAAGAATGAATATCAGAACTTTTAAGTCATATGAATTAGATATTGAAATACAATAATAAAGCGCAATTTCTTTTCCATAGTTCACCCCTAGAAGAGCACAGGAAAAACCTTGAGGCTAATTGGGGATAAATTGCGTGACCGCTCAGCCTTATCAGGGGAAAACTCACACCAAACTTACTCTACCTGGAGAGTATGCGTCTCCGATAATGGATCAGCTGCCCCCTTCAGACAGACCCTTCTTGACTTAAGCATCAAGCGTGGATGAGGCTTCATGAAGGATTTTAGCCCTGCTGTTCAGTAAGTATACACATTCTCTTAGGATGAGAACCACCGTCTCGTCAATACCGCATCGACTGACATAGGATCTGGAGGTGATGTTACACTTTCGAAAGAACGACCCGATGGCTCCAGTGGTCGTTTCTCAGCTGCACCAGCTCACCGAGCTCGATTTTTGGAGTTGTCTCTATGAAGAGTGCCAGAGGAAGATTGGAGCTGTAAATCTATAATTGCTTGCGCTCCCTTTTTCTATATACATCCCGCTTGACGTGCCATGGTATTCGACCCTCACCAACCAGTAGCCAAATTGTTTCAAGGCCCTTACATAGGCTGTAAATCAAATAAATCAATCATCATCAGGGATTACACAAATATCAGGGTTTAGGGTATTACTTTAAAATCTGATATATAAGATAGAACCCACAACTGTATGTGCGGTAAAATCCAACGTTCCCCATTATGGGCCGCAGGTTCGACTGCGGGCTGTCGCTTATTTTTGTTTTTTTTAGCTCTGTATTTCACTTTTAAAATCATTTTAACTTAGTGACTCTATTGCTATATTTGTATACCAATCCGTTCGTTCGATCCTACGAAGGCAGTTGTCCAACTGGCTGTTGATTCGTGTGATTGACTTTTCAACCTTTTTTAAGACTGCTTGTTCCTCAATCGCATGTAAAGCACCTCATTGCTTCTCCCTCGCTTCCTCCTAAGGGCATCGTCAAAGTTGGCCCAGTTCTCTTAAAAACTTGAGCCCATGCTACCGTAGTTTGTTTCTGCGAAGCAGAACCACCCTCCACGGAGTGGCCCGGCCGGAGGCCAGCTGGATAGAGTCCCGATTTCATAATTCGAATATGGATTATGGCTTGAATACATTTATATTCAGTGTGCGCGAATTGTCACTTGATTGATATGACCCTCTGAACTGCACATTGTGGAGAACAGCGCAATTGGCAATCGCAGTACGTACGAGTTGAGAGGCTATCAGCCACACCGCTACCCCTGCCTAAGCTGTATTGTATCGCATAATCTACTGAGAAAAATCAAAAAAAAAAAAAAGAAAAAGATGACTGCCTAGTCCCTTTTATAAACATAGTTCATTTTACACGGTACCCTTTTTTTATTTAGACTACTTTTTATTGGTTTGCCCAAGGCTTTTTTGCTTCTCCCCTGCATCATGAACGCTTCTCAGTCGCCCATTGAAGAGAACTGGCGGAATTGGAGTAACTCCATAAAACGTGCCGAAGTTGGCCCATCTTCGTTTTCAGCCATGGGCAACGACCTATCTAGTGAATCATACGTTGCAAAAACCATTAAATTGTCATACGACCTTGGCCGAAACAGGTTTAAACAAAGTATCAAAATAATGTACAAAAGAGCAATTGAAATGAATGATAAAAATGACATCACAATCGAAATATCCAGATGCTACAACGAGAGGGACAAAAATGATATATTTTCCATTATTCATATGGGCCTTGGGATAAATTTCGATAAGTTTTTTTTCAGCCCCCTCGCCGGGCAATTGATAATTGCAAAGAACTTTTACAGACACGCCTACTGGCGCGCATTGGAAACTAGGATAATCATTGCCGGGAGAATTTTAATAGAGCAAATTGATGGGATTTACAGAAGAAATCTTATGGAAAGAGGAAGGCACAATCTTTTTTATGCGTTCCCGCTTCGACAGCCCAATAGCGATAGAGCGACTCGTAAATTTGTGGAGAAAGTCATAGATGAATCTATTAAACCATGTTATTTCGATATTGTTCATGGGCTACAGGGATTAATAAACTATCCTGAAATTGTCTGCGAATATTCATTATCTGAAAGCAATCCGGACGTCGATCGTGCTGTTAAGATGATGATTGCTGGTAGTGCCTTCACCATCACAGGAGGTCTCGCTATAGCAGTTTACCCAAACGAAGGAATTCAGGCACGAGTATGGGATTTCACGGCCACCAATCTTATGCGGAAGCTTTACTATTTGGTAGAACTGACGGCTGAATGCGATTACTTCCGCGGAAAAGATGTTGAGCACAAGTTTTTCCTAGACGATGGTAGTTTTGATCAGAGATATACTATTGAGGGTCAAATCAAATCAGTCCTCCCTCCTTTATTTTTCAACATTCTTACGAAGTATCGAAACGTAGCTGCCCTTCGACTTACTTTAGATGCCGGCTTCAACAAAGCTAATCTTACAAAACTAGCTGGCGAGCTACAAGAGAAAATAAACCTGGGATGGATAAAGATGGAAACGCCCAGAGAGATAGATCCTAGCCGAATTGTCTTATTGCATCAAGTTTATAAAGGCCAAGGGATAGCTGCTGCTGCAACTATAACTTATATCATAAGACTGTTGTGCAAAGTCGTTTTGTTGATTGAAAAATCTGCTTTTCATGAGCTTGATTTTGGACCGAACTTGACGAGACTTTTGGCCACTCTCAAGACATGGGCACGGTACAGTCGGGTGAATATAGATATTATTATTGCAAATTGCAGTTCTTCAGAGGATCTGGAGAGGGCCACCCAGACCATTGAAAAGGCCCTAGAATCAATGGCTCCTATGATTATCGAAACCGTTGAAGCAATGACTGACGATGACGTTGATGTTTGTTTGGGCATGATGGATCCAAGACATACGGTGAGGCTCTCTCACCAATACGTTTTCAGAAACGATAGATCAATCGGTTTCCCTTTGATGCAGCTTGTCGGATTGACTCATTGGGTAGGGTCTGATGGTATGCCTGTCAATCTAGAGAACAAGGCAGTACGGCTTTGCCAATCAGAGCTGGGTCTTCCTAGATAGTCTTATATATTAAGAATGAAAGCAAAGAATCAGCTAGTTCTATAGATAGATACAATAATAAACCGTGGTTCTTTCTGTACTCCACACCTAGAAAGACTCATCCACATATTGGCCCGCATGCAGGCTCTTTCTACATGTTGCAGTTTCAAGTATGGCGACGCTCTCGGATTTCCCATGTGTTCGACCCATGTTTTGACTGTGAGTATAGAGAAAAACATTGAGACTATATGGGATAACTTGTGTGCCCGCCCAGCCATATCAGGGGGGAAACGGAAAGCCCGTACTAAGTTACTCTACCTTGAGAGTATGCGTCCAGGATAATAGATGAAGCAGCTCTGCCAAAAAGGCAGATACCTACTCCCTTCAAGCCCTTCTTGGAGTCCAGAGTGGATGAGGTTTGACGAAGGATGTAGCGCTTGTGTTCACTAAGTGTGCATCCCCGTAGCAAGGTGAGCCATCATATCGTCAATATCCGGAGGTGATGTTGGAACCCGTAAGAACGATCCAATGGCCCCAAGTGGCTGTTCTCAGCTGAACCAGCTTACTAAACTCCAGTTTCGGTCTTGATACTGTAACTCCGAGTCTATGTGGAAAAGGTTACGAACATTCTTGGTACCTGCCAGAACTAGCTGTTCTGGTTTTCATGACAACGGACATACAATGATTTGTAACATGTTTACATTTTCATTCATTTAACTCCGTCGACTAAACAGTACTTCTATCCGGTCTGTTATACGTTTACATCTTACTTAGGCTCTTCTGAGTAACTATCGGACCGACGAACCTATAACTACTCAAACGTTGCAAAGGCCATATTGTTCGTACCCCACAAAACCCACGTTTCAATAAGATCGTCAAAAAATACATGCGGATTCCCCACACAGATCTCGGTCCGATAGAGTTCATATAAACGCAGCCAAAGATTCTCCGGACATTGGAGGTTGGTAAGCATTACCGGCTGAATATTAGTGATAATTGGATCAATTTCAAACAGTACACGGATCGATACATCAACTATGGTTCATTCTCAATTGTGGTGGAAGGAAGGAACTACCTACCAAATCTATCCTTCTAGCTTCCTCGATTCAAATGGAGACGGTATTGGAGATATACCTGGAATCATCTCCAAGCTAGACTACCTGAAAGACCTCGGTGTTGACATTGTTTGGCTTAGCCCTCACTACAAGAGTCCTCAAGTGGATATGGGGTATGATATCTCAGATTACAAGGACATCCACGAGCCCTATGGAACTCTAAGTGACTGCCAGGCCCTCATCGATGGATGCCATGATAGGGGCATGAAGATTATATTTGATCTCGTGGTAAACCACACTTCGGACCAGCATGAATGGTTTCTAGAGAGCAAGAAATCCAAGGAAAATCCCAAGAGAAATTGGTACATCTGGAAGGATGCTAAATACGATAGTGAAGGTAACCGGGTTCCTCCTAACAACTGGGCCAGTATCTTCGGAGGCAGTGCGTGGGAATGGGATGAAACCACTCAGCAATACTATCTTCATTTGTTTTGCAAAGAGCAGCCCGATCTCAATTGGGAGCTTCCAGTAGTTCGAAAGGCCATTTACGCAGATGCTTGCAACTTTTGGCTTGAGCGAGGCGTAGACGGGTTCCGAATTGATACGGTAGGTCTATATTCCAAGAACCAAGATTTCCCAGACGCCCCTATTGTCGACCCGGACGTGTTCATTCAGCCTGGAGAGAAGTATTATCTCAATGGTCCAAGAATGCATGAATTCCTTCGAGAAATGTACGACGAGGCATTTGGTAAATTTGATTGCTTCACCGTTGGTGAATTGGGGATGACTAAGGACTCTAAAATGGTCCTTGACTACGTTGGAGCAAGTAGGAAGGAGCTGTCCGAGGTGTTCCTCTTCGATGTAGTGCTTACAGGAAGAGGAAGCTCACGTGCTCTTGACAGATACAGAACTGAGGATTGGAAGTTGCCTGAGTTTAAGCAGAATATCAAAGACGTCCAAGTCTACATCGACGGTACGGACGGTTGGAACACTGCGTTTTTAGAGAACCATGACCAGCCTCGCTCCATTTCACGGTTTGGCTCAGACGATCCCAAGTACAGATCAATTAGCGGTAAACTTCTGGCTACTCTGCTAGCAGCACTGAGTGGAACCTTGTTTCTTTACCAAGGTCAGGAGATTGGAATGACAAACTTTTCTGGCGAATGGCCAATTGAGGAATACAAAGATGTGGCATCAATTGACTATTACACTGATATGAAGAAGAGGTATGGAAAGGAGCATGTTCCTTTAATAATGAGTAATCTACAGAAAAATGCTCGAGATCACTCAAGGACTCCAGTTCAGTGGGACAGCTCTAAGCACGGAGGGTTTACTACAGGGGAACCATGGATGAAAGTCAACGACAACTACGTGGATATTAACGTGAAGTCTCAAGTTGAAGATTCCAACAGTGTCCATTCGTATTGGCGCAAGATTCTAAAGATCAGAAAGCAGTACAAGGATATATTTGTGTACGGTAAATTTCAGATCCAGGATCTTGGAGATTTAAATACTTTTTCTTTCATTAAAGAATATGAGAACAAGAGGGCATACGTGGTTCTGAATTTCACCAGTGAAAAGCAGTCTTTCAAGAAGCCTCAGAGTCTGAAGGAATTGAAGCTTTTAATAACCAATATCAGCGGAGACGAGGTTACCGATACTCTTGCACCATACGAAGGTAGGATATATATTGAAGTCTAGTTGAAATGTGAAATCTGCTTTAGTCAATGCAATCCATAGATAGATAGATTGAAATCAAATTTAAAGTCGAATGGATTACATATAGAAATACGATAACAAACCGCGGTTCCATACTTCACCCCGAGAAGGACTAGTTCACATACGACGCAATTTAGTTTCTACTATCTACGTAAAGATCTACTCGTCCTTATTCACTTGAACTCCATTATGGAGCCAATTTTCCTTAATGCAGCTTTGCATCTATAACGCAAAAGACGTGTAAACGTTCAAGTCACCCTACTGAAGGTCACGTGAGACAATACGATAAAGAAGATGCTATATTTTTCTGAAAAAATTGGTCTCTTGGCCCAGTTGGTTAAGGCATCGTGCTAATACGAGCATACAACTCCTTGTATACGCGAGGATCGGCGGTTCGATCCCGCCAGAGACCATATATTTTTTTTTTACTTCGTGACGGTCAAGAAGTGAAACGAAGGAGGTATAAGTATCCCGTGAAGCGGGACCAACCTCCGCAGAGTAGCCCTGCCGGAGGCGATGTAGTGCAATGCTAGTTTATATGAAAATAAATATATGCTTAGTCCGTACTCCACAATTTGTGACCTCTCTCTTCCAGCCGCTGGGCTAGAGCAATAGCTACCGTCATCCCCAAGACCAGGTTCCACATCGTGGGGTCTTCTCCTTTTATTATATCGTAGACGTAGAGCCACCCAAAGATATCACTGTCGCCCTGATCATGGTCGTGATCAGCAGCCAGATGTCCATCCGTAAGGTGCGTGGTTCCTGACAGTCGCTTGAGGTTGTTCACAAGCCGTTGAGCTACCTTTTTGCGACGTTTCAGATTAGCCAGCGTCACGGTTTCGTCACCATGTTGAGAGTAAAATCGGATCTCTCTGCGATCCACTTTGATCTGTGCCGCCCCAGGAGATCCGGGAGACCTGCTTGGCGATCTATCACTACTAGTATTGCCCTTTTTCACCTGGGTTCTGTTTCCTACTATCCACTGCTTTTTTTCACCCCCAAATTTGGTCTTGAGAACAAATTGATCACCGAATTGTGCCAAGTCCAGACTTTTGGCAACAAAGGGCTTGGACTGTAGTCCGGCGATAGAAACAACGTATGAAGCCGGCAAGTCTGGCTGCGATACCAGCTTTTCAACTTTCATTACCTCGTTGGACTTTTCTAGGAACCTGAGAGTGAACTCAGTAAGCGGGTTCTCAAAATCCACATCAACGTAATAACTGGGGCCAGTAGTTCTGTCGATGTAGCTTTGATCTGGGGTTGTAGTCAGGTAAAGATCTTTGGAATACTTGAGAACATGATATTTCCAGTATGAATCGACAGGGGGGTTCATTGAGGACGCAGCAGCACGCGAGGGACTCGATGATCGCTTTTCTTCAAAGAAGCTGGGGGAAAGAGTATTGCTAGAAATAAGAGATGATGCTGTAGGTGATGATGACGATGATGATGATGCTTTAACATGGTTCCCATCTGAAGGTAGGGATACAGGTGAGAATCCAGACTTTGGTTTAATCTTCAGAGGAGTGGTAGGCAAAAGTGCGCCAACTGGCACACGATGCAACGGCGCAGCAAAGATAGCTGGGAAATGGTTGTTGCTATTTGGGTACGGAGGGTTGCGGTCTTGATAATCCTTGGTGTTGTCTTTCAACTCGCTATTCGAAGAATTATTCGAGATCGCAGTAATCCCCATATTAATTTCTCTTCTCATTTCTCGCGGGCCAGAGGGCCTAGCTAATGCAGAAGGTGACTTCGAGCGTGATGGAGAGGGAGCCTTGCGGGGTGATTTGTGAGGTGAGTTTGGATGCATCCTTGATCTCTCACTTGTAATTTCATCCGGAAATGCAGAATGAGACAATTGGGAATGTCCACTAAAAGGTGACTTGCGGGGTGACCTCGGGTGCATCATTGATCTCTCGCTTGTAAACTCATCTGGTATCTCAGAATTATTAAAAGACCCTTCAACGACACCCACAGAAGGCTCAGATCCATCAACATGACCGTTGCTCATCTCAATATTCCGCAGCGAGGACTCAATCTCAGATATAGCCTGCCTAATATCATCTCGTTTGTTTTGTGGTTCGAACTCAGATATGGCCTGCTGTCCAATATCGTCTCGTTTTTTCTGCTGTTCTTGTTCCGGGCTCGCCGATACTCCATACATCAAAGAGTCCAATTGCGTACTGAGTGGCCTTCGTTTGACCACCGTAGAAGCAGATTTCAACCCAGACGAGCTGCTATTATTATTATTAGTACTGTGCTGTACTTTATCCGTTTGAAAAACGGATTCTGCCATCATAGTGTCGCGACCACCACCGGTCAGTACAGCTCCTACCGGTCTCCTTTTTGTCGTTCTGCTTTTCACATCACCAGCTACGTCAGACGCTCCCAGCCTCGCTTTCATTTCACCCGGGACTTCAGGCGGCTGCGAGAAAGCCCTTCTTCGTTGGTCACCACCCCTTGCCAATAGATGTTTATAGTCCCTTGATCCAGCTACTTCATCGAGCGCCAAGATCAAACTGTCGGAAGACCCATTAACCTGTGGTCTTGGCAGTGCTGGGGCAGAACCTACCGGTTTGCGTGGCACCTGTATACTATTACCATTGTTACTATTATTACTATTGACCAGCATAGCCGCCGGGTTCAAGACCGATTCACCACTGAGGTTTTCATGGAACATCTCTGAGAAAGGGAGCCGGAGATAAAAAGTCAAAGCACCTTGCACAGAAACCACTGCAATTGCTTTATTGAGGGCCTGGTGGGGGCTGGCTCGTTTCAGTTGGAGTTACGTTTTTAAAGTTAGATTTGATAAGACACAAATACAAATGTGTAATGAGATCATAGTTCAGAAGACGAGCTGCACGCCGTGCGGCGGTGCGGCAGACGGCTGGAGCTCATCAGACCGACGTGTTGCGTATATACTGGAAGGCACGGTGGGGAGCTGCTGGGGCTAGCCCCAGACCCCGATGCTCTGCTTCGCAGAGATGAAGTCGTGGTATTGAATCAGTAGCGGTGTGTGGAGCCTGGTGTCCGATTTACATCATTTGGCATACATGCAATTCCGCTTTGCGGAACTAGCCTCCCCGGCAGGGGTCCCGCCAAAAGCGAGCATTAGCAGTGTGTAAATAGTGGCTGCAATGAGCATTTCTAGGGCTTGTGACAGATTGTGGCAAGTTGTGGTACGTCGTGATACGTTGTTACAGGAAGTGATATCCCCCGGATAAATAATGTACGGCTGAAGATTTAGGTATAGACACGCGGATCACTACGGCGATCGCTGCAACTTTAAATTACGCGTTTACGAGTTTTCTCACCACTGTATTTGAATCGTTGAGTGGTGTAGAAGTCCTTAACGTACGAAAGTTTTTGTTGTCAATGACCGCTGTAGAGCTGCCTGATTTGGGTCTGCAGTATGGTGTCACTCTTGGAGAAGGGTCTTTTGCAGTGTGAGTAATAAGTTGGATACGATACGTGTAGTTCGTCTGTAATACTGACAAGAATCAAAGCTGCTCAGAAACCTACGTCTCGTCAGGTTTATGCCATTAAATTTATAAACAAACAGCTTGCTGGAATCAATGGATACGCGTCGCGAGATTACAAGGCCGAAGTTCTGTTCCAGAAATCGTGTTCTCCGCACCCTAATATCATTCAATACATAGCCCACGGACAGGACGCGAGCTTCTATTGGTTGGCTCTAGAGCTGGCTGCCGGGGGTGATTTGTTCGACAAAATTGAACCAGATGTGGGTGTGGATGAAGACACGGCCCATCTGTATTTCCATCAGCTGATTAGTGGTTTGGATTTCATCCACTCAAAGGGAATCGCGCACCGAGATCTGAAACCTGAGAACTTACTTCTCGATACCGAGGGGAACTTGAAGATTGCAGACTTTGGCCTAGCATGCCTGTACAGAAACCCCGAGACAGGTGCACCCCGTACGTCTAATACACCGTGTGGCAGCCTTCCGTATATTGCACCAGAAGTGCTAGAACCGGGATATTCAGCCGACAAAGCCGATGTGTGGTCGGCGGGCCTCATTTTGTTTGTACTGTTTACTGGTGCCAACCCTTGGGATGAGCCTTCCGACCGCGACGAGTCGTTTCGTCGCTTTGTGAAAAACAACGGTCGTCTGAGCACAGATGCATGGAACCTCCCAGTTGGAGCAATGTCGCTTCTGAGAAGCATGGTGAAAATAGACGTTGTGACGAGAATAGCGGTTGGAGACATCAGGAGACACCCCTGGTATATGAGAGACAACGATATGATGTCCAAGGGACGGGTTGTGGATCCGATAAAACTGGCTACCAATCTTTTGGAACGGTTGAGAGTAGAGCGAGGAGTGCGTGCAAAGCAGCATCCAACCAATAACAATAATAACAAAACACGGCGTTTGTCCAACGAAAATTATCAACTGGAAACTCCAATGAGAGTCGTACCGTCTACTCAGCCTGTGTTCATGGACTCTCCCAGGTTTTCCACCCAACGAATGCTCTTTTCTCAGCAAGTGTCGAATTCACCTGGCGAGGACGACGTTCTTTCAGTGATCAATGCTGACCCTCTCTTGGTTCAGTTTTCTGGGACTATTCCGCTCACTATGTCACAGCGAGCCAGCAGATTCACCGATTTGATCCCGCGACAGCGTTTCACTCGGTTCTTTTCTGCTTATCAGATGGAGCATTTGATATCCACGATCATGACTGCACTGGTGCAAGCTCGGTGCCAGATTCCAACTGTTGATATTATGTCCGTTGCTATAAATGAAGGCGCCATTCCGCTTGCTCGACAGGATCGCAAGAACCTTCAGCTTAAAGGCAAAGTAAAATTCACCCAAATATCTCGGGGGATCAACGAGGTCGAGTTTATCAGGGAACGCGGAGATCCTTTAGAATGGAGGCATTTTTTCAAACAAGTCGTCGCGCAACTTCCGGCTGACACTGTATTCTTGGGATAGGTGGTTTTCGTCTCCGGCGAGGATCCTCCCTATCAGGGTTTGTCCCGCAATAAATAAAACAACAAATACTCAAGGTGGAGGTTACGGTGCTGGTGCATTCACTGCCTAAGACATTTTACATTTTCGAACTACTTGAGATAGAGTTTACGAACTATACCCAATGGAGGATGCAGACATTTTTCAGAGACCGTTCTGTGAAGCACTTTGGTCTTTCTTCTGACTTGGCATGAGGAGTCTCACGAATAATCTGGTAGAGGAGTCCTAACATTTCAAGGATATTTTATCTTCTTGGGAAATTGCTACATGAATTTTACGAATATTTCCAGACGCTTTGCTTTATCTTCTTGAGACCCACGGAATTTCAAACTTACCTTTTACGAGTTGGTCATTCCCGGGTTGAGACAAATTGCGTTTGATTGTGCGAAGCGGAACCAATGCTCGAGAAGGGCCGCCGGAGACAGTTTACACGGGTTCTAATATTGCACTCAACTACTACTATGTCTTTCCTAACTGGGACAGGTATTCCCTGATCTGCTAGTGGGAAGAGAATCGGCAGCTGTAGAAAATGTTCTCGTCGGACTGCTATTGGCAGTAGAGAGAGTAGTAGCTGCAGAAATGCTGGAAGAGCTGTTACCTCCCAGAGTGGTGCTACTGCTAATCGTGCTGCTCAGTTGAGGCGTCACCACGGCCGAAAGTGTCTTGGAAAGAGGAGTCACTGGAGCGGTGGCAGGAGGTGAGATGGTTTTCAGTTTAGGTAAAACTGAGATATCACATTCTGTTGAATTCTGCTTGGCTTGGGCGAGAGAAATGGCCCAGGAATCCTGGTCATAGACAACGTATGCTCGACGCAAGACAGGGTCTCCTGCCACAGTCTGACCAGGATCTGGGGTTTCCATCAGACCGACAATGCAGTGGATGCCGTCGTAAGGAAGAACAAAGTCGTTCAGCGGAACGTCGATGGAATGTCCTCCTGGAAAGGTGAATGTCAGATCAAGATTCGAATTGTAGTCGCACGGAGCAGTGTAAAGCTCCAATTCAGTATTGTATTCAGCACCAAACACACCCAAGACGTAGGATAAGACGTCAGGAAACAAAGCAGTAAAACTGTAACCCGAGTCTAACAGAAATGGTTGGGCGACGCTTTGGAGGACTTTCCCGCCCAAAGAGATTTCATTCAGCTGAACAGTATACTCTCGAGCCACGGGGTGCTCATCTGGTTCGTTGTTCACGATTGGGAGGGTGAAGAGAGGACCGTCAAGTTTGGCATGGTCCACAGCACCGAAGAGAATGCTTCCAAAATCAGCTTCGAGAGAATTGAGATACAGCGAAAAGGCCTGTCGCTCAATGAGGCCCTGCTGTTTGAGAGCAGGAAGCAAGTTGGTGTAATTATAAGGGGGGTCGAGGTAAAGCTCAGTAGCTTCTAACCCCTCTAGGCCGAGTCCGAGATAGCCATTTACAGTATTAGTGTCAAGAGCGACGCCGATGGTGTAGTCTTTAAGGTCGAGACCAGCAATTGAGAACGATTCAGAGGCATAGACACCGGTGCTCGAGGATAAGTCCACGTACGTGATGTTGAAGTGGTCGTTGAGGACTTCATACGTTCTGGACTTGGAATGATCAAATACGCCATCAACATTACAATCATTGTCGTCGGTGTCACCGCAGAATGGATTGGTAGAATCAATGACCCACACATCGCTAGAACCCGTGTCTACCAAGAGGGAGATCTTTTGAGGAGGTGTTCCCACAGTGATGTCGGCCAAATAATTGGCTTCCTGATTTGAGATGGGAGCTTCACCAAATTCTGGTGAGCGTTTTTTGAGAGGGAATTCTAGGGCAGACGTGGACGCCGAGACAACAGGCCAGAAAGAGGCGAGAATGAAAACAGGAGATAAATACGTGCATGGCACCATTTTGATGAGGGAAGGCGTACTGTCTTTTTTTGGGGAGTTTTATTTTGACTATAGGCGAGCTTGGCCCCCCTGTAGTACTTATATATACTACAATCAAGTTCTCGGCTGATGGATATTTAAGCCCGTAAGTTCTACGGTTTCAACACAACCGCAAAAACCCCAAACGCGTTTCACAGCTCCATTCAACGTCCTCGATTGAGAATACTGCCTTAGTATACGAAAGAGCCGTGCATTCCATTTCCATACATTCATGTCTCTCAGTAAAGTCTTTCAATTGTTGGTCCCCTTTTAGGATCACGAAGAGACGATCCTCCGGAAGTTTCATGTATAGTATTAATGGGACTGATGTATAGGAGTTAATGGTCCGGATCGCCAAAGCTTCACAGTAGCAAGGCTCTCGGTTCTCAAAAGACAAATTGTTTTTATATTAGAAATCCAATGTTTTAACGCGCAGTATTGACCGTCTATAGGTCGTATCGTATAGTAAACTTTCTACGTATCTAATAGGGTCGTATAGTGGCCCTTCCTGTCTTTCTAGAAGTCGTATAGCAACCCTTTAGTGATGGCTTTAAATCCCTTTTTTTGGTTACCGATAATCCCAGTGTCTGACCCCTCTTCCTCCTCGGTCTCGCGTACTGACGAGTCAGTGATATTTATGGCTCCAGAGTCGTCTTGACCAAAAGGTGCATTGATCTCGGCAGGCTTCTCCAAAGCAGTAAACGGCGTTCCCTTGATCCTTGACCTTATGTAGAGCACGCCCACACGCACAACGAGCGTCAATGCTCCCCAAATAACACCACCAAATGGTGCTACCATGAAAGCACCAAAAGCACTCCAGTCATCGGCGTAGATTCCCTGCGGTTCCATGATCATAAGCTTTGCACCCAAGAGGGCATCGTTATAGTAGATGGAACCAAAGATGAAAACAGAAAAGATACCGCCGAGACCAGAGACGATAAGCTCCCAGGACGTAATGAAGTAAAAGGATTTGGAGAGGCCAAGGAACAGCACGGGCACCACTGCCGCAGATATCAGATCAGAGATCAAGTAGATGTTCAAGACGCTTGGCGCTTTGATTGCCACGGCAATCGAAGGAGCCATGAGCAGCAGAACAATTATACGAACGTAGATAATTTTCAGCTTATTGTGGAAAATATCGTTGGAAATACTGGAAGCCATGGCACTGATCAGACTGTCAAACGCGGCAGTGGATAGCGATACAGTGAAAACCAGCACGAATCCAATGACCCAAGCGGGCATTTGAACCAGAATGAGGAAAAACGTGTTTGCACCGTCATCGGGGTCCGTCACCGGATTCCAAATTCCACTCCAAGCGGCGAGCAGACCGGTAAACCCAATCAGAGTCAGGAAAATGAAGATAACCACCGTAGCAATACCACACGCCCAAAACAGGTCCTTGTCGGACCTTGACGCAAAAGTTCGCAGCCAGAATCCTGACAGGAAGCAATCGTTGGTAGCAATAGCTACAGGCAAAATGTAAATAAGTTGCCAGCCAAGTCGAGAACTCCCCAACATCCCCGAGCTCTGAACAAGAGCAGGGTCAATATGGATGTGCAGTCCCATGGAGATAGAAACCACTATAAGTAGCAGAACAATCATAACTCCTTGGATATTGTCGGTAACAAAACTGGTATGAAACCCACCGACCGAAGTGTAAATGGCAGTGATCACGCACTCCACGATAAGAACGGGCAAGGCGTTCATTCCAGTCAACGACTCTACAGCCAATTGAATGGCAGAAAGCTCGGCAACCATGTACAAAAACATAGTAACAATGGTGAAAAAGGACAGGTATAAAGACGAGATGAGCCCGAATCGCTGTCTCACCCACTCGGTCAGAACGAATCCTTCAGGGCATCGTTTTCGGATAGCTGGTCCAGCAAACGCAAAAAGCATAATTGGCAAAGCAGAGCTTAGCGCGTACACGAGTACACCCTGCAAACCGCAGATAGCGGCAATTTGTGGGTAGGTAGTTAAAATACCACAGCCCATAGCTAGTTAGAACATTGGTCACTTCTCACGCAAGTATTAACTTGATCGAGTTCAACGGTAAAATCTCAGCCATAATAGGCACCCGTGGACCAAATACAAAAGAGGGGAGGGGCACTAAAGTACTAACCTGATGCTATGAAATTAAACGAAAGGGGGATTGCTTTCTGTGTTCCATTCCCAGAAAGAAACTGCCCTTTGTTTCGGTATGCTAGCGAGATCGCAATACCAAGAACTCTGGTTAGTGCTGACATGGGAAAACAGATTGGAGGATGACGGATATGAAAAGCAGACATGCGGTGCTCGCCTCCGGCGGGGCCACTCCGTGGAGGTTTGTTCTGCTTCGCAGAAACTCGTTCTCAAACATGCTCTGAAAATCAACCATTGAAGTCCCCAAAGCTTTCATGCTTAGGTTGAATTGGCAGCAAAACAAAACTCGCAAAGAGTAGTAATGTTTAAATGCAGTTCAATAACAGAAAGGGAGGCTCTGATAACTTCAACAGAGTTTTCTAAGAGTGCTTTGACAAACAGAATCTAGACCTTAGGTCATGTTTATTCAAAATCCTCAGAAAAAGGAGGCCAACCAGACAATTTCATGCGTAAATTGGAATTCGAATGAGAATTCAAAAACCATGCCAGAATCTCATTTCTGAATTATCTTTGTGGAACTTGAAGAGAGCAACCCTCTTCAACCTCTCTAACCTTTCCACTTCGATAAGCTTGAATCACTCATGGTCTGACATCCAACAACACAGTTCATATCCCGGCTGGAAACATATCACTCTTAAAAAATGCCCAAAAACGTTCTTCGCCTCCATGCTTCTGCTCGTCCAAATGCTCCTCTCCAACGGCTTCTCTTGAAAGCTTTGTGTCCAGAAATTTAGGTCCAGACAATACTTTCATCCAACTTCATAGGTTGCAACATTTCACATACAAAAAAGCTCCATAAGTCAAGTAGATAACAGCGTTCGACGCCTGCGTAGATGGGAATCCCATTTTTTTTTCACAAATTCACTTCTGCTGGCCAAAAAAAGCTATCAACCTTGATTATTCTACAACGGAGAGAAATAGTTAATAGTCAAATGGTTAGTTGCTAAAATGACTAAAATCTTCGCCTAAAAATTATCTTCGGTTGAGAGACACCCGGCGCTTTTCGTGGTTGGGCCTTTAACCGTAATTTTCACTGTGGATCTGTCGATCTGCGCAACGGCGTTACTGCTGCCTGAATTTTGACTTCCATCATAATTTATACGGGGACGATAGGAAATTTGAAATCTGAGTGCTGAATTTCAATATCAGAGAGGCTTAACCCCCAAGGTAGAATATGATTATTGATCTCGTTAAATGACTATGCAATTCATTTACCACTATTTATTGCATGTTGACTGTTTTTTCTCCCTTGGTTTCTTTTGATCTTCAATTTTGAGATTTAGATTTCAGTCTTATAACATGGCTGATTTCTCCAAGCGGGGTCTAAGGCCCAGAAGATTCACCTGACAAATAGTACCTAGGCATACAAAGCACGCAAACCCCCGGTGAATATTTATGGCCGTATCCTGGCTTTCAACGGCCGGTGTCGTGCCACTTAAGAAACTTTGCATGTGGCATAAACTCCTAGCTATATACCCCACCGAAAACCTATGCCAAAAAGAGTCCCCATTTGGAGATCCGTTTACCACTTAACAGGGTTGAGCACTGTGGAGATGAATGAGGTTCAGGTACAAGTTGCGCTGGTAGTAGACACGAACTTTGTGATTTCCAACCTTAACATCATAGAAGATCTTCGTAGTTTGGCGCACAATTATGGCCATATTATCATCATTCCCTGGGTAGTTCTACAGGAACTAGATGTTCTGAAAACCTCAGATAATATAGATGGCAGAAAGCATAACAGTATTAGTAGCAGCACCAGCAGCATCATTAGTAACTCCAGGGGTACTCGTGTAGGGGTTCAGGCTCGAAAGGGTATCAACTGGATCTACGAGCATCTGTCTAAGTCGGATCCGTACGTCGTGGGTCAGAAAATGACAGACACTTTAGCTAAAACGTCTCAGAATGACGACGCTATTCTCGACTGCTGCATGTACTTTCGAGAAAGCTATGATTCATTCACTGTGATTTTGAGCAATGATAAGAATCTGTGTTCGAAAGCATTGATACACGGGATCAGAACTGTTAGCTACGTCGACTCTATGAGTGCAGAACTAATATCCCAGATGGTCTTGAAGGGAGCAGTGGAAGAGACTCGCGGGCATGACGTAGCCATGGATCTCAGCAACGAGTCTATGGAAATAGACGATGACTATAATATGATGGATCGGAGCGTCTCTGGTCCTCAACGTGTGGAAAACCTCAGTGAAGAACCTCAACTGTCTACATCCAGTGGAGAAGGAAACATTCTTTCACCAAAAGCTGACAACGGAGACGACGCTCGTTCTCAGGTGAAGAAAGTCGAAGCAATTGAGGAGCTATCTAGTCGAACAATACAGGAGTTCATGCGCCATGTTGAAGACGAGCTGCTGTTTCATGTCAGGGACGTGGTTGACACCCAAATGAGAATAGCATACGACAACGATATGGCAGAATTGCAGTACTTTGGCTACTCGAAAGATAAATTGCTGTCGTTCGCGCGTATAAAAGATATCCTGAATAAGTACTCGATATCGGTATTTTCTCCCTTGATTCCCAGAGTTCTGACACGCGAGATAAAGAGCAGTGAGCTAATACCGGTCTCCAAGGCCGAGTGTCGTCGGTTTATAGACGTATGGGGGTCGTTGTGGATCAAGCTGGAGAGCAATAAGGAGAAAGAAGCTACGGCGAGAAAAAGGGTGGAAAAGTTGAAGCAATTGTTACAGAAGCTTGAGGAGGGGAAGGCTTCGTGAAATTTGAAATGTCCGATTATAAGAGTTCCGCATGTTTCCTTGCATGTCTGAGGCGTGTGGATATGTTCCGATTCCTATATCCCACTATACAATGGAAAAGTTAATGCAACTACTGCGGAAGATCTATACACTTTCTGCGAAGCAGAACCAAACCATCCCCGGGCCGCCGGGGGACTGTATTTCAACAGGATGAAAATCATTGCGCTGATCAACTGACAACTCTCACTTAAGTCCTCTCTTTGATTTCAACTAAACTCTTGAACGTGTCAACGGCAGTCTGATTAAATGGCATATACTCAAAGTCAAAGATCTGACGCGTCTTGGTATCATCAAAGTGAGCTTGAGAAGCAAGCTCTCTTTCAACTGTGAAAGAGTCGCCTATTGTGAGCCTGTCAGACAACTCAGAGCTGTTTTCTCGAGCAGAGTCAACAAATTGCTGAAGAGTAAAATTTCCGGCCGAGAAGAGCAGCCGATGGTTATCTGCTTTCGGGCTACTAAGTATCAAAGCGTGGGCTCTCGCGACATCCCGCACGTCTATATACGTTGGAACCGCAAATGGTGAGATAGGGCCGTTCCTATCTTCGGGATCAAGGTAAGGGACTAATGACAAAAGAGATGTGTTAACATCGTTGAGACTTTTCACTGGCTGGATAGCAGGTCCAAATACAACTGGGATTAGAACAGTGGACAGAGAAAAGCTAGGCTTTTCTTTCTTCATGAAATCCCAAGCTGCTAGCTCGGCAAGAGTTTTGGAAACAAAGTACCCACTGACGGGGTCTTTTACATCTTCCAAGGTCAGGTCGCACCAGTCCTCTTCAGTGTATGGAAGGTCGGTTCGCATTTTGGGGTTGCACAAAGCAACGATCGAAGAAGTTGTTATTACTTTCTTGATGTTCTTCCCGTACTTGTGTGCAGCCTGGAGGACTCCAGTGGTTCCAATAATCGCAGGATCAACCAGATCTTTCTTCGGGTCTTGGACGTTGAAAGTAAAGGGGCTTGCCACGTGAAGGACATATTCGATCTCCGGATAGTCCTGAAATACTTTTTCAAATGCCTGGGGGTCAGTGAGATCTGGGACAGCTACAACTTCGATTGAAGCCTGTGGATATCTGTCCTTTGCGAACTGGCCCTTTTCAACGGTCCGAGCAGTGCCGATGATTTTATAGCCATTTTTAACCAATTGGTCGACTACGTGCGCTCCAACATATGCATTGACACCTGAAACGAGTACTGTGCTAGACATTGTTTGCAGTATTTCCAAGTCTTTATTTCCAAGTCTTTATTTCCAAGTCTTTGAGTGCTTGTTGCCTGGAGGTATGCTGTCAGTTTTTATGGTCTCTCTATGTTAGCTTTGTCATCCGATTATGCAGGGCGTAAACGGAAAAACCGGACGGAGGTAGGAAAACCCTTAGTAATGCGGAGATTAAATTGCTGAATTAGGGTGTGATTTGCTTTTTCTATGCAATGAGCGGAACAGTTGACACACTGACATTGACCGCAACGGTAGAAATTGGATGCAATTACTAACATTGAACGCAACTTTAAGTCAGGAGTAAAAATGGCTTTCGAAGGCGTTGCACCAACTCTCTTATATTTACCCAAACGCTAGTATTCTTATCAGAGTATGAGCATTAACTGCTCTTTCATGTTGCCAAGGGCATGGTAGAAACGTCTAAACAAGACCAGATTATGATAATGACGTTGTAACGAATATATACGACTCAATCACAAAAGCGATTAAACAACTCTATATACACTATCCATTCATAGGCACTCGTCTTGTTCCAACAAACCCTTGATACACATTGAACGCAATGAACGACATTAATGCAAGCAATGACGTTGAAAACAACATTTTACTCCAGGCGTATCGAATTTCGATGAAATAACATTGAATGCAACTATATGATCCATGAGCAGTGCAGGTCGATGGCATCAATCACTGTGCTTAGTTAATTTCTGACTTCCCACGATGTGGTGCTTTAAAACTCCACTCGATGTTAACATATCAAACGCGGATTTCTTCCAACCTCCACGGAGTGGCCAGTCTGTTGGCTAGCCAGACTCCTCACTATCTCCAGCTGGCCTCAGGCCTGGCCACTCAGTGGAGGTTAGTTCCGCTTCGCGGAATTACTATTGTCTTTTTCCAGCATCACTCAATACCTGTTTTCAAGAGCTCTATAGAATAATGCCTAATCTCTGCTTTGCAAAAAGCATGCATAAAGAATCGTAAAAGCGTGAAATTCATTATATATCGTCTATCTATTGACCCTTCGTCTTAGGCCGTCCTGTCTACCCCAAACTGCAAATACATGTATACTTCGCCCGTCTTTCTATTCTTCAAAACATAACGCATAGCTTTCTGGTCAGCATACTTGGTCACATCAAAGCTAAAACCCGGAAACTTGATGGCCATGTGGTCGCTCATTTGAAGATATGGGGTAAAAAAATCGAAAAAGTAGGTCTTGCCTGGCTCAAAAGTAAAACTGGAGCGGTGTGCTTGACTGTTGAAGTGTGAACGTCGAGACTTGGCAGAAGATCCTTCAATAATGTTATCCTCGCCGAGGTTATCGGTCCAAAGCCCCTCCGAGCTGCTCTCCGCCTGGTCCTCGATGAGCGTCTCTTCGGACCGAGTGCTTCGTTCCGAGTCTCTTCTATGCTGTGACTGTGACTGCTGCTCTTCGTCACTTCTTGCGCTTTCGTCAGTAAGAGAAACTGTTTCGGACCTGTTACTGACCCCAGTGTCTGCCGGTGCTTTGTTTTCTATAGCCTGAATGACGTTGATGGATGTTAAAGCCGTACCATACATATATGGCTTGTTGCCCATAAAATCGGCGAATGTAGACGGGTCAATGGTGTGGTGGAATAATTTATATCCGAGATTGAACCCAAAGGGCAGCAAATCTCGGATAGGACCATCAAACTCGTTGCCCCACAGTAGGTCATCACCATTAACTGGAGTCTTGAATGTCACAGCAAATTGCATAGAGAAGTTGTCTTTCTTGTGTCCTGGCCGCGCAAAGTATTCTGATGTCGTTTTCTCTATTGATCCGTCTTCTTTTCTCCTATTAAACCCCTGGATCCTCACTTTTACCCTGACTTTGGCGCCCTCTGAGTTGAGAGTTATCAACTTGTCTTCGTTCACTGCTACACAAGTAGTCGGCTGCTCCTTCGTATCATTTCCCGCAACCAGCTTCAACAGGACTTTCTTGCTTTTCATTGTTCTTTACGTTTCCAAGTATCACGGTGCAAATAGTCGTAAAGCCCATAAATCAAGTTCTGCGATGAACCCTTTATATATCCAGTGTCATACTGATATCTTGTCACTGCCTTCTTTGCTCAGCTATACGATCGCAATTATATACACTGTCAAGGCTCTCGTATATGCAGCCGGGATCGCCGCAAATAATACGAGCCCGGCCTGTCAAGAGGCAATGCGTACGGGCTTTGGACATTGCGCTCTGTATAGACGTCACACGGAGCAAAGCATTTTTAAGAAAGCAACTGAGAGGAGAACCACTATGAGCACGGCTCGCCCAAGACTGATAAGCTTTCAGAAAACTGTCCTTACCCACTTACACTCTTGAAATTATGCTCAGACCGAGCGATGTTCTCACTAGTCACGTGCAAAACGGTGCTCGTATTATGCAGGGGGCGGTGCTGTAAGAAGACTGGCTAAAGACATAACTTTAAACAGTAGGATATTTTCGCCAACGGAAGATAAGATAAACTGCTTCGCCGGAAGCAAACGCGATGATACATCTGGCGGCCCCTCCCGGAGAGTTGGTTTCGCTTCGCAAAAGGCCACACGTCTGATTCCAGCCAGTAATCTGTTAGTCACACATAAAGGGAAACATATACGAGAAAGACCGGCGAGTGTGAGCCACTGGGTGGGTAGAGGGAGACATAAACACTGGGTGTTTGGTGAGAATTGTTATATGGGACCAGGAAGCCAATCACGCTAAAATCATTGTGTCTGGGTTCCTGCTTCAGCCACTGTCACGGATTGTAGCAGTCGCACACCGGGTGCAGAATAACCCATCTCACTTCATAGATTTGGCCTATAAAGGAATATTGACGGGTATTTGGTTAAGCTGGACTACTACATTATATGCTGCATGGAGCTCATTTATATGCTACTTGTAATTTTCTCCTGGGCTACGTTACGACCTGACAATCTATATCTACAATCCCTGAAAGTTGGTGAATAAAGAGACGAGCCTAACCTGACACGCCACCCAATCCACGAATCTACATCTAGTTTATTGAACATTAGACTAATAAACTTTTCTTGTTAAAGCACTGTAATACTCGATTTTGACGTAGCTTATTGCAACAGGCTCTGTAACTTAATTCCTTAAGGTGAGAAATACTGGCTCACTAAGAGTGTGGTCAGAAAATACAAAGTGTGGCTATTAAGCAATATTTCTATTTAGCTCTCGCTCTCTAAAAGCGCCTAATTCTCACTGGTCACCTCTAACACACCTGATTCTGCGCATTCCATGTCTATGAGATGAAGAACAAGCAAGATACTCTGTTAGGCAGCGCAAGTGGTCGCAGGTGCCCGAGAATTTACCGACCGGTGGGGTTAATTGGCCGTTAACGGTCAAATCTAGCGAGCGATGATCATTTCCCAACTGAGTGGTTTGCTCTACGTTTTTTTAATATCAAACCTGACGTGAAATCTCTGCGAAGCAGAACCAAAACATCCCCCGGTAGGGGCCGCCGGAGGCATCTTCACACCGGACGGTATGTACGGTATGTGAAGATGCCTCCGGCGGCCCCTACCGGGGATGTTTTGGTTCTGCTCCACAGAAATTTCACGGGTCTTGGTGCGGGTAAAGTCCAGACAAGCAAAAAAAAGCTTTGCCAGACCAATGATCAACTCACCAATTGCAGGGCCACTCCATTTCTTTTACCCCAACATTCCCAACAGGGAGGTCGAGCCGATTGTTTTTTATTTTTGAAACTTTTTTCGCACTGTTTGACGATAGTTTTGGGCTGCGATGTGAAACCCTTTTCCTATGCGATGCGGGACCCTGTCGAGCCGAGGCCGGATCAATGCAAGCCCCAGTAACACGGGGCGGGTACGACGGGAGGTGCTCTGAAGACTCCTTAAGAGACTAACCAGATATTGTGAGCTGTTTACTTTTACTTTGCTTTCGATTAGTTAGTTAGTAGTTAGTTTAGTCCTTGGCTCAACATCATCTCGCAAGCAACTACCACAGAGTATCCTGGCTGCAGGCTATTTCTATTTTTCCGGAGATGTCGCATTTTTGTTTTCGAACACACCGTTTTAACTTCACAAGATGTCTCACTTCAAAACAGTACGGTTGATTGAAACTCACCACCTGATAAAGCTCCAGTCTTACTATCGTAATTTCGTATGTTTAAAACACCATAGTATGTCGGATAAACTTCTCCGCACACATTTTACGCAATTGGGCTCTCCATAACTCTCAAAAAAACTCTACAAAACCTTACTTAACTTTCTGTTGCGGGGAATACATGAGGGCGAAAAGCAATTTGTAAAACCCATAATCACTGATTCCAATCACGGTGTGTACCTTCCTAACTGATCCACTGCTATCACCAGCAGATTACCCATATTTGGCAAACGTTTACTTTTGATCGGGCAATGCCAGACAGCATTTACTGACGTGTGACTGGGGACTGGCAACCCACCCAATTAACCTTTCAGATTATTATAGCTGATGGGTCCATGCTGGCAGATATATATAAATGAAGAGCCCAGATCTTCAAAACCCCAATCCGCCAACTCCAATTTTAAGATATTAAGATTACGAGGCTCAAAAGGAAAGAAAGAAGCTAGTAGTTCTTCTCTATCATTTCTCATCTGATCTTTATCATTTTTTTTTTAATTTATGATTTGATTTCAGTTCAACCATGGCTCATAACAACATGTCTGATGTCGACACTATTGAGAAAATGTCTTCAGCAGAAAAGGGCGAGGCCGGCCAGGCTGCCATGCTCACGGAAACTTCTACGTCGAGATGGCAAGCTTTCAGAGATTCTTTCAAGCCTGCTGATATGTCAAAGTACGACCAGGCAGGCCTCACAGACGTTCAAAAGGCTGCTATTGCAACTGCAAACGCACCACTGGCCCGAAAACTGAAAAACAGACATCTACAGATGATTGCGATCGGTGGGTCTATCGGTACGGGTCTGTTTGTCGGGTCCGGAAAAGTACTAAATACTGGAGGCCCAGCTGCACTGCTCATCGGGTTTGGTCTGATCGGTGCTATGTTATTCTGCACCGTCCAAGCGCTCGGAGAACTGGCTGTAACTTTCCCTGTCTCTGGTGCTTTCGCTGTCTACTCGAGTAGATTCATCGACCCTGCTTGGGGTTTCGCGATGGGGTGGAATTACGGACTGCAGTGGATGACCGTGCTGCCCGTTGAGCTCGTAGCAGCGTCTATTACCATTGACTTTTGGCATTCCGACATCAACCACGCAGCCTGGATCGCTATCTTCTACGTGCTGATTATCACTATCAATATTTTCGGAGTGCGAGGATACGGCGAGGCCGAGTTTGTGTTTTCCATAATCAAAGTTATTGCCGTCCTGGGGTTCATAATACTTGGTATTATTCTTAACTGTGGAGGTGGACCTCAAGGTGGTTACATCGGTGGCAAGTACTGGCACAATCCTGGTGCGTTTGCGCACGGGTTCAAGGGAGTTTGCTCGGTTTTCGTCACGGCTGCATTTTCGTTCACGGGGACTGAATTAGTGGGATTAGCAGCTGCGGAAACTCAGAACCCAAGAAAGAGTCTTCCTTCTGCTGTTAAACAGGTCTTTTGGCGTATCACCCTGTTCTACATTGTGTCTCTGACCCTAGTAGGACTGCTCGTGCCCTATAACGACCCCAGCTTGCTCAGTTCCTCCAATGTTGACGCAGCTGCTTCGCCTTTTGTAATTTCAATTCGAAATGCTGGAATCAAAGTCCTGCCGTCAATCATCAATGCTGTTGTTATTATTGCTGTTCTGTCTGTTGGCAACTCGTCTGTGTACGGTTGCTCGCGAACATTTGCGTCCCTGGCAGCCCAAGGCCTGGCTCCAAAATTCTTTGCCTATATCGACAGATCAGGACGACCCTTGGCAGGCATTGCGCTCAGTGCCACCTTTGGACTGCTCTCCTTTGTAGTCGCCTCACCGAAAGAAAGCGAGGTCTTCACCTGGCTCATGGCGCTTTCGGGCCTCAGTTCCATTTTCACCTGGGGTTCCATCTGCCTCTGCCATATTCGATTTCGCCGAGCTATCAGACTGCAGGGCCGCAGCTTGGACGACATCGCCTTCAAGTCTCAGACTGGCATCATTGGGTCATTTTTCGGACTATTTTTCAATGCTTTGGTACTCATTGCGCAGTTCTGGGTCGCACTGTTTCCTGTCGGTGGCGCAAAGCCCAACGCTTCAACTTTTTTCCAAGCCTACCTCGCAGCTCCAGTGGTGGTTGTCTTTTTCACGGTTTTCAAAATATGGAAGAAGTCCACGTTTGTTCGCACTCGGAAAATGGACCTGGACACTGGTCGACGCGAGGTCGACCTGCCATTACTACGACAAGAGATCAGGGAAGAGGAGGAGTACATCAAATCGAGAAACTTCTTCTATAGGACGTACAAATTCTGGTGTTAATCTGAGTTATACGAGCTTATGTAAAATTATGTTAGTTTGCTTTTCTACGCAAATTCTTAGGTATATAAAGACGATTATGAATGATGCTATACTCATGTGAAGAAGGAGGGAAGCTCGCCTCCGGCGCGGCGGCCTTTCCAGGGAGGTTCTGCTTCGTAGAATGGACCTCCATGTAAGCTTCCAAAACTTCCCGCAGGGTCATTTGGCTGATCGCACATTTCCAAAACTGTATCCATATTCAAATTCACACATGTTCTAAACACAACTTCATCTCTGATCTGTCTTTGAGCTCAGTGGCAGCCATATCAGTATAAGATATTGGCCAGGAGCTGTCGCTTCGCGTACTTCTAGAAAACCATATCCAAATCTTTTTAATCTTAGACAATAACTATAAAAAAAATTACGGTTCTTCGCAAAATTTAGGTTTTCAAAATATATTCATATTGCAAAGTTTAACTTTTTAAAGCTATATCATATTCAAGTCTGCATGATATAGCAGTTACTACATGCAGCACTTCTCAGAAGTCAGCGCGCGGTCTGTGAGTGTCTCAGTCAACTTTGTTTGAAACTGGGAGCATCTGTGAGGAGCCGCCGGCACGCTGGGCAGTCTTCTAAACTATAGTCATATTCCATATTAAATTATATATTAAATTATATACCACACATCATATATCCATTAAGAACTATCCTTGATTTCAATCAAGCTCTTGAACAAATCAACGGCCGTCTTTTCCATTGGCAGATATTCAAAGTCAAAAATCGCACGGGTCCTGCTGTTGTCAAAGTGCGCCTGAGCTGCGATTTCCTTTTCTACTGACGAAGGGTCTCCCACAATGAGCCTGTCAGCAATCTCAGGCTCTTTTCGAGCAAGATTGACAAACTGCTGAGCCGTGAAATTCGATTTCATCATCATCAGCCGGTGGCCGTCGGTCTTGGGACTCGTCAGAGCCAGAACATGGGCCCTGGCAGCATCTCGCACATCGATATAGAAGGGCACGCCATACGGAGTAACAGGGCCGGTTTTGTCCTTGGGATCAACGCAGGAAACCAGCGTCAACAGGGAGGTGTTGATTTCCGCAATGCTCTTCACCGGCTGAATAGCAGGGCCCAATATCATGGGCACGACTATAGTGGATAGAGCAAAGCTCGGCTTTTCCTCTTTCACAAAGTTCCATGAACCCAGCTCAGCAAACTTCTTCGAAGCATAGTATCCGCTGATACCATCGTTCACGTCTTCCAAAGCCACAGGGGACCAGTCTTCCTCTGTGTAAGGAGAGTCGGTTCGCAGAATTCGGAAAGAGCACGCGGCGAACGAAGAAGTAGTGACTACTTTCTTGACATTCTTTCCGTACTTTTTTGCAGATTTCAGAATGCCAGTCGTTCCAATCACGGCCGGATCAATCAGATCCCTCTTAGGGTCTTCAACGTTGGCCGTATAAGGGCTCGCGACGTGAATGACATAGTCGATTTCAGGGTGATCCTGAAAGACCTTTTCAAATGCCAGAGGGTTGGCAAGATCTGGGACTGCCACAACTTCAATTGGTGCTTGGGGATATCTGTCCTTTGCAAACTGGCCCTTTTCGACCGTTCTTGCAGTCCCGATGATCTTATAGCCGTGTTTGACCAGTTCGTCGGCTACGTGAGCTCCAACGAAGCCGTTAATTCCTGTAAGTAATACTGTAGACATTTTCAATCCTAATTGCAAAAAAAAAGATATGTTCTTATTTCTTGCACAATTTCATCTAAATATCGGCTGTCTTTTATAGTCTCGCTCTCTCTTAGTGCGTTGAGTTCAGTTTGCGTTTGTCTACGCTTCGGCCATGTCGGCTGTGAGCTGGGCGGCTCATCAGTTTAGTTTAGTTTATTATAAATGATGGAGTTAGGAGATCATCACTGTAGATCCGGCCCAATGCCCACTTTAGCTACCCGATCTTTTGACGGAGATAAAACACCAGAATATCAAACTTAATCCCGAAAATCCACTTCGCCAACTTTTTGACTGGTGCAGCACGTCTCCGGCGTATCCAGCTCGCCTTCGGCGGGACCACTCCGTGAGGTTACTTCTGCTTCGTAGAAAATGCGACCATTTCAGCAGTGGGTGCTGAGGTCAGCAGAAAGTTAAAAAGTATTTAACTACAACTATGCAACATCTGTTAGGGAACCATACCAGTGTGACTACAAACTGTTTGCCGTCTCTGTGCGATTCCGTGAAGCGGAACAAATCCCCACGGAGTGGTCCCGGCGAAGGCGAGCTTGAGAGCTTCCCGGATCATCTTTTACTTATCAGATTATGCAGGGTCCTCTGACCTGCAGCGTTAACTCCGCTCTGCTCCGGCAATCAAAAAGATGACCAACAAATTAACAGCACCAATAACATGATGTCACGGTCTTCTTGCTCGCCTTCGGCGGGACCACTCCGTGGAGGTCGGTTCCGCTTCGCGGAAGCACGGCCGGTTGAACGGTTGAAAAACACCTAAATCACAACAGTCAGACGGGTCCCCGGTGTGAGGGGGGCAAAGTAAGATGGTGTTAATCATTTATTCTCTTATTTAGACCCTAGCTAGATTAAGAAAGGAGCTATAATGATAAAGCAGATGGTGAAGACTACGACGCAGAGAAACGACACGAGCAATGGTATCAGGACGAAAAGCCATAGTGCTACATCGATCCAGTCCTCTGCGATAAAGTACTCTGCGAAGGGCCAGAAAAGGATCTCTGTGAAACGCATGTAGTACTCTGTGAAACACCTGAAAAGTAGCCTGGTTTTGCTTATAGCGGGACGGTCATTTTCCGTATTCATAGCTTCAGCGTCGAAGTTGTCTCCCGTATTTTTCTCGCATAGATAGTGTGAGAGTTTGGTGACAATTGTGCTACCGCTGACTTGACTGGTTATAGATGCAGCGTCGTCTATGCTGTTTCTACTACTGATAGTTGCAGTGTCGTCGTCCATACTGTTTCTTCTACTGAAGGTTGCAGCGTCGTCGTCCATGCTGTTTCTGATAAAGATTGTTGCAGCGTCGTCATCTATGCTGTTTCTACTAGAGATAGTTGCAGCGTCATCCATTATACTGTAAGCAAATGATTTTTCTTCTCTCAAAGTAAGATATTAAGAGCAGCATGTCCTTGATACCTATAGGACACGTCGCAGACCTTTACAGTGTTGACTTGGCAGGAATAATAGTATTTGGCAGGAATAATAATAATGCTCATCCAGACCGGGCAGTAAGCTCGGTGAAGACCTTTCCACGCATATGGTACTGTGTGTTAATAAACTCTACCACTTTCTATAGACAGTTTTAAGTAACAACGTTAACAATGTTCATCCACACCGGGCAGTAAGTTCGATAAAGACCTTAGGTGCTAATAAAAGCTACCACTTTCCATAGACAGTTTTTGGCAGCGTTAACATTACCTTTGGCAGAGAGTACTCTAGCATCCCCGGTCCATTCTCGGTGAGATGTCACAAAGACTAATCATCGCCCAAACCACTCAAACTGCTTGTATTATCTTCGCATCCAGGACCCATGTATTCTGCTGGTATATAACTACCATATAGTTGAAATCACAATGTTAAATAATATCTAAGTCAAGGCTATATGTAATTAATTCTATTCGCAACGGTGTGTTTCCTAACAGACTTTTACATAGTTTTGTACATCGTCAACATGAGCTGACTTTCCACCTCATCACTGCTCTATGTTCGTCTTTCTGCGAAGCAGAACAACCCTCCACGGAGTGGTCCCGCCGAAGGCGAGCTGGACAAACGAGCTTAGCTTCGATCCAATGAGTTGACCAACAGACAGTCGTCTTTGCTCGCCTTCGGCGGGACCACTCTGTGGAGGTTTGTTCCGCTTCGCGGAAGGCATCCGGTGGATCTGAAATCACTACAGTTCAAACGAGCCACCACAGTAGAGTGTAATGCGTATGTAGAACCCCGTTTGGTACAGCATATAGGATGGCATGTGCCCATTAATAATCGAACATGTGTATACACGGACGAGATTCACCCGGAAAATTCAACTTAGAATCTTGTGATTCTGAAGTAAGTAATTACTATGGCTGTTAATTAGTTGACTGGCTATGTTTCTGGGGCCAGCCCCAGACCCGTAGCTCTGCTTCGCAGAGATAGAGTAGAAATGAATTAAGATAAGTTACTCGGGTTGTAAATACATCTTCAGTTAACTTCTGAGTCTACGATCCAACAAGCATGCATATGGAGAGTTAAAGATAACTAACTATCTGGTTTGCAATTAAGCAACATATTACTATACTTATGTTATTACAATAACTTATGTTATTACCTTACTCATGTTATATCCGCTTATAATGTATAACTGCTTAACGTTAGTCGAGGTTACGCAACGGTGTCTCAGCGTGGGGTTGATTGGCCTCGAGGAGGTTTTTGAGTTGCGTTTCTGACCCCACGCTTACCCGCCTCTGACCCGGTTGTATCGGGAGCCTCTCATCCGGGTTAAATAAAGTCAAAAGCCCAAGCGATTCGCATATAAAAGAGCTCGCTCGCAGATTACACGTTTTTAGTTTGTCAAGCAATTCTAAGTCAATTTGGTCCAACTGTGTCGCAAGATTACAAACCTACGAATACAACAATGTCTAGCAACTCTCTTGATCTTCTGAAAGCCACTGGAACCACTGTGGTCACCGACACTGGTGAATTCGAGTGTAAGTAGTAAGCATGGTAGCAACTTTGTTTGCAGCTTTGTGGAAAGTATTGGTCGAAGAATTGTGCGAAGCACAACCAACCTCCACGGAGTGGTCCGGCCGAAGAGCGAAGCGTCCCCTCGTGCGTATTTTCTGTGTATTCTAACCAGCAATTGCCAAATACAAGCCCCAGGATGCTACTACCAATCCTTCTTTGATCTTTGCTGCGTCGAAGAAACCCGAGTACGCGAGCCTAATTGAGAGGGCCGTGGCAGCAGCCAAGCTGACGTCCGGAACCGCTGCCGAAAAGGCCTCGATCGCGCTGGACAACCTGCTGGTCGAGTTCGGAACCGAGATCCTGAAGATTGTGCCCGGACGAGTGTCAACCGAAGTTGACGCACGGCTGTCGTTTGACAAAGAGGCAACCATCAAAAAGGCCCTGGAGCTCATTGACCTGTACTCCAGGAAGGGAATCCACAAGGACCGTGTTCTGATCAAGATTGCGTCCACTTGGGAGGGAATCCAGGCTGCACGTGAGCTGGAGGCCAAGCACGGCGTGCACTGCAACCTGACTCTGCTGTTCTCGTTTGTGCAGGCTGTCGCTGCCGCTGAGGCCCACGCCACGCTCATTTCGCCCTTTGTCGGCCGAATCCTCGACTGGTACAAGTCCTCGACGGGCAAGACCTACGAGTCGCACGAGGACCCTGGTGTCAAGTCAGTCCAGGCCATCTTCAACTACTACAAGAAGTTTGGCTACAAGACCATCGTCATGGGCGCATCTTTCCGAAACACCGGCGAGATCAAGGAACTGGCCGGCATCGATTTCCTGACCATTGCTCCTGCTTTGCTCGAGGAGCTTTACAACTCGGACGCAGCCGTGCCCAAGAAGCTCGACGCGTCTGCCGCCTCTTCGCTCAGCCTCGAGAAAGTCAGCTACGTCGACGACGAGCCTGAGTTCCGACGCCTGCTCAACGACGACCAGATGGCCACCGAGAAGCTGTCCGACGGTATCCGAAAGTTTGCTGCCGACTGCGTGGCCCTGCTCGAGCACCTCGAGTCCATGTTCTAAATAGGGTCGTATACACATAAAAAAAAGGTTGTTTATAGTTCCTTTGGCCCCTCCCGGGGAGGGTTGGCTCTGCTTCGTAGATATATTCGAGAACTACATCGAGAAATACCAAGAAGTACTCCAGAAAATACTGAAAAATGCCCCAGAAATACCGGGAAGTACTCGCAATACTGCATTAATACTCCAGAATCGCTAGAACTACTCCAGAACTATTCCAGAAACACTCCATAACTACTGAGAGACTTTCCAGAAATACCCAAGACGGTCTTGAGAAATACTCTAGAATTGTGAGAGGAGTAATTGAGAAGCATGCGAGAGATACTCGAGAAATACTTGAAAAGAACGTGGGGACTGCTCGGAAGTATGAGAGAAGTACTCGAAGACTCGAAGCGGCCGTTTCATTACTCGTTCTACGATCCCGCTTCGCGGGACCAACCTCCACGGAGTGGCCCCGCCGGAGGCGAGCTACCGACTGTCTACTGTAATATTCATCTATTCGTTAAATCGTTGGGTTGGTTACCTACCACGAGAAGGACTCTTCAAAGTAGTCGACGCGGTGCTGTGACAGGTCGAGGTTTTGTGCCACGCTCTGCCGTATCTGGTCGTTCATCAGCCCGGGACCACATGAAAGGACGGCAAGAGGGCCGGTGGTGCTGGAGATGTGGTTCTTGATGAGGTCGAGCATCACTGGACGTCGGTAGAGTTGGGGGTGTTTTTCATCGACAGGGGTTTCGCTGCCAGATTTTCGCTCCTCATCGCTCTCGAATTCAGATTCAGCGTCGCTCTCTTGCGTGATGTAGGTGTGAATCTCAAAACGGCCGTCGTTTTTGAGATACTCGAGCTGTTCCGAAAACCAGCTGAGCGGAGCCATGTCTTTGACCACCCAGCACAGGGTGACGCTTATCTTGAGATCCTTTCTTTGACAGATATCAGCGGCATACGAGTAGATGCCTGTGATTCCGATCCCTCCAGCTACGAGGACCGCAGAGTCATAGTGGTGGATGGGGTGGGTCGGTCCGTACGGCCCCTCAATCCACATACCGACCTGAGCCGAGCGGTCAGGTTGGTTGGCAAGGTACTTTCGCGTGCTCTCAGTTATACCCCTTTTCACTCGGGCATACACTTTGAACTTCTTCTTGTCATCGGGTACAGGCACGATGGTGAAAGGATGCGACTCCCAGAACTTGTTTTTACGCAGGATGTGAACAAACACAAAACTGCCAGGGTAGACGTTCCAACGACCCGAGTAGTCGACGTCCATTTCAATAATTTCGTCGTTGTGAAGACGCATTTTGGCCGTGGAGCCTATACCGGACCAAAAGACTCTCAACAGTCGCACCGCTCTGTCGAATGCCCAGATTGCCACAGTGGCGTAATTATACTTCTGCCCTTCGCCAATGAGCTTCAGGTGGTACCACGCTCCGATGATGAACACGAAAGCCATGGCAATGTGAAGGATAAGAAATACCTCGTATTGCTTCGATCTGAAAACGTGCATTGCTTGCACCATAATGACCGACCCTCCAATCAATGCTGCGACGCCCCAATGCCAGTACGCCTGCTCCCACATCAACGAGTAGTAGCCCTCCATAGCTCTGCATGCCGTGTACACAAGAGCGTGGACGAAAATCAGCAGGATTATGACCCGGCCGACCCAACGGTGGAAAGTGTTGAAAGCATCAATGGGCCATCCTGTCAGCCACAGTAGGATGTTGTTTCTCCCCCCAAACAGAATCAGCAGCGGCATTTGTGAAATAGCTATAAAGCCGGTCCTGACACCGATAAGCTCAGGAAGGTTGTCTGCAGTCTCGCCTGCGTACGACTCATACCCGACAAAGAGAAACACAAAGTTCAGGACGCAGAACCCGAGGATGAACAGCGCGTGAGACCGCACTGGAATATTCAAGGTGAAACCTCGCAGGTTCTTTGACGCCGAGTGGTGAAGCGAGAACGACGCAGGCAAGAAAACTTTGCGTCTGAGAAATCTCACAAATTTGAATTTGTCAACATATACCAGCAGTCTTGGCACAGCCTTGAAGCACAAATTGTGGATCGTCTTTAAAATAATTACCAGTCCGAAATAACTGAGAATTCCGCCTCCGAGTACCTGACTAATCCACTCATTGAACCAGCTCGCCTTGTCTTGGCTGATATTGAAGAGCACAGATTCCCGTGGTATCTCAAATACGGCCGTAATGGGTTCAAGAAGAGAGGGAGTATACGAAGTATTTCTGGCGAAGTCCTTGGTAAACTGACTTGCCAGACGGCTTGCATCTTCCTCAGTGAGAAACACTTGACCATACTCGCTGCACAGATCAAGCATATACTTAATGCCCTTCTTCAGGTAGGCTGGAGTCGGAGAGTACTCTTCTGTGCA
This sequence comes from Spencermartinsiella europaea, assembly GCA_030579595.1. Lineage (NCBI taxonomy): Eukaryota > Fungi > Ascomycota > Dipodascomycetes > Dipodascales > Trichomonascaceae > Spencermartinsiella > Spencermartinsiella europaea. The sequence continues at coordinate 73,181 of JAKTRG010000011.1, forward strand.
GTGGAATGTCGTCTCGAGGAATATGTCATTTGTACACATGCACTGCACGAAGTTTTCAGCTGTGTCGCAGTTGAAGTTGTAAGAGTCAGCAGCGATATAGCATCCAGTTCCAATATATGGACCCGTGATAGCATTTGCTGTAGATATGAGGAGGGCGGTAATCGCATAGAGAGCTATTTGCATTGTTTCTATTGTGTTTTAGACGGCCTCTTCTTTTCTTTATGTTTCACTCTGTCACTCTAAACACTTAACGAAAAATACTGGGCCACACAGTAGAACAAAGCACGAAGACCAGCAGAAAGAAAATGTAGATACTTATATATTTTGCTAAGATACAGATTGTCGACTTTTTATATTTTAACAGCAATCCAGCAAACCGACGAACGACGTCTCCAAAAGGAATAACAAATTGCAGATTTTGGGCGTGAGTCCCGCCGATACACAATGCTGCCAAGAAAGCAGTTGTGGGCACCCTTCCCGTTTACCGGCCAGCATGGCATAAAGGACCTGCATTTAAGATGGGATCAGTTCTGGCACTAGCGGGACTGTCCTTCACAATGGTCAAATTCATGCTAGATCGTGAATGCTTTTTCTTGTTCCCTAGTAATTTCTACATCATCGTGAGATCAGAAAAGAGAACCTGGGCAAACCTCAATAGTGTGGGTCCACACCGTTGAGAAATTATTTGAAAATCCCCCGATCGCCCCTTTCTACTGTGAGCAACAGAGATTTCTCTTGTTTTAGTGGAATATGATTTTTTATCAGATCATCTTAACCAGATAGCTTTTTGGGTTTTTTTTTGCCTTGACAATTTGGCATTTCCGCACTTACCTGTTTGGGAAATGAGTGCCTTGCATCCTGCCGGTCCTTGCCTTTTGAAGAATTATCAGATTGAACTGATCAGATTGCCAGTTACCCCGTTTTGATCAGTAGATGTTGCAGCCCTGTCCTCGGTTAAACTTTGCATGCCATGAACATGTCACTAGAATCTGTCACAGACACAAGAGACACAGATGATCTCCGATCATCCATGGGTTGATTGCTTCGTTGATTGTTGCAAATATCTATGGTGAAATGACAGTTACAATGGCATAACTGATGCTACTATAGGAATACCAATTGATCCGAGTAAACGCATATTGCTCAATGGGATTATTTCACGTGTTTTTTCAAATCAAAGTTTCACTCAGAAGTTTTGCCCAGGCTCTGCCACGCTACCCGCCCATCCAAGTGTCATGCTTATCATCTCAGGACCTCTTTTTGCCATTTTTTTTTCACAAAAATAAAACAAACGCTGATCAAACGAGAGAAACCCTGCCCGTGAGTTTCCGGCTCCGATTTCGGACCTTGGTTTTACAGATCTCTATGGTGCCATCGTTTGGTTGGTTGATACTATGACAGTATGTTTGTTACAATGATAGGAGTCTGAAAGCACACTTGGCATCTGCACAGATTATAATAAGGTATTTTGGCTTTTTATTATTTATTTTTTCTTGCAACGTTACAGAATCTTTTTTAACTTCGTGAAGGATGGGCTTCCCACAGAGCAAGTACAGTAGGGCGTGTTATAAGAGGAAGAAAATATCCTTGTGGCAGAAAGGAAGTACTGTAGCTTGTTTCAAGTTTAGTTGGAATTATGACTTGCTCCAAGGTAGTTTTGGATTGGCTATTGTAATGTACCCAATGGAAAATAGCGTTAGTTTCTGGCTGAACTTTCTTTCTGCTCGGCTCTGTGAACCGTCAACCTTTATGCCGAATGTTAAACTCCGGGCAACATAATGGAGAGACCCAATTGAGGTAAACGGCACTTTGTGTCCGGAAGTAAACGTATTTAGCTCTTTTGGCTTGCAGTTTTTAACTGTACCTTTGAGTTGTGCATGATAGCCTATAATCCTTGTTACTTTTAGCAGTACTTTCCCAGTATTGTATGGAACTCTAGCGGTTCTTTCACTGAGTCTCTCCTAAGCACTCATATTTGATATATATCCATATCCCATAATCCACTGTTTTAAATCTACCCTTTGGTAGTCTCTTGAGATTTCTCCACATAGTCTATGATAACCCCTACTTCATTTACCTACCATATAGAATATTCCAATAGACTTTCTACTATTATACATCCGTCTACTGCTATACTTGTCATTCTACATTTATCTAGTAGTATTCATTTTCTTTCATATAGCAAACCATGCTTTTCTCCGCCAATCATTTGCACACGTCCCGATTTCCACCTCTATCGTAGTAGGCATTTTTGATATTTTGAGTCACTCAATACAGGTAGACTAGTAGGCTTCATTCTCGTCTTCAAGTAGTACAGACCTTCAAAAAGTGTGGAGAGAGATCTATAATAACCTTATCTTTTTCTAATAGTTGATCAATAGAAAGGTCAGTAGAACTTTCACACAGAGGTTATTCATATCCATTCTCTATTCAAGGGAGCAGCTAGTTTTACAGGCTGGTTGGACGTTGATGAGGCCATCCCAGACCCCGTAGCTCTGCTTCGCAGAGTCTCGCACGTACTTTAGCTGTATCAATTACGCCAATTGCAATCCCTGTCTGTTTCTTACTCAGATTCTTCGTCATCTCATCGAAGCACAGCTGCGGGGTCTGGGACAGGCCCCAGCAGTGTTAAGTTGCCTTAGTGGTGTGTGATATAAGTTAACAGCATAATTGTATTAGCGAATTACAGAACTCTGCTAACTACAAGTAATGATATCAAATTATAGTGATTTCGGTCGTTCCAGTTGGATCCAGTGGACCTGCTGCGACTGTTGTGGCTGTTGATTTGATATTGCGATTTATCTAAAAAGGCATTTTGGCAATCAAGTTAGCGAGCAGTCTAGAGGTGGCCGAGAGGCCACAAAGAAAAAAAGAAGAGGAGAAAGGAAAGAAAGTAAGAACCAGGCACGACATGCTCTATATGCTATCTCCACTTCAGAGTCGGGTAAGCTTCTATGATGATGACTTATAGATTTGTGCAGCTCACAGTCTGACATGAAGATGTTGCAGAAACAATGCAGTCTGTATGAGCCGTTGACGTCAGAACAGATAACGCTTGGCGATTATTATATATTCGTTTCTCTTCCTTCGCAACATCTCTTCGGCAAAGGCGAACGTGGAAACTGGTAATGGCAAGGTATATTAGCGAGTTACAAAACTGCTAGCTTAAAAACCATCTTATAACTACATCGGAGACACACATGTAGGTAAACCTAACGAGCGAGTTCTGACAATCCTCATCTCATATTGCATTGCTACAAGTGGGTGTTCCACAATTTATGTTTCCACTACAGCTGAGACGTGGCAATGCCACAAATACTAAACCATAAATAAAGATGTCATGGGATGGTACTGCTAGACACAGAAAGTGAAACCGTTTTCTGTTTACAATCTTTTTACTCTAATTCAGATTGGAGAGTGTACGCCCTATGCAGATATTTGATTTCAGGACTTTGAAGATAGACCCCGGCTGTGTATTCTGCGGAGCAGAACCAAGCCGCCCCGATATGGACCGCCGGAGGCATTTCCACATTGTGTCTCGGGCTTTGAGTGACATATACTCACATTTTGAACTTCTTTTTCTCAGTTTTATGTATTGTGGATCTCAGCCGTACACAGCCGTGCGGTGGGGCCGATAACTAAGTGAAATTTATCTTTCTCTCTTCGCTTAATCTCAGACATACAAAATGACGACTATACGACTGGGAAGACCCGGTGACTTCCACGTACACTTACGGGATGGCCCAATGAAAGAGCTGGTGACCCCGACAATACGCCAAGGTGGCGTGTCAGTTGTCTACGTGATGCCAAACTTGGTCCCACCTCTTAGAGACGTGCAAAAAGTGCTGCAATACAAGGAAAGCCTGCAAAAGCTCTCTCCGTCCACGACGTTTCTCATGAGTCTGTATTTGTGCAAGCAAATTACGCCCGAGGTGATTCGGGAGGCTAAGCGATCTGGGATAGCGGGGGTCAAGTGCTATCCGGCCGGTGTGACTACCAACTCTGAGCATGGGATCTCGTCGTACGAGCAGTTTTACGACACTTTTGCCGAGATGGAAAAGGAAGATATGATACTAAATCTACATGGGGAATGCCCATCGGGGGACGATATCCATGTACTCAATGCCGAGGAAAAGTTCTTGCCCACTCTTCTCGACCTGCACAAACGGTTCCCCAAGCTGAGAATAATCTTGGAGCATTGTACCTCCGCTGCTGCAGTTAATACTGTCTTACAGTGCGGTGACACAGTCGCTGCGACCATCACAGCGCACCACCTGTATCTCACAGTGGACAGCTGGGGTGGAAACGCCCACAACTTCTGCAAACCGGTTGCTAAACTGCCTTCAGACCGCCAGGCTCTCATTGACGCTGCGACCTCAGGTAACCCCAAGTTCTTTTTTGGATCTGACTCGGCGCCCCACCCAGTCAAAAACAAGAGCAAGGCAACTGGTGCAGCAGCTGGTGTGTTCACGCAGTCACATGCTCTTTCTTATTTAGCAGAAGTTTTTGACAAGGCGGCTAAACTGGACGCTCTAAAGGGCTTTGTAACAGACTTTGGCAAGGCATTTTACAGAGTTAAAGACGAGGATCTGGTTGATCCTGTTGCTGAGGTGATACTGGTCAAGCAAGACACTATGGTTCCCCACATGATTGGCAAAAATGACGAGGCTGTTATCCCGTTTTTAGCAGGAGAACATCTTCGGTGGTCAGTGGAGTGGTGTTAAAGGCGGTATCAGGATTTCCACTCGCCTACGGTGGCCCCTCCCGGTGGAAATTGAATCTATCAGCTAAAACATACGTTTTTCATTTTTGAATATCATGCTTAAGTTATATCTATGTCTGAGTCATATTTGTGTGTAGGAGCTTGATGGCTTTCGCCTGCTGTGAAGCAAAGCCAACATTTCCCCATATGTTTAAATTACTCCAACTACAATCATAAACTTGAGACCGCCTTCGTCTCCTCGTATCACTTTCTCTTCTGTAAAACTCCACAATGACGTACTCTTCCAGCCCCAAGACTGTGAAAACCCAAACTTATCCGGTGCACTCGAGAAACAGGTCAGAGACGTCTTGCCACGTCTAGAAGGGGTGTAAATCTCAAAGTACGCCCCAACTTCAGGTCGACTGTCCAGATATGGAGCATTACAGTACTCTGTTGATTTCTTCTGCTTCTCACGACGAGGCTCTTTCTTTTGCACATCAGTACTTAGTGGATGCAAGTTTCTAGGCGGACTGGTACTAAGTGCGCTGCTAAACGGAAATGGGGTAGAGCTTGTTGTAGCTCCAAAGGTAGAAAATCCCACCTGAGCCGGCTGCTGCTGTGGTGCCGAGGATTGCCCAAAGGTAAATGGTGCCGCCTGTTGGCCAAATAGCCATCCAGATTGCTGTCGCGTACCAAACGGTCCCAACGAATCACGCTCTCGTTCTCGTTCTCGTTCTCGCTCTCGCTCCCGTTCTCGTTCACGTTCTCTTTCTCTCTCGCGTTCACGCTCTCGATCCCGCGAGTCGTTGACACTCAAGTTCTCCATCGTCATAACCGTCAGATCCTCCTCGCCTGTCTCTTCATTGCCAAAATGAAGATAATCATCAAGTGCACGGCCCCATTCTCGCCGAACCCCGGTATTGATATTGAACAGGTTGTTGTTGTCCTCACCGGAACTATCAGTTTTACTCCTATGCAAATAAACTCCCAGCTGAAACCCTTTTTTGTAACGACACTTCTGGATGTATACGTTCCAGTAGGATCCCGCGTACCAGTAGGTGTCACTGTATATCCTCTTTCCTTCTTCGAGATCGAAGAGTTCATCGAAATGTACTGCGAACCGGAATGGAGGATGCCTGGTTATTTTGTTCTGCTTCTCATCCTCATTTTCGTCGCCCTGAGGGATAAAATAGTAGGGAGTATCGTCGTCACCTAAGACGAGGGTACTGTTATCCTGGTCGCCACTGAAGTCGTTGTCGTCATTGTTGTTAACGCTGCTTTCGCCGTTTCCGCTCTCATTCTCATCAGCTTGATCCTCCTCTTCCGTGTTGTCCTCTTCCACAAACCCTAAAACAACGTCTGCCGAATTAGACGACTCGATCCTCTGACGCAGCTCCGACTGAAGCCACAGACCGTCTCGTAGTACCACACGTCTGATAAGCGCCTTATTGTCCTTGGTCCGAAGCTTCTCCAGCGTCCTCAGCTGGTCATAGTGCATGTTGCAGTAGTATACGCCGTAGTTCAAAGAGTTTTGCAGCACTTTGAGTCGACTTTGCGACGGGCTGTTCTTCGACGCCGAGCTCTTGTAAAGGCCCACAATGAACTGACACCGGTCCCATTCACTTGGAACGAAAAACCCATTGTGGGCAAGAACCTCTCCGACTATCTTGTCTGGCAGCTCTTCCCACAGCGATGCAGGAAGGGAGAAGCCGTCTACACACAAGTAGCTCTTGCAGGCCTCGGTGATGCGAATCGACGACTTGCCGTAGTCGTACGTACAGCTGAAGTTGAGCATGTCTACTATGGTGTCTTTGTTCAGGCTTTTGATCAGGAGACCAGCGCACGAATCTTCAAGATCAGGGAGATCGAGGTAGTTTGCAATGGCAAACATGCTCTTCAAGTTCTTTGCTTCAGCATCACTGTCGTGGTGGCCGTATAATCTGGCGATGGCCAGCTCGAATGCCACATCTGTAATAAGTTCGCAGTCATCAAAATGAACTGTGTATGCTTGAGGGACAGAATCATTAGTAGGGTCGTCTGATGCAGTATCCGTCGAGTCTACCTCAGAGTATCCCTTGGAGCTGCTATCGTTGGTAGACCAAAACCCACTCAAAAGTGACGAAAAGTACGGGCTTCGGCACAGAATCAGCCTGTGAAGACGGTAGTCTTTGTTAAAAGCCCGTATGGTCACATCTGAGCACGTCCCTTCCAAGAACCCCTTTTCGTATAGAAAATCGTTCAACGGCATGACGGTGGAGTCCTCTGCTCTTCCTGAGCCCCCACCTGATAGGACTGGATTGTGGACCGATATCTGACGATGTCGCGGTACTCCGTGGTTCATTCTCCTCTTAGTATTGTTAACAGTGGGAATTTCGTCTTCAGGAGTTGGTGATCTTGATCTCGAAAACACAGACGAAAGTCGTGAAGACGACTTTGTGGGTGGAGATTCAGTCGACATAGTAGCACTGAATATCTGTCGAGTGTCCCAAAAAAAGATGTAATGGAGAAAATAATAAATAAATAAATAATAAAAAATATAGAAGTGATAATCAGCCGTGTATTATAATTGTATCTTGTACTCTGTTTGCACAAGTTGACTCCTTTTTTATGCTCTGGCTCCGATCGGATGTGATCCCTTGATAGCCAGCCACCATAGAAATACAAGAACCAAGCGAAAACAAAAAGCCTGACGAGAAACCCGTCACGCACTAGCAGGCACGTTTATTCCAGGGCTGTGTGGGTAATGTATTGCAAACAGGAAGTTACTACTAAAGTTTTTTTACTCTATTTTAAAATAGTATGAGAAAGGAGAAGGTTTGTTTAAGGGTGAGAGATAGTTAGATTATGCGTTAAGAGAACCTCAAATGTAGAGGCATGCAGCCCAGCCCAGATCGGAAAATAGAACTGCAGATCCGTTTGACACAGGGAATACTGTATTTTTATAGAGTTTGGAGAGCTTGGTATTATTTTATTTCAGATTTGAGGCTAGCTGACGTTAGTCTAATACTTCTCTAATACTAATTCAATTGATTTGATACTCTACTGTAGTATACTGTAGATGCGGTAGGGTTGGTTCGGGGTGTCGTGTGCAAGGGTAGGGACTTTTCTTCACGAGAAACAATTCTTTGACACAGTAACCTTGGATATAATATAATACAGAAGGATTTAGTTATTCTTACTAAAGTTGTAACTATCACTAGCAGAATAGGTACTTGGGCGTTTGTGATGCTGCTGGGACCCCAGACCCCGTAGCTCTGCTTCGCAAGATTTTGATGATATTCAGATTGATCTACTTTAAAGTGTATGTATGTAAAATAATTTTTAACTGACGACGTGGCAAATCTCTGCGAAGCAGAACCACGGGGTCTGGGGCTGGCCCCAGCAGCGCCCGGGTTCTTAGCAACATATGCCAGAGGTGGTCCTGATTTACTGGGTTACCAAAGTTTCAAGTTCACACAATAGTCTCACACACCACCATCTGGAGGGTGTGACATTCGAGCCGCATATATGAGGCTTAACGCCTCATTAGCCCGCCGCATATGTTACGCCTCGCGTTAACTTCGCGTTTACACTTCTACGTTTCTACAACCTTACCTTTCAGTTTAGCGCTCCATGTTATGATTTCTTGATGCATTCAGCAGCAAGAAGTTGCCACGGTTGCTACAAGTTACGACTTGACGCATTTAGGAGTTGCCACAGTTGCCACAGTAAGCCATAGTTGCCAACAAACTACTACTAATGCTCTCGAGAATCCGCCAGTATCAGTGCCTGTGGACCACAAATCTGACCCAAAAGAGCAAAAAATGGCACGACGGCACCGTCAAGTTTTACGAGATAAACAAGAAAACAAATCTACACGATGACAGAGGAATATTGGTAGATAGCAAATTTCTCAAGCGTGGAGAGATTTGTGTCGACGATGAGCTGAAGCTTGAGAAAACGCTTGTCCAAATTGTCGATGAGCTCGAAACTATCGAGAGGGATGTTTCGTCCGTTGTTTCTCAGCCAGTACATCGTAGAAAGCAGTCAAGTGACAGTGCTCGAGAGAGTCTGGGGTTAGTTCACAATGTCTCTCAAGGCTCTCAGATGTCCGGCTTGTCCACTCCTTCTAAACCTCTCTATTCCCAGCGAACCTTGGGGACCAAGCGTGCCAGGGTTGAAAACCGTCAAGAAGACACGGTCAGGGCGAAGAATCGTCGAGATCATACGAGCAGGGTGGAACACCCTCGAGAAGACACAAGGAACTCTGGCTCTCATGACTCTTCAGTTATTTCTGTCAACCGGGTGCCAGATGACTCTTCTCGGGACCCCTTGGAATTTCCACGTGAGCTTGCTGAGTTAGACTTTGATTCTACTGATGATGACTTTGAGTTCCCTAAAATGTCCAGCCCTTCCAACGGCCCTGGAACGCGTGCTGCGGCTAAGGATGATGAAAGTAATCAGAACGTGTTTCCTCACATGCCTGAAGTTATCACTATATCATCTGATGACGAGGATTACGGTGAGGAGAGCATTGGTTGCCTTTCGGAGCTCATCTCAGCCCGTGAGTTTGAAGAATTTGAAAAGGAATTTGATTCTGAGTTTGAAGAAACCAACATGGTGCCTTTAGGGGTCGAAGAGTATGGCCCTTGGAGCAGAGAGGCTTATGAATTGTTTTCGTGGAGACCACCACCATGATGTGTGTTTTCTGCGAAGCAGAACCAACCCTCCCCGGGTAGGGGCCGCCGGAGGCAACATTGCCGAACCGTATGAGGTGCTGCCTCGGGCGGCCCCTATCCAGGGAGGGTTGGTTCGAATGCTTACAATCGAAAATTTAAAGAAAGAAGATATAAGATATCACCTAAATGCAAATTAATAAAGAAAAGCCAAAACAAAACCTGTAAAAAATCTCTCCCCTCCCCCCTAGATTCTATAATATAATTCTATATTCGCCCACTTAGCCGACTGCTCAACCGGCCGCTCAACCGACTGCTTGTGCGTGACGAAGCATCATCCATGGCATTAGCCCGACCTAGTAAGTTAAACGATCCAATGCTCGCCTGCCTAGACGACGCCCGTGGTCGCGCATTGTTCATCTCGGGGGCCATCGAACGTCTTATCGATTGGACCCTTTGACGTCCACTTGGAACAACCGGTGTCCGGGCACGCTCCCTCTCAAACCGAGTGTCCTCTACATAATCGTCATTAGCTTCGACTGCTTCGAAATTCAGATCCTCCATGGACCGTTTGAGCAGATACTGGATCGAGTTGTACCAGATGTTGTGCCTCTGCCGGTTGGGACTGGTGATTTTAATCTGCTTGTTCCCAGGAGTGTCAATCACAATCGTCTTGTAATACAGCCCAGGCGGTAGAGGATTTCGGTCCTCGACGGCGTGGACTCCCAGGATGGCTGCAGACCGTGTCTTCTGATTCCGGTTGCTTTCAACAGCAGGGTTCTCGTCGCTCCAATACAGTGTGAGGGTGTATGGGTGAATCCAGAAGAATCTTTCGTGTCGGTTTTCCGAGATTCCAGTAACACCTAGTCTCCGGGTGTATTTGAACAAAAACTCTCCTATCACCACTTGAGTAATATAAGCAATCATGTTACGGTCCGTGAGACTGGCCTGGCTAGTGATAGTAGCTGCGGAGCTCAATTCCACACCTCCACCATGTCCAGCTCGAGCAGCTGCTGCATTGGCCGTAGCCTCGGCGAGGTAATCAACGGACTGATGGGGATGTTCTGCGACAGTTCGGCTCTCAAACACAGGGGTACTAATGCTACCTGGTGTGGCATAAACAGTGTCTGAATGCCCCGTCTCCAGCTTGTTCAATGTGGCAGAACTAGCTGCTATCGCTGCCGCTGTTGCTACACCTGCTACTTCTGCCGAAGAAGTCGTCGTATCCTTTGAACCAGGACCCACCATCTTATCAATTGGAAGATTGATTCCACGATCTCTTCCTGGCTCTGACAAGTCCGACTCAGAAGTGGCTCCATAGTAGTTACGAGGGTCAAGCCTACTGCCTGTCTTGTGTCCTTGCGAGTCAACACTATCAAAGGTTCCCGTGTGCTCATTATAAGCTGGAGATGTGCTCGGTTGCACCACGGTCACAGGCGATCCACGAACCTCGCCAATTGTTCCAGCAGAACCAACAACGTCCTTGAGCGATCGATCCATTAGCGAAGCAGCCGAATGCCGGCTACCATTCATGTCCTTCGGGGAATTATTATTCAGCTTGTGGTATTCTCCAAACGATAAGACAACTAATCCTAAATTCTTGGCATGCTTTCTGACTTCATCAGCAGATATGGGCTGCTTTACTTCTTCCTCGTCCAATAGCATGCTACTCACCTTCGCCTTTTCCTCTGGTGAAGCAGCAATTAGCCTATCATAATCCTCCCTGCTAACCACCACTGATCCGTTTTCTGCCGCATACTTTTCCAACTCGTCCTTGGTGGGATCTTCACTGGCAGGCCGTCTAGAGGACAATTCACTGTACAGAGCCACCGGCAATGTCACAAGGCCCAGCTTCTGGGCATAGCTTTCCACATCATCCTTAGTGGGCTCCTGCGACACTTTCGACTCCAACTCCTTTAGATTGGCAAACTCCGCAAAACTCATCGTCACAAGACCCAGCTTTCCGGCCTGGTCCTCGACATCAGTCACGCTTGGCTCCGCCATTTCTTGTTCCTTCGACGCAACATCAAGAGTTTTAAGTCGCTCGTACTCATCTCCGGGCAACGACACGTGCTCAGGATTGTGTTTAGCTGCCCGCTCACGCAACTCACGCAACTCTTCATACTCCTGAGCCGGGATCGCTACGGTTTCCTCAATGCTTGACGGAATCTGGACTTTTCCAATAGACTTCTCTGCAGGCAAAGGGGCGAGAACCAGGTTCAACTTACTTGCCATAGCAGCTAAATCTTCTTTATTTGGATTCTCGGCGATTCTTCGCAGAGACGAAAGATATTCCTCTGGAACACTCTTCATTACCACCTCGCGACTGCCCGCTGCACTGCTCTTAGATGGCGATGCGTCCATAGATGAAAAGGAGGCATCTAGATCTATAGATCGATGCCTGCTGCCAAAAGATTGTGGCGATTCTGGTTGTTCGGTTGACAGAGCATCGACAGAAGAAATGCTCAGACTAGTGCTGCGATTGTTCTTCTTGAGTAAAGTTCGATACTCATCTGCTCCAACGCATACTAATCCAAACGACTTTGCAGCTCGCAAAATATCACCTCTGGTGGGCTCATAGACGTTTTGATTTTCGATCAACTTCTTGTACTCTTCCGACGACACAGGAACGTATCCAAGGGATCTGATACTCTCAACCACCTTGACATGCTGGGCCTTGGCAGTTGGGCTACTCGACTGTTTGATTATGTCCTCAAAGTGGTCCCTCTTTGCCGCAACACTAGTGAGATCCCTTGCCACAGCAGGTTTATTATTATTTGACCGATCCATGATGTTGTACTGATCCGCTGTAAGAACTACCAGTCCAAGCTTTCTGGCCCAGGCTTCCACGTCTTCTCTAGAAGGTTTGTCGGCTCGGCGTTGCAGTTCCTCCAGATCCTTTGCTGGGACAACAGACAGGTTCAACCGCTTGCTGAACTTCTCAATGGTGGCCTTGTCCGGCTCGGTGCTAATCTTCTCCAAGTCCTCATACCACTCCCTCGGGATAACTTTTAAGTTCATCTCCTCTCCAGCCATGACCAGTTCTTCCTTTGTAGGGGAATTAGCTTTTCTACGTAGCTGATCCAACTCTGCATTGGAAATAAGCTCGTGCCCAAACCTTGTAGACCCACTCCTCATTTCTTCCAACGTTGGGCTGTCAGCCTTGCGTCGCAGGTCTCCAAATTCATCGGACGTAATCAAACTGAAACCCAACTTGTTTGCAGCTGAATCAAGATCTTGCTTAGTGGGATCTTCTGCTTTCCGGTGCAGTTCCTCCAACCCACTCAGGGACACAACCGCATAGCCTTGCTGGGCAGCTGCAGTATCCAGTTCAGACTTGGTAGTGGGAAAGGCAGACTTTTGCCGCAAATTCTGCAACTCACTAGCTGCTAACACAGACAGTCCCATAGCAGGTGCTAATTCCTCTAACGTTTGGCGACTAAGACCCTCAGTAGCAGCACTAGTAGCTTTTTGCTTGATAGCGTCGAGCTCACTAGGTTGCATGACAACGAGACCGTGCGACTGAGCGTGTGATCGAAGCTCAGCCTCGGTAGGATTAAACCCTTTAGGACGTGAGCTCAGATCGTCATACTCGTTTTTGTCAACTACAACAAGGCCATGGCTTTGCGCTTGCCTGATCAAGTCATCCTTGGACAACTTGGCTGTTAGTCTACCATATTCCGCATCGGGAATGGCTACCAAACCCAATGAGGCAGCATGCTTTTCGATATCAGATTTAGAAGGCTTCACAATGCTGTCGTAATCCTTGGGATCCAAAACTTTGAAGCCGTGGTTCTCAGCAGTCTGCTTGCTCACGCTCTTTGATGGATTCTTTAGGTCGTTGAGCTCTTTATTGGCGACAACTTGGTGACCGTGACTACCTGCAAATTTGTGAACATCACTTAAAGACGGCTTCGACGGCTTTCTCAGCATTTCCAAAGCTGAGGAGGCAATTACTGTCATGCCCAGGCCTGCCGCAGCAGATTTTAAAAATGACTCGTCAATAGGGGCGTTGGCGGCTTCGGTCATTTTCTGGTATTGCTGGGCAGGGACAGCAACAAGATCGTGCTTCTGGGCATGAGAATGAATTTCGTCAACACTCGGTTCATAAGGTTTGGTCAATGCCTGATGTTCCTCTGGAGTCAAAACAACATGACCACTCTGTCTTGCACGATCCACAACACTGGCGATCGGAGGATTAACGAGATTATCGTAGGTACCTTTAGGGACTGCAACCATCCCGAGACACTCTGCTTTATTCGCAATCTCGGCTTCAGTAGGGCTGTCTGCGGATCGCTTGATCTCCTCGAGATCTTGCTGACGAACTACCATGAGGCCATGTTTGAAAGCGTGCTTTTCAACCTCATCCTTGGTAGGCTCATTTACTGCTCTGATCAACTCAGAGTGTTCACTAGCAGCAATAGCAACAAGACCTGCGGCTGCTGCTTTCTCCTTAACGTGACTGTGGCTGGGGTTGAGGGCCTTTGTCTGTAAGTCTTCAAGTTCCTCAGCTGGAATCAAGTTGTGATTATGAGCCTTAGCTTTCTCAGTCAGATGCTCCAAGCTAGGGGTTTCAGCATTTTCCTTCAAAGAGGAGTACTCGCCTTCAGGAACCAGCAAAGACCCGTACACTTTGGCCTTTCCTTGCAAATGCTCGAGGGAAGGTGAATGAGCATTCTCTTGTAGCGACTTGTGCTCAGCGTCAGGTAACGCAACGTAGCCCAATCTTGAAGCCTTTGACTGGAGATGCTCGAGAGTGGGACTGTTTGCATTCTGAAGCAACTGGCCGTATTCAGCCTTTGGAACAACAGCCAACCCAGCCTTCTCGGCCTTCTGTTTCAATTCCTCTGGCGATGGACTACTACTGAATCTCACTAGATCAAAATAGTCGCTTGTAGGAATAGCAATGAGGCCAAATTCGGTTGCACGTACTTCGAGCTCTTCCTTAGAAAGAGGCCTATTAATTTGATCTACGAGCTTGTCATACTCGGCATTGGTCAGCAGTCGGCACTGTAACGCGGTAGCTCTTTCCTCCAATTGCTTCTGTGAAGGCTTGGCCAACTTTTCGTAGTCTTCCATAGGGATGACTCTGTGTTGCTGGGCCCTGGCATGACCCTTGATCTCTGGAAGAGAGGGTCTGGAGAGTCGAGAAAACTCTTTAGCACCCAGAACGACAAGTCCAATGTCTTTGGCTTTTGATTCCAAATCTTCACGACCTAATGGACGCTCTGACGCTCCTTTTACAAGCTTGTCGTGTTCCTCTTGTGAGAGTACAACGTGGCCTGCTTTTGATGCTGCGAGACGTGTGTCGTCCAAGGATGGATTGGAAAGACTGTCAAACTGTTCTGTTGGTACAGCAATGAGGCCGTGAGAGTCTGCTGAAGCAATAATGTCTTCCTTAGTGAGTTGACGATTGGCTGATTCCAGTAATTCTTCGTGCTTAGCTTGGGGAAGAGCAACAAGTCCGTGTGAACTAGCCGAAAAGAGTATCTCATCCTTCGTAGGCTGACGGTTGACAAGCTTTTCATAATCATCCTTAGGTACCGCGGTAAGATTATGCCTGCTAGCCAGGCTAATCAGTTCTTCCTTCGTAGGCCGTCTGTTAGCAGAATGTACAAGTTGTTGATGTTCATCGCTACTCAGAGTTACGAGTCCATGCTCGCTGGCCAATGCTGCCAAATCCTCTTTCGTAGGTTGCCTGTTAGCGGACTGTACGAGTTGTTGATGATCCTCATTCGTAAGAACCGTCAGTCCTCTTCCAGTTGCGTGTAAGGTCAAATCTTCTTTACTAGGCTTCGACCACCTTTCCCATTCAGCTATCGGAACAGCTGCCAGGCCAAAGGCTTGCGCAGAGTGCAAGACAAAATCCTTTGACTTGGAATCCTCAACCTGCTTTTTCAGATTGGTCATCTCCTCGACCGGTAGAACTTCAAATCCCATTGACTTGGCCATAGCCGGAAGCTCCTCAGAAGTAGGTGCAGCAGCAGCCTTTGCCATCAGCTCTTCGTACTCGTCGATTGCCACCGTTACCAAACCGTGAGACTCGGCGTGCTTTTCAATTTCGTCAACAGACAAAAACTCAGAAGCCAGACTGGATTGTTTGACAGGCGTGCCTTCATCCAAAATACTTCTAGCGCTTTCCGGTGAGGCAGCAGCAAAAGAGGACTCGGATCGAAGTGTTCGAATACTTCGTCGATACCCTCGAAGCGTGTGTCGGGTATGCTGAGATGCTACTTCGTCGTCATCTTCGTCGTTGCTGAAAGTTAGATCATTGGTGAAAGTGTCCCTACTTCCAAAAGTATTATCCTCAGTCTCAGTGTGTTCGCCAGACGATCCCTCGTCCATGGTCTCCTGGCCAGTCTGATAATCGTCCTCAGTTTCGGTGGGCATCTCATCAGGTGCTGTTTCAAACGCGCTTTGGTATGCCTCGCTTTCGCTCGACATTTGTCTCGCAGATTCCCAATCGTCGCTGCTTGTTGATCCTTTATTATTATTAGTAGAATTAATATTATCGTCATCTTGTTCATCCGAATCGGACTCTTGCATCAAACTGGTCCGGGACCGCCCGCCAAGAGCGCTCAGAGGATTTCTCTTGCCAAAATGCTTTGACCTTTTTCCTCTCAAAGCGGACGCAGCAGTACCCGTGCCTCTGATTTGATTAAGCTCAGTGTTCAGCTCAGAAATCTGCCGCTTCAGCTCCAGCTTCTCATTTTTCTCCTTGAGCAAGGACGACTTCAGATTAGTAACCATTCTGTTAGCGTGACCAAGAGTAGATTTAATCGTTTCAGCCTCTAACGCGCTATTACGAGAGGGTGTTGCCTTGACAGGTGACAGAGGAGGAGAGTTGTCCGGTGTGGTGACCTCGTCATTGGAGCCCGAAAGGTTGCGATCATGAAGAGAAGCGCCCGCTGCAGCACCTGCTGCAAGAGAAGACGCGCCGGCGGCAGCAGCCTTCAAAGACATTTCATTCTTCAAGTCCGTGATGCTCTTGTGCAACGCATTAGTCTCCTGATCGTACTGGTCTTGCGCCTTTCTATGATTCGACGACTCCTGCTCAAACTTTGACTTCCAGGACGACAGCTGTTTCTGGAGTTCGGCCTCTTTCAGTCGCAGCGATTCTATTACTTCTACCTGCGACATATTGTCGTTTTGGAGCCTGCCAGACTCTGAGGACATTTTGGTCATGGCGTCAGAGGATTTTGCAATCTGAGACTTCAACTCCTGGAGCTGCATCTCCATGTTCCAATTATCTTCTCTGATTTGTTCTAGTTAGATGCGAGCTGTCCAGTTGGCCTCCGGCGGCTCCTCGCGAGGGGTGGTTCCCCAAAGCGGAAAACTACAATGATCTCTGTCTATTACCTACCCTCCGACTTTGACATTGAGAGAAACTTGGACTCAAAGGTTGCTGCTTTCTGCTTCAGGTCCTCGTTGTCGGCCATTTTCTCCTTGATAAGCTGGTCCTTTTCCTTGATGACATTTTGAAGTTTTCGGCACTCTGCCAGAAGCGATTCGCTTATCTCAGATGCAAAATGCGACATCTGAGGATTTCCAGATGACCGTCGCGACGCTTTAGATTTTCGCGAAGGAGACAAAGATCCGGGGTTGGGTTCACTCGAGGTGCTCTTGTTAGTGGTAATAATAGTAGTAAGATTTTGAGAGTGCTGATAGGACGAAGTGAGTGGAGTGAGTTGAAAGGTATTTTTAGCTCATATTGCAATTGTCAAAATTGTCAACAAAACAAGAAGCTAAAAGAAAGGGAAGACGCACACAAATAAACAGCTCAGGGGGACTTTCTGCAGGCTTATAATCAGTTCCAGGAAAATGAATTCCCAATGTCCCGGGCACACTTTCGCGACTGGAGTCTACTATTTATCCATGTTCATTAGTCCTCAGGGCTGAATCAAAGGGTGAAAGAAACCACTGAATTGTTTACTCTACCAAGTTGTATAAAAACGTGGCGTTCCGTGCATTGGTTGTAATAGAAGCACTTTCGAAAGCATTTGCTTACACATATCAGTAATTTGACATGCCGGAGGTTTTGGAAAGTAATAAAAATGCTCTTTTAGCCTCTTCCTTTCCCACATGGTCTTCTGCTCCACTTCTTCTTCTCAACCCGTCATTTCACCTTCAACAACTTTGCATCACACATACTGCCTCCAAAACTGGAATCGGATGGTCCTTTAGCAGGTCTCCCATCTTGGACAGCTCATTGTCTTGAGCTTTTTGGTCCAGCTTTCGTTGGATGTCTCTCAGTTGAGAGTGTAATTCTTCCTCCAAAGGAGGCATTCTCAGTTAGTAAACGTGATAAACCAAAGTATACCTCGCCAAACCATTCAGGCAAGCAAAACGGCGCGTACGTACTTTTTAAAACAAGCTCCCTGGCTAGTTGTTTTGATTTGATTTATATGTTGTCAAGACGCCTAATGTGTATTTTTTGAGGGGTGGAATTTTACGTGACTTTGGTGTACGGTGGGTTCGAGTCTTGGGTCGGGTAACGATTTTCAGGAGATACTTTCAGCTAAACGGTTAAACACATTTGGCAAAGATAGCAAAGATGTCGTCGTAACTTTATATCTGGGTTGCTTGCCTTTGCTGGTTTTGGTCTCCGGCCGGACTCCACCTGGGTAGTGCTGGTACTGCTTTCGCAAAATACTCGTTTCTCGTAGCCTGTTTTACAGTTTCTGGTGAATCATGTATTACAATCAGTCATTTATTCATACCTAGTAGCGAAACGTTTTGAAGTAATTAAATCACAATCATAAACCTGATAAACAATAACATGTAACGAAAACGCTGTGCTACCTATGCTGGCCCTTGGCCGGACCACTCTGTTGAGGTTGGTTCTGCTTCGCAGAAAATCGTGCATCTGTATGTAACCTTAAAACAGAAACGAATATCGGCCCAGTTTCTCCACTAGCACATTTATCAAGTACTCTTCAAGTTGTAATAACTATCACATAGCGAGTCAGTTTCTGAATTATTGCCATCCAAGACTACGTTTGAAAATGAGATTCAACTAAAACTGACATTGCTGGGCCAGCCCCAGACCCCGTAGCTCTGCTTCGCAGAGATTAATAGCGATCGAGTCTGGTACTTTTAAAAATCGAAGCATGCTACTGAGACTTTCAAACGGGAAAGCCATGTTCAAGCATTCTTTAGGTTGTAATATATTTCAAATGAATTAGAAATTTTCTGAAATACTTGTCCCGAGCTGTAAAAACACAAAAACGTATACTGGCTCGGTTCTCTACTAGTACATTTATCAAGTTACTCTTCAAGTTGAACCTATCTAGCTGGATCGTTCAAACACATTCTGTCTTACTTTTCGAATATCCTGCGAAGCAGTACCACCCCTGCTCGGGTAGGACCCACAGAGGCAGTATCACTCCTCCATTCTATTTTCGTCCTCGTCTTCCTCGTCTTCCTGACGAGCTCCACGTCGAGCACCCTGCAGGAATCCCTCTACACCTTCTCCAGCATACGGAAACCCGAGCTGAGAGGCCACAATTTGGCCTCCTCCTTGGTTTAGGACCGAACTGAGCACTCCCATGCCTTGGGAAAACTGAGACGATTGGATGACCCGCACGAGTTCAGCACGCGTGTGCTCAATGCCATCAGGGAGATGGTTGTATAAAGGAGCGAGCTGCAGGTCAGACAGACCATTGACGTACTCTACGATGGCAGGCTGGGGCAGAGCATCGGCAATAGAAGTTACAGGGACGGCACTTTGATGAGACTGCTGCTGCCTTGAAGGAACGTTGATGGACCGCAGCAAGTGTTCGACATTGGGAACACTAGCAGCAGGTTCTCCTGCAGCAAGCGACGCTGGCTCCTCCTCTTGCTGGCGGGTTGATGGCATGCTGCATTAATATCTCAATTATTATTAACAGGTAAAAATAAATTTGTCCTACTTAACTTACCCACTGGTATCTGCTGGCGCATCGTGCAGCTCTATGTCTTCCGACTCAGCTTCCACTGGGCCTTCCAGTATCTTCCGCAGCTCGTCCACGATTTTTGTGTCTTCAGAACTGACGTGGCCCGGATCTTCTCCGTCAGTCAGGCTTTGCAGCCAGAAGAACAGCTTCTGGCCCGAGCTATTAAACTTCAATGCAAACACACGGCCAGTCGTGCACTGTGTCACGTGTACCCACTGGGCATCACCGGGAAAGAGCAGCAATTCGTCTCTTGCGTCTGGGCCCGCCACTGTTTTGTAGTTTCCTCTAGGCTCCCATACAAACGAGTATAGCATAGGGTCTTCTGGACTCTTGGCCACTTTGATTATCCCAGTGCCTCTTTTAGGCGTGCATTGTTTGGTGTCTTCGTTGTAGTCGACTTTGCCGGCCTTGAATTGTATGATTTCTGTCATGCTGTATGGAATATAGAGAAATGGAAGAAGCAGAGTTGGTGATGAGAGGGTGTGTACATGTGTCTGGACGTGTTACTGTGTGTTATGAGTGAGCATGTAGGCATGCCTCGGAGGATTGGTTCTGCAGTGAGTTGTATAGCAATTGTCAGCCGTACACGGCTGACTGGTCCAGCAGTAGTAAAAACTGGCAATCAAACGACCTTCTTTCTACGACTCTTCGTTCAATTCTCTGCGAAGCAGAGCTACGGGGTCTGGGGCTGGCCCCAGTAGCGTCAGACCGTCTTCGGCGGCCCCAATGCTTTGATGGTAAATGTACACATCTGCTATACATGTCTCTCCACTCTGCTGGGACCAGCAGTTACGTAACATATGTTATTAACCACACTATGCTGTGAGCATCGCTCTTCTTCCATCCTTGGCCTGAGAGAGCGATAGCAGGAGACAGCGAGTGCAGACTGCGCGTGTCCCTTGCGAGCCATGTGCAATCGCGCGAAGCGAGACTAACCCCCCCCCCCCCCCCCTCCGGTTAGGAGTTCGGCCGATGGCCAGCTCGTCGATTGGCGTATGTGACTTTCGGTCGTTTCAAACCTTGTGGAGCAAGCCCTTGCCCTGTGTTAATATGCGAAGAAAAACCCATGCGGATTTCTACGTTGTAACCTTTACTAAGTGAAGCGTGATACTTGAAGTTTGCGAGTTGCAGCCGTAGCACCGATTGAATTGACTCGATATTTGCTCAATGTCGTTTCCCCCAGAAGGTATTCGAGGCACAGTCGAAAAGATTGCTGAGATTCTGCAGCAACGTGGCCAGACAGTGGCTACTAGCGAATCAGCTTGCGGGGGCCTGATCTCGTCGTACCTCGTTTCGGTGGCCGGTGCGTCGTCCTACTACGTGGGTGGCACTCTGACTTATGCGCTGCGGTCGCGCCTGAAGTTGTCGGGGTGGTCTAGCGGTGACATTGACTCGTATACAGGTCCGTGCGAAGACGTAGCATTGAGACTTGCCAGGAACATGAAGATGGAACTGGGCAGCACTTATTCGCTGGGCGAGACCGGGTGGGCCGGGCCCAGCGGAGAAAAGGTCGGTGTCGTGTATTTCGGGGTTGCTGGGCCCAAGAAAGAGTGTGCAATAACCCGCGAAGCGCACGGCTCAGACCGGAGCGAAAACATGGTGGAGTTCGCGTGCATGGCGCTGGAGTTTCTTCTCGAGGTGTTGCAGAGTGAGGAGAAGTAGCCTGGGCCTGGTAGTGCGAGAGTTGCTGGAGGCAGCCCCAGACCCCGAGGCTCTGCGTCATGTTATTCTGCTCAGTTGACTCTTACTTCCATCAATTGACGCTGGCGATATCACGTATTATAGGCGCTCTTGCGCACGCCATGTTCGTACAAGGCAAGACTGCTGAGTATCGTCCACTTTTACGCACTCTGCTGGAGGAGGCTGACAGATCACGGTTGCGTCTGGTTGCGCTTCTCGAAGTTTGGACGCTTTGCTCGTCTGTGCTGCATCTTGGATCTGGGACAAAAGTTGGGTTGAACCCCGCGGTGACAGCTGTTGAGTAGGATCTCTTTTACATACTCTGGCTGTTTGTGTATATAGAGCGGAACTCGTTTGGTACCATGTTTTTGATCAAAGTTGGGCGATGTCCACTTTCCACTTTGCCCACTAGGGGAGGTTAATAGTGTGAGAAGCGTCAATTCACACACAAGGTGCTCGCATATTCGCTAGAGTTAGTCCAAGGCGAGACTATTGGGTATGGTTTACTCTTATTTTGTGAGAAGGGTCAATTTCACACACTACAGGTGCTCGCATATACACCAGAGGTTAGTCCAAGGCGAGAATATTGAGTATAGTTTGCTCTTATTTTGTGAGAAGCGTCAACTTTACACATTAGGCTCATATATACGCCAGGATTCGCCCAAGGCGAGACTATTGAGTATAGTTTTCTCAACTCACTACTATCTAATGCTGGTGTATGCGCAGGGTGGTCTCGTTCTGTACCATACATTAGGGGCGAAAGTTGAATAATGTCAACTTTACGCATGACAAGTGCTCGTCTATGTTTACATAAAGTTCCCTACTCTACTGTGACTGAACGAGTATCAAAGATTGGAAATGGTATAACAGCTAGATGGCAAACCACAATGGCATCTGGCTGTTGTCGACTTTAAACACTCGAGATACAATAAGCAAGCCAGGTTGCGCCTTGGAATCCATTTAAACATTGAAAAAGTCACGGTGATATCTGACTAGTATCGAAGTTAGTCGTGTTTTGAGCAAATGGATGATAGTCACTGTGAAGCCTGAGTAGTATTCACTTCACACAGCTCCAGGTAAGCCCCATTTTAACTGATAAATTTGACACAAAAAGCTGGAGTGACGAGTGTGACAAGTCTCGATTAAACCTGACTAGGAGTCGCCCTGCGATAGATAGTATCAATTATTTACAGACTTGAATAAGAACCCTCATAATAATCAGTTTCTGTGAAGTTTCCCCGGGCCGGGGCCGTCGGAGGGACGGCGAGACATTAGTCAAAAACCTAAATTTCAGCTGACCTAATATGCCAAAGCGCCTGAGACCATGTTTCTCGCTTCGGCTTGGTTTGAAACCGGTTAGCTCTGCTAGAGTATAATAGGATTTTCGCCAAGGTCTGTCCTCAGTGCTCTGCCTCGAAGACAAAAAAGCCCTTATTAGAGACCACCGTTACAGCCAGCCGTGCGTTCTTTGATATTTCTCAATGCTATACATCGTTCTAAGCAGTCTACCGTGCAACCCAGCAACGGTGGTACGTGGATGAGCTGGTATACTTGCCGTATTGATGGAGAAGCTGCATAAGTAGTTTCAGATTAATCCCTGTCAAGCAGAGGGTTAACGTAGGGGGAGGAAGGATGCGGTAAACATGGGTTGTTGTCAGTGTTGTCTAATATTTTCTAAAATGTATTTACAAACCTCACGAAGCTAACGATGCCAGTCGGTTGTACGATTGGAGAATCCAAAAGCCGACTTGCAATTTCGTCTTATCACTAGGATCGATCAACCACGATCTCGCCTTAGATCTGGCAGATGTCAATCGGTTTGTATGGTCGTCAGGCATTGTTCTGCACGTCCGTTTTGAAAGGGGGATCGCCCACTGGACCTGCCTATTATAGGGTGGAGGAACTGGTGATGTCCTATAAGTAATAACCAACTGTTCGCGAGAGTTTTTTGTACTCATTTTATTTTGGCGTTTGTCCGCTGTCAAAACCTAGTTCTAGAAAAGATATACTCGCTATTTTCTCGGATTGGACTCGCTTCCCTTAGTTCTCTCATTTTGTTTCTTTCCTCAACCCTGTTTCCTCAACCCTGATTTGTGTCCGCCCTACACCGCACAGACCCACCCCAACCCTGTACAGCACACACGCAGTAACCCCTTTACGTCTGCGTTTTTTAACTTTAAGGTCTGCGTTTAGACCTTTCCACAACTCAAGACACACTTGAGACACTTGGGACGCTCGGGCCCCACTTTTTTTTTCTTCTTCTTGTAGAATTGATACAAGAGATTGCACAAAAAAAGGACTTGGGTTACTTTTCAAAGGGCAAGCAGCGGACAGATCGTGGCTTTTTTCTTTTCGCTTAACCTAAGGAGAGACTCAAAGTGACTGTGGATATCAAAGGAGAAGTAGAAAAGGACCAGATTTCGTTCTTTTCTGAATTTTGTATTCTGCCGAAAGAGAAAGTCGCTTAATTGCAAATTGCACAAAAAAGACATCTCCACACACTCTACTATACATCCCCTTGCCCGCCCACCGCACACAATGGCTTCTCAATGGAACCCATTGCCTAAAATCGCTCGAGGTGTCGCAGTGGCATCGTACAAATCTCCGACAAAAGACACCACTAGCGTGGATCTCGGCGATGAAGTCTACGTCATCGAGTCCCATAGCTCGGGCAACTGGCTCAGAGGTTACGTAGTGTCTGCTCCGCGAGCTCTATCTGCGTTCAATCGACCCCTGAGCAAAGACAACAAAGTCACCGACAAAGCGATCAAGTCGCTGGACCTGAATGTGTCAATGGCCGTCTTCCCGACTCAGATCATCAACGTCAAGGAGTACTTTGACTTTTCAAGCACGGCAAAGCTTCGAGAAGACTCGGACCTTGCTGCAACAGCGGGTGACTCAGGCGCAGGCAGTCCTAATAGTACGGGTTCACCAGATGGAAGATTCTCCGTCATGACATCAGACACCACTAGTACTTCTGGAGGAGGATCCATGACTGCATTTGAGCGTTCAATGGATCAAACGCTGCAGCATATGGAGTTCATGAATCAAAGAGACAGCCTGGGTGAAACCAACATGTACACTGCACATGGCTTGACTGGGGCTGCGCCTGCCCCCGTGGTGGTCAACGGAGTCCACGCTCATGCTCCATCTGGCTCTCTGATGTTGCCTGAAACTAATAGCAGCAATAGGGGGTTTGTGTCTGTCGAGCAAGGCGACGGTAACACTACTACCACGAACGGTGGAACGACTGTGGCCAAAGGAGGCGCCAAAGCAGCGGCGCCTGCTATCCCCTACCTTAAGCTGGGAAATGAAGTGCCTACAATGGCAAATGAACCTCTTGTCGACGACATCACATCGGTGATCAAAGAGTGGTACAACACCTACGTCTACCACTACTTCCTGCTGGGAAACTACCGTCTGATTGTTCAGATCAACGAGTCCATCAAAGACCTATACTTTATCAGGCGTAAGTTGATGTACGGTTTGCTGACCAACAGCGAGAGGATCATTGCGAGAAAGCGTGCTGTCTGGCAAATCTGTCGAGTTTCCAAGCTCCTGAAACAAGGAATTGTTGTAAGAGAACCCACTACCGGTGAGATCATGAGCGACAAGCAAGGCCCCGTTAAATTGGCTCAAAAGCAGGTTCTTTTGGCTCTAGCCTCCGATTACCCCAACCACTCTATTGTTGGTGACGACCCGAAAAAGGTCACGTTGCCCAAACACATTCTCGTCGACTTCAAATCTGTCTCGGGTTCAGCCAGCGGGCACGGTGTCACCGTCCTACTTTACCTGCGAACAAAGACTCAGCGTCTTTCCGAGTCCTTTTCGGTGGTCCTCCAGCCCAATACGCTTCTTATAGACCTGTCTGCGGTTCTGTTCCGAGACCTCCCCATCTCCATTACCAAGGACGATGTGTATTTGGTTGCAGAAGTGTACGAGGATATTCCTATAGGAAAAGGTGCTGGATCAAAGACGATGCGGCGAGGTTTTGCTGCTGGTGCTGCTGACATCAGTCGGCTGTTCCGAATGGAGGAGAGCGTAGAGAGTCCGTTTACTATCCGGATGTATTCTAACTATTTTTCATTGTCGGAACCCAACGAAGAGAACAGAGGTTGGGGTGAGCTAGTGGACCGAATTATCAGAGGAAGACCTCGGGGAGTGTAAGTATATAAGAATTTCGTAACCCCACATGCCTCTCCGGCAGGGTTGGTTCTGCTTCGCAGAATACACATACTAACAAGGGCCAAAACCCCCCGTGCTGAACAAATCGTATGCACAGTAAAAGAATTTGAGGCTGCCTCGATTGGAAATATCGGTCACCTTCAAGATCCAGAATCAAGTAGAGCAATTGGAATGGCCAAGAGTTTGTTTGTCAATTCTCTGACGGAAAGCAGAAACGACGTCTACATTGATCTCAGACAGCTGCAAATGAACCCACAGACCACTACCAACCCCGGCAAAGAGCTCATGACCATCTCAATGAATTCGTCTAGCGGCACGGTGTTTTTCACAAACTCGTCCAATGGCAGCTTAAGCGGCGGATGGGAGTCGACAGCTTTTGTCAATAATGAAGTCATTGGAGAGCAGATCAAAGCGTCCAATTTCGACAAGAATGAATCTATTCAAATGACTCTCTATTTGGGAACACGAGTGATTGGAGAAGCAAGTTTCAACTTGTGGCACGTAAATAGAGTGTTTTCGGGCAAAAAGTACGTCTCATTCAGTAACGGTGGTACCCAGGTAGCCAGTCTTCAACTCAACGTGTCTTTCGTTGGCAACGGTTACAATATGGATATATCTGTGGAACGAGTGCTTCACTGGAAAGCCGTTATTGAAAACAATGGCATTGACGACCTAATGGCGACTCTTGCCAAGTTTAAAGTCATAGACGAGTCGGAATTTTTAAAGGTAAGTTGCTCAAAAATACCCATATTTGGGCTAATGCTCAACACCGGATGGTCCTTCTAACAAGCGATTTCACGACCTCATGGATGCTCTACTAGACATGCTCAGTCACTATCAAACATCAGATCGGCAAGACTTCTTGCGCGAAATCTTCCACGCCATTGTGTATACTCTTGAAAAGGTCATTGGTCGGTCTGCTGGCTTTTTCTATCTTGGAGACGATTACATCAATAATCGATTCAGCTTTGGTGGGCTCTCTGAGCTGTTCTTATCCTTTGTGGACAACTGTTTGCGAAGCGAAAATCCTCAAAACAATATAATGTTGCTGAACATATTTAAAGTGAGCGAATACTTGTCTAGTCTGATTAATTTGTCCGGCAAGCTGGAGGCGAACGGAGAGAACGATATGCGAGCGGCAATTTCTTCTTCGTGTACTCGGCTTCTGCAGCGAATAACTGAGCATCTCAAAGTGTTACTATCGAAGAAAGATCACAATATGGTCCCCCTACAAGTCCTTATTGTGCAGAATATGTTCAAGTGGTACATTAATCTACAGGACATCTGCAGCCCCAAGGACATTATTCTGGCCCTTCTTGACTCTACCGATGCCATCAGAACTGATAATCAGAAAATCAATATTCAGCGATTACTTCTCATCAGGAAAATCTGCGAGTCTACTTATTACCAGCAATCCCAGTTTAGAACTCACATCACGGCCTGCACTATCAAGTGGACGTTGCCATTTTGGGTGGGCCAGAGGGAGTTCACAGTGGAGAGGAAGGAGCAACTTCGTTTGCTCTGTGGAATTTACGCTGTGCAGTTTGACATCATCTGGCCTATCCGACACAAAGAGCCTGAGCTGTGCAAGCGTTATGGTCAGCTCCTGCCTCTTGCAGCCAAGCTTTACACCGATCTATTGGCCCATTTCGAAGCAAACAAGAGAAGTACCGGTTGTATTATCTACTCCCCGCTGTTTCCTTCTCAATTCCCGTTTGAGAACAAGGCAATAGACTCTGTGGTCAACGACTCTGTGTTTGATGAGGCTCTGGTAGAGCTGGGTATTGTTTTCACGTTACTTGTCAATATTGCCCACTTCTCGGGTCACAACATTCCCAGCAATCATCTCAGCCATGACCAGCTGTTGGAGCTGGCGAATAATATTCTGAAAGCCTGCACTGCAATGCTCAACGGTACCTCTGTGCCGAAGAACTGGGTATCGCTGCTTGCTGTTCATCACGAGGCTGTACTTGGTTGTCTGGACTATCTTAGTCACTTGATGAGATCCCAGTTTATCCCCAGTCCTGAGGAAGCAGACAAGTTTGAAACCAGGCTGTGGTATGATTTCTTGGACTGCATTCTCAGGTTAGCTGGGTCCGAGTTCATGGCCATTGAGCATCAATCGGAGCAGAAGAGAACAGCTATCTGGAAAATTTCAAGAGACTTGCGAGGCCGAGCGGTAACCCTGCTGAAGAACATGTGGGACGCGATAGGATGGCCCTCAAGTGAAGAGGACAAGGGTCGATTTGGCCTTGAGGTTTATGGTGGCTACCAGGTTCAGATGTTTGGTGGAGAAACTTCCATTGTCAAAGACATTCTAAATCTGTGCTTGGCTCGACACCCTACCACCCAGAATATCGCTACTCAGATCCTGTACTCCATGATTGTGAGTGAGTGGACGCTGAACGAGGACTTGATCGGCCTGCAACGAGAGATGATTATATCTTTGGATGATATTTTCCAGTCTCGAACGCACTTGCCGGAAAGCTACGAAAAGAAATCGTTCAGTAGTTTCTTACGGGCTGCTTTCAACGTTGACCCCGAGGACGAATCTTACCCTTACATTAACCACCTTTTGGATGATGTTGAGGAATTCTTGGATCTGCTTTTAGATCTGTACAGTATCCCTCCCGGCGATGCATACAATGACGACCGTATTTTCCATGCTCTCAACGTTCTCAACTTTTTGAAGGATGTAGACAGAGTGGAGATCTTCTCTCGGTACGTAAACGACATTGCCCAGTGGAACAGAGCAAAGACGAACTTCACGCAGGCAGGTCTGGCACTGCGACTTTTGGCAAGTGCGTACGAGTGGTCCTACGATCAGAAACTACCGGCGAGCGAGTACCCTCCTTTCCCAGCCCAGTCTGGTTTTGAGAGGAAGGAAGCACTGTATGAAGATATTATTCAGAACTTCACCAAAGGTAAGGCCCTTGAAAATGCTATTGATGCGACCAAAGAACTGATCAATGCATACGAGACAGTTGCTCTAGATTTCAGCAAGTTGGCCAGTGTTACGCGAGTTTTGGCTAAGCTTTACGAAGGAGTAGACAATATGACTCGATTGTCGCCGCAGTATTTCAGAGTTGCATACATTGGTGTTGGATTTCCGAGAAGTTTGAGAAACAGACAGTTTATCTTCGAGGGAAGCCCAGGCGAGAAATTGGAGACGATCCATGAGAGACTGCATAAAATTTATCCTGGAGTAACTATAGTGTCAAATGAGTCTTTGGCCAAGCCAGACGGGCAATACCTCTATGTTTCCGCTGTGGTTCCGGAATATCAGAGACTTGGATTGACTAGTATGACTCCTGGAGCCAGAGAGTACCACGGACGTCTCAACTTGAAGCTGTTCAGCTACAGTCGACCGTTGCCAGGCAACACTTCGCCGCTAGACTTGTGGGTAGAAAAGACTGTATATGAGACGTACCAGGTATTCCCTACCATCGTCAAGCGGAGCGAAGTCAAAGTCGTCAATGTCATTAGGCTATCTCCGCTGGAGAATGCTCTGCAGCTTCTAGAAGCTAAGCTGGCCGAGTTGACCGAGCTGGAGCAGCTATACAACAAGGGTAAGCTGGAACAGGGCGCAGCCTCAAAACTGGAACTGGTCCTCTCGGGATCCATTGATTCCCCTGTCAATGGTGGAGTTCCAATTTATCGAACGTTCATGGAAGACGACAACCTCAAAGCTGACCCGACTTCCAATGCCTTGGTCCAGGCTCTTGAGGTTACGTTTTTGGAGTACACTATGGCCATTCGACGATGCCTGGTCATTCACGGGCGGGTGGCGCCACCTGTATTGAAGCCCCTCCATGACAGCCTGGTTCAACTTTTTGAGCAGAATTTTGCTGCTGAGATATCCATGCTTGCATCTGAGGAGTATCGAACTGGAGGAGGCTACGACTCCAAGTTGGTTTCAATGGCCTCAAAGTCAAACCTTTCTCTTTCGTCTTCTGACAGCGGAGGTAAGTCGAAATTGGACAGCAGAGATCCACTTCGTCGTCAGCGAAGCAGTTCAATCTCCAGTTTGACTACAAGTCTACGATCTGTTGGCGTTCAAGACCCAGTTGGTAGCAGTCGGACCTCTGAGTCGAGGGTTCAATTGGGTATGGGCCTGTCGTCTCGACTGAGTCGGAGGACTATCGAGCGAACTGAGTCTTCACCTCGTACTCCATCTATGAATGGAAATGGCCGATTGCACTGATTCTGGCACTCACTGTAAAATAGTATTAATAGTTGGGTTATGTAAAAAGGAATATATATCTACTCTTAGCTGCACTTATAATCTCTTTCTGCTGAAGGAGAACTAAGGCCTCCTCGGCAGGGGCTGTCGGAAGCAACGTCCACCAGGTCCACAGAACAACTCAGCTCTAAGCTTTCTTGTCTTCGGCTGGCGCCGCGAAGTATGGTGAAATATCAAGTTACCCTCCTGAATCTTGTGCTCCAAAATTTACCTGACCCTAGACTTGTAAAACGCATTTTGCACCATTCATTGAAGAGCTTCAAAACTGTAAATTGTAATATATATATAAAAAGCATGCTTCGATTCGCTAGATTTGCCAATTTGCGAGCAGTTTCTCGAGCCAGCGTGACACGGGCTGCTCCCAAGCCCATGATGCAGAGTGCATTCATTGCACCCCGGTTTGTGCGAGCTTACTCTTCCGGCAGCTCTTTGAGTAAGGAAGAAGTCGAGAACCGAATCGTCTCGGTGTTTAAGGCTTTTGATAAAATCGAAGACCCCTCTAAGATCACTTCTACTGCTAAGTTCTCAACTGACTTGGGTCTGGATAGTCTTGATACCGTAGAGGTTATCGTGGCAGTTGAGGAAGAGTTTGGGATTGAAATTCCAGAGTAAGTGTGCTGAATAATTTTGAATCAAGATTTTATTTAATTCACAGTCTAACAAGCAACCAAGCTGATGAGATCAAGTCGATTGATGATGCTGTTCAGTATATACTGCTCCAATCTGAAGGTAAGTGTTGACGTGGTGTTTTAACGGACGAAGTATTCTAACCAGCTCATTAAGCTTTAGTGACAGAATATCAGATAGCAGCTAGTATATATCAAGTTTTAATATACATGTACAGAGGTTTGCTTTGCCTTCGGGCTGGCCGTCCTGGGCTGGGTAGGTTCTGCTTCGCGTAAATGGTTCTGGAATATCAGGTACTCAGTAGTGATTGATGATTGATGATTGATCTTCCTTTTAAAGTCATCTTCATTATCCTAGTTTTAATTTGCGTGTAGAGGTTCTGAAGATGTTTCCTTGGCAATGCCCAGGCTCAAGCTGTCACTTTGAGCTGGGCATATAGCAAGTGTTCTCAAATATCAGATAGCAGGCATGATGATAGATCTCGTACACTCATTATTGTCACTGCCTAGTATATCTAAGTCTAATCAAATCTCATATTTATCTAGTATTATATTAACTACGTTATGGTTATCGACAAATACAAACTAGTATATATAAGTTGATGTTAACTGGGGCATAGGTTTCAACAAATACTATCTAGTACAAATACTATCTAGTATAAGTTGCTGTTAACTATGTCAACTTTTAGTTAATCCTCCTATCTGGTGTTCCATGTGTGTAATTTGATCTAAACGATGAATTAACATCAGCTTATACTACCAGTTATAACTATGTGCAGGTTAAAACATGGATCAATCGATACAATAATGAAGTCTTCGACCTAACCTTGAGCATATGACCCAGTATTGGACTACAGATAACAAATAGTAAACGGTTTATGCTTCCTCTGAAGCTCTAATTACCTCTCTATCTTACTGTTCAGAGCCATGAACCAGTCAGGAGTTATTCCTCTGCAAATCATCAGCAAAAGGCATCACAAGCATAACTATAAGCGTAAGCAACTATACTGGTATATATATACTCGTATTTCACTGCAATTGCGGGTCTATTTGGACATAAAATAGAAATAATAAATATCAATTTGTGACCTTCAATGTCTATCAGCGTCCAGGGCATTACTTGCCAGTCTTTCTTGCTTCTGTGAGCCGGATCACTCTTGCCCGTCTCCCTGTTCAGCAAGAAAGGCCCCACAAGCACAACCATAAAAGAATTACAAAATCCACAATTCCATTGCATTAACTAAGTTTCACTTATCATATGGGGTTATATATATTCTAGTCGTCCAATTGTCGCTGAGTATTAGCCTTAAATCTAAATCTTAACTATATGCTGATTAACTTACCTGGTTGTGGCATTTGACTATAATAAATTGAAGTGTGGAAGCATAAGCCTACGCGTTCCGACTGTGTGTGCAACTTAAATTATTCGCATACAACGAGCCGAGGGAAAAGCTAGAAAAAAAAAACCCAGATACTATTCGACTATAGTAACACTGAGAAGTGCAATTCCAAACCACTCAGTATCCCACAACTTCTCAAACAGACAAAGCGGCTTTGGTTAAACTTCTCTTGTTGTGACATCAAAGTACTCAACTGCAATAGTACTCAATTACAACAGTGCTTAACTACAATAGTACCCAGTCACATTTTATATATTTATTACTATAATACTTGACTTCATTGACCAAGATGACCACCGACAATTCTCAGTATGAATCGCATTCTGAAGATGAAGAAGTCCACACAGAGTCACACGATGAAGAAATCGCAACCCAGGTTGGCCCACAGGCTGACCTTGGCCCTCAACAAGTCATAGAAGGAGAAGTCCTAGACGCTGACCAAGACTTATTGGAAGAGTTTGCCAAAGACTGCGAGGAACTGGACCTGACTCATTTGAAGATTCGTTCATTAAGGTCACTAGGGCTGGCAAGGTTCAAGAATGTTAAAACAGGTTGTTTCCGTCAGAATATAATTACTTCAATGGACGGCTTGGAAGACCTCCCTGCCGCTCTAGAAGACCTCGATTTGTACGACAACCGACTATCACACATGGGCCACCTGAGCCATTTTACAAAGGACATGACCAATCTGGATCTCAGCTTCAACAACTTCAAGCATATCAAGGGTATTGAGCATCTAACGGGTCTGACCAATTTCTACGTCTGCCAGAACAGCATTTCTAAAATCAGCGGACTCGACACTTTGGTCAATCTGACAAACTTGGAACTAGGAGCGAATCGCATTCGAGAGATTAAGAGCTTGGATTGCCTGGTGAATCTAGAGCAGCTATGGCTGGGAAAAAACAAAATAACTAAACTGGAAAACCTGGGTAAGCTGAAGAAACTGCGAATCCTGTCTATTCAGTCCAACAGAATCACAAAGCTGGAGGGCCTTGAAGAACTGGAAAACCTAGAAGAGCTTTACATATCACACAATGGAATTGAGAAGATCGAGGGACTGGAGAAAAACGTAAGTGAAACTGAAACCAGCCCACCGTTAACTCAGACTAACCTAGCTGAAACTGAACACGATCGACATATCCTCCAACAGAATTGCTAAATTGGAAAACCTTTCTCATCTCATGGAATTAACTGAACTTTGGGCGTCGGGCAATAAGTTGTCGAGTTTCAATGAAGTCGAGGAAGAACTCAAATCTTTGCCCAATTTGCATACAGTCTATTTTGAAGGGAACCCTTTACAGCTTGAAAACAAAGTCACCTATCGCAATAAAGTTCGACTTGCCTTGGGTCCCAGCCTTCAGCAGATCGATGCCACGTATATACGGGCGTGATACACGAATGTAATGGCTCCGGCGGCCCCTGCCGGAGAGGGTTGGTTCCGCTTCGCGGAAAGCTTAGACACTTCAAGCAGATCTAACGTTCTGTCTATGTGAATAATTCAACACAATAATTCAACACTGTGGGATAATGGTTTGCCTCGTCCCTTTATAAATTATGAGGATGATTATCTTATTCAAGTTTATGTAAATAACTTAACTCTATCCCTATTGTAGTTCGGCTCTTCTTTATTAGCGCTTTCCAGGCCACTCTGAATCTGGGTTACAGGGAGACACGTCAGGGTAAGTTGTCAAAATTGCTTTTTACCAAGAAAGGGTAAATTGTGCCTAACTTTAAAAATTTTAAGATTGGTCCCGGTGGCCGAGTGGTTAAGGCGACGCCCTGCTATTTTCTAGTAGTTCAGGCGTTGGGCATTGCCTGCGCAGGTTCGAATCCTGTCCGTGACGACACCTTTTTTTTGACAAAGGTAGCAGTCACTCAATATACTTTTTATTATAATTGATTGATTCCATCGAAGTCAAGCAGCTAATTTTGTAACCATGTCAATTGGTTAAGCATCAGACGTACGCATGAGCCTCGAGGTTGTAGCCATAGAATAAATGACAGGCTTAAGGAATGTTATATTCGTAAAGCACACTGGCATGGCAATCAAAACGACTGTCACTCGTTCAATTCTCTTGGAGCTGGCCCTAGTAACGTTCAGTTCCTCGTGCATTTTTATTATCGTAAGTGTCATATTTTATTTCTACAATCCATCTCCCTCTATCAAACTGCACACAACTGAAAGGATCTCATCTCCCGATATATCCAGCTTTGGATCATTAAACTTGGCATCCAACACTGAATTGAACAGATTTCTCAGGATCTTGACCAGAATTCCTACTCTCGGCCAGCATTTCAGACCTATCCAGCTGTGGATTGCCACCCCAGTCCCCAGTGGATCCACGTCTATCGAATCGGAAAAGAAAAGCGTACCATAAAGGCCAACTGGGGTTATGTCACTGATGAAAGTCTTTGAGGTGGCCATTTTGCTACCATAGCTGAGAAACTTGCTGTCTGCAATGTACTTGTTGACACCAAAGAGCACCGAGCTTGGGTGAATGAAAACTCTTTCACTTTGATCAAAATACCTGATGGCTTTAGCTTCAGGATCTTGCTCAATGGCACCTGAGCTTCCTTCTTTGAACGTTTTCTCCGGAAACACGATCTCCACAAGGTTTGGCGCCATCGAGGCGGAAATCACGGCACGTACAAGTTTATCACTCGAGTTGTGTACGCTATACTCGGGAGGAATAGAGTCTTCACGGTCTGTAGAAATAAACCCAATTTCCTGCAAACTCGATAACAGCTGTCGACGGGTCGAATGGATATCCAACAGGCTCTGAACTGAAAGAAAATTCTCATTGCACCAGGCTCGAATAGCTCCCGAACCGGTACCAGCTTTCCTCTTTTTGATCCACTCTTCGTACGCATTGGCAACGGCTATTAAATCACCTTCTCCAAGGGCAGCAAACTGCTTTTTGGCGTCCTTTGCTTCCTCACGCTTTTCTTTCGGCGAGTAAAAGGGGGATCTTAAAGACAGAGTGGCCACAATCGTCAATGCTTTGCTCAGACATCCGAAAACAGCGGAAAGAATAAGCAGCTTGGCAGACCTTACGTCTACTGGGACCATTGAAATGTGTTTCCCCAATGCTGTCAGATTGTCGGACTCGCGTTCGATTGCACCGGTTTCAATCAGGAGTTTGCGCGCGGAGTCAATCGCCTGGACGTTTGGAGGATCGAGTGCCTCGTCCAAAAAGCGAACAGCATTTCCAATCCCCATAGACTTTACGCTCAGATACAGCTGCTCGAGAGGAGCACGCGCCATTTCAGGCTGTGGACGAGCAGGCATCTCATTTTCCTGTACTGACAGAGTATACAGCTTGTAACACGTGCCCCGTCGTACTCGTCCAGCTCGACCCCGTCTTTGCGTGACAGCAGCCTGTGAAGCCCAGGTTTCTTCAAGTTTGACGATGTTGGTAGCAGGGTCGTAGCGTGTTTCTTTGACCCTACCCGAGTCAATCACTGCGACAATATCAGGGATGGTGATAGAGGTCTCGGCGATATTTGTTGACACTACGACTTTGCGTTTACCTTTAGGAGGGTCACTAAAGACGCGTCGTTGCTCAGAAGGAGAAAGCGCCGAGTGTAACGGGAGAACGTGTAAAGCAGACCCCAGGGAACTATCAAGAGTTGAGACGCATCTATCAATCTCAGCAGCACCAGACATGAAAACAAGGATGCTGCCTGCGTTGCCAGCCAATTGCTTGCAAATGCGAGACACGAGGGACGCAATCAGATCGTTGTCTACGCCGTCTTTTAATGCAATAATGACCCGCCCTGTATCCTTTGGCAGTGCGATCTGCTGGTCACGAAGCGAGTAGGGGATGTAATTTGTCTGGCGAATGACGTCGTCGAGGTAGAAATCGTCAACTGGGAAGGTGCGCCCTTCAATGTGAGCAAACCCAATGCGGTTGTTAAAGTAGTTCATAAAAACAGTGGTATCAATCGTAGCACTCATCAGAATGACTTTGAGTTGCTTGTTTTTGGAACACAGCCGCTTGAGCAGAATCAGCAGGAAATCGCTATCCAGACTGCGTTCGTGTACTTCGTCAACAACAACATGGCTCACATCGTCGAGCGACGCAGGATCAGTCTGAATCATCCGTAAAAGCACACCTGAGGTGACAAACCTGACACACGTTTCGGGCCCTATTTTTGACTCCCCTCTAATGACGTAGCCAATTTCAGACCCGACCGAACACACTCGTTCATCTGCCACTCGCTGGGCCACTCCCATTGCCGAGATACGTCGAGGCTGAGTGCAGATGATGTTGGCCGAGGATCCACTCGAGGACTCGATCAAGTCGTCTAGGATGAACTGGACCACCTGGGTAGATTTTCCAGACCCAGTTTCACCTGTAATGAGCACAAACTGGTTGTTTCTGACTATTTTCACGATTTCGTCTTTTTTGTGCCAGGCTGGGAGTCGCTTGCGTGCCTCGAGCATTTGCTGGAACTCGGCAGTCTGAGATCTTTTTGCGCTCTGGTCCTTTATTTGAGCAGAGGAAAGGGTGGTTTTACGTCGCGCGTTTCTCTTTTTGGCAGAAGCACTTTTGCCCTTTGCCTGTGGCTGCTCATCATACTCTTTCTCACCTGATACACCACGGGAGATTTGAGATAACTTGGCCGGATTGGTGCGAATGTGCGCAAAGTTCTCCTTGAGCCATTCTATAATGGATAGCACCATGTAGTCACCATTGAGACTGTGAGAGGCGTACTGGCCTGCTCTGCGCGTCACATCGAGAAGAATGTATTTCGGAGTGGTTTTGGTTTTGTCTTTCGAAATAGTCTCGAGTGCAATTCCTGGGATCCCATTTGGGTAATCCAGAGGTCGCCAAAATGTGGCTTTCAGTGTGTTGTGACTGCCAACGGACAGGTCAAATACGCATGAATTGTCACTGACAGTAATTTCACCCTCGTAGATGGCCTTCAGACTTTCCATCTCTTCGTTCCAGGTGTCTATGCTCGCTGTATCTTCTGGTGCTTTGCTTTCACATTTTCCCTCCCGTACTTTACTCTCGCTGTCCTCTGCCAGCATTCGAGTCAACACCACAATAGTCCCCCGTTTATCGCCACTATCACGCAACACATCTCGCACTAGCTGTTCTGAGTACCCCAGCTTTTGGATGTCCCGAACAGTAAACTCGTTCTTGAGATCACTCGACTGGATGTTTGCATTGACTCCAAAGTTGGGGTTTGCAAACATTTTGGGTAAATCGTCCTCAGGAACGTGAATTAGCAGCCACTCAATGGCACTACTCAGTGAGCTACAGTGCTCCAAAGCTTCGCGTATCTGAGACTTTTCAAATTTCATGCGTAGCAGAGACTCGACTGTTTGAGCGTACTTGGGCGCCTTGGAGCTCATGGGAGCCGAGGATGCCCACTCCAGCTGAAACCCGCGGTGCTTACGAATCGTCGACTCTACGAGTGACCGAGTCTTTCTGGACATGGAAAGAATGCTGTTGAATCGAATTCTGCGCTGGT
Organism: Spencermartinsiella europaea; assembly: GCA_030579595.1. Classification (NCBI taxonomy): domain Eukaryota; kingdom Fungi; phylum Ascomycota; class Dipodascomycetes; order Dipodascales; family Trichomonascaceae; genus Spencermartinsiella; species Spencermartinsiella europaea. The sequence continues at coordinate 110,091 of JAKTRG010000011.1, forward strand.
TTTCATTTTCATTTTCATTTTCCTTTGCGGTTTCGTGCTGCACCTCTCTCCTCACGCTGTTCACAAGTCTCTTCAGCTCTGAGTCCTCTCGATTCTTCTCCCTCTCTGCGTGTACCGCCTTCCGCTCCTCCTGTGCCCTTTTCATCTCCCGCTGTGCCGCAAACGGGTCTTCGTTATACACCAGTCCCCGCTCCTTTTCAGCCAACTTCGCCTTCTCAGCATCCAGTATGCCCCACAGGTCCTTGTGAGGCCCCGGCAGAAGCATTTTCATATTCTTGTGCGATGCTATCCGATGCAAAACGTAGGTCGCAGCGTAATGCCGGGCCTCAAGCGCAGTTTCCTGCGGTTTCACGACCTCTGCCGGTCGAAAGACCACCTTTTCCACCAAATTGGTCTTTGGGTTTTTCTGACCAAGCGTCACTGCTGCCAGAAACCCGTCCTTGACATGAAAAGGGTCGAAAACAACCTTCTCCCACTTGGCCTTCTGACAATGCTCGTGCAAAAGTGTCGCAGGAAGTTTCCCTGTCCACGACGAAGACGACGCAACCACAGCCCTCGACGCCGCTGCCTTGGCCCTATTAGCCTCGCGCTGTCTCGCCTTTTCCTGGGCCTCGGTCAGAACCTCCTCTTTTACCTCGCCTCCTTTCTTCTTTGCCATTGGAGCTCTGATGTTGAAATCACATTCTCTGAAGACATATTTCAAGGTCTTGCGGCTGCGCGCGGCGTGAGGCTCACCTCCGACGGGGCCACTCCGTGGTGGTTTGTTCTGCTTCGCAGAAAGTAATGAGCGGTGTTGCTCGATTGGAACACATCTGCCGTTATTTGAAATTACACGGAGAGCCCAAGTATGCCTTTTGTTCTATTTCTACATTGTTCAACGGTGTCCTATCTCCTCGTGCTAACAGTGATGCCATATGCTGCGCGGCGTGAGGCGGATGTGCATACATACAACTTTATATTTCGCTCAAGAAGCACGCACTACAGCGAAGCAGATAGTCTATTTAAACCAGAGCCATGTTAGGGGTGTGTTGAATGCTGCTGGAGCCAGCTCCAGACCCCATGGCTCTTCTTCGTAGAGATGTATTATATCAGGTCGAATGGAAATTTGGTTGCTCTTAGAGTGTTGTTATTCAACACACTGTTTTTTAAGGATGGCACAACTCGCCGTGTGCCTTCTCTTCGCGACTTCTTGGTCGCTATCTGAGATTATACTAGGTAGATTTATCGTATTCACTTTTAACAGAGATTGGTGATTACTGCGGTGCCGGGATAGCCGGTGGATTGTACGACGAAGTCAGCCGTACGGCTGAGTTTGATGATATCATACAGGTAGTTATACCAACTATAACAGTTGGTCAACTAGCTAACTAAATAGCTGGTTATCCCGTATTTTAACTATATATAATATAAAGCTAGTAGAGCGTATGTCTCTCTGCGAAGCAGATCCAGCCTCTGCGGGAGACCAGCTTAAACTCGTATGAGTGAGTTTCCGATAAATGTGCAAGGCTAGAGCGAGATTAAGACAGGCCCAAGATCGGGTTATAGTAGTATACACAAGTTAGCTAATATTACTTTAAGAGGCTAGAGTTGTGGGATATTGTTAAATAGTAACAAGGCTGCACGATCGGGTCTATATTGGCGAGTACCAGAAGTGGATAGAAAGCTGTGGTGTGATTAGGACGTAGTTAAGTAAAGAAGTTGAAGAAGAATAGCGGAGGGAGTACAAGAGAATGCTGGTAAGGAAGGTCAACCATGGTGAGATATATTGGTTGTGAAGCCTAAAATGTGAAGTATAAGTTTGAAGTATAAGTTTGAAGTATAAGTTTGAAGTATAAAGTTTGAAGTATAAAGTGTGAAAGACAAGACTTGAAGTAAAAGGTGATAAGTATAAAGCAAATATACAGTTTAATGGAAGATAAGAGGTGAGAATGAAGCGTGTAGTCAATTAGAGCAATGGACTTGACTTGTCGTAGCGCGTTCAGATATTGTGACAGAGTATATCTCAATTAGTAGCGATATAATTGATTTGTTGTGCTGGTAAAATAGTTCATAATATGAAGTGTTTGTAGGCGTTATTTTAGACACGTTTGAGAGTATAGTGTACAGCTAAATTGACGGTGATGGCTAATAGTAGTCGTCTAACATTCAATATGGAGTAATAACTCAGTCCGTAGTGTTGGAGTTGATTGGTAAAGTGGTTTGGAATATTGAAGCGTCGTGTAGTAACTTAGGTTTAATAACAGACAAGTGCTGAGAGTAAGTTGCGTAACTGAGTTAGTAGAGATAGAGATAGAGTTTGGCTGCAACCTTTGTCAGTGCTCTGAGGTTCTTAGCATGGAGTACATTAGCAGTTATAGAATCAACTGGTAGAATATACAAAATGAGCCTGTAGCGGAGATTAGTGAGTCTCGTGAGTTCAGTAGCAGATGTCAGTGCTAAGAAACTAATATAACTATTAGCAATTATTGGGCTGATCGTCGTGGTGCTTTGAAACACGGAAGCAGACTATAATAACTCGATTAACCGTGATAAATTGCCTGGGAGAACGCCTCAACACAGCAGTGATTAAGTATGCTTTATAATCCGCTGAAAACTTGCAAATAGCACAATTTAGATAAATGCAGTGTTTTAAGTCGATAGTAACCGTGTCAATAACTCAGCTTTGAGTTGTCAGTCAGTCGGGTTTTAAAAGGCTAAGTTGGGTGAGTTTAGAGTTTGAAAGTAAAAGTTATGAGGAGTGAGGAAAATATGAAAAGTAAGATACACAACCATAGAAAGAAAAATTGTCAGAAGAGTGAAAGTAAGAGAGAGTTAAAATATAAAGAGTAAGATAAACAACCAATGAAAGAGAAATTCTCAGAAGAGTAAAAGTAAGAGAGAGTAGGTTAAAGTCATTAGAGAACTAAATGTTAAGAGAACATTTCAGAATAGCAATATAAGAAAAACGCGCGGTAACACAGCAGGAGATCAGTTGGTAGAATAGCAAAGCGTGAAAACAAAGACAAGTGGAGTGTAAAAGTAACATTGTACGATGTTGCTTAGAGGAATACCTATCTCTACGAAGCATAGCTCGGAGTCTGGGGCTGTCCGCAGCAGTTGACCGGCAGATTGCTGGGGGCAGCCCCAGACCGCGTAAGCTCTGCTTCGCAGAGATGACGCCAGTGCAGGCAGGAATTGTAGCAGTATATATGCAAAAGTGGCTACTCAGAAGGATTGTAGGTAGCAACAGTTAGGTAAATGTAGCGCTTCAAGCGTTTTAGATCGCAAACGAGTGTATAACTCATTGAGTTTGTTGTGATTCGGCAAATAGCCTAGATGCACAGCCAACCGGTAGCAGACTTTAAAGGTGAATTTAAAGTTTAACGGTAAGTTGGGTGACCGTAAAAGAACGTTCTTTAACGAGTGAAAGTAAAGTAAGAAGTAATAGTTAATAACAAGACAACATTATTACTAGAGATGTAAAAGTAAAACATAGTAATGTTAAGAGAACATTTCAGAATAGCAAAATAGGAATACACACAGTAAGCAGCAGGAGATCACTTAGTAGAATAGGAAGGTACCGACAACAAAGGCAAGAGGAATGTAAAAATAAGAATGCAGTGAGAGAAGAGAGAGGCGAAGACACAGAGCAAAAGGATCCTAAAATCGCATATAACAGACCTATACATAAAGAATATTTGATAAATATATACATTAAAATATATACAATAAAATTTAAAATAAAGCAACACATATATCCCTGCCTATACCCCTGTAAATAGAACTTCTCACAAAACTACTCACACAACTACACACAAAAGTACACAATGCAATTGATAACCCATCTTCAACGCCTTGATCAGATCTGACGATATCTCTCTAATTTATATAATACTGACAACAAAGTAACTTTTTGTCAGCAGTGTCCACCCCTGATTTCTAACTAGCATCACAGAAGAATTATTACACTTGCGTGTACTCCGTCCTAGAGCATAAGTATGGGTATCGGCTATATACTATGGTTATCCCTATGTCTTCTTATAGTTCTTAATTGTTCCAACAGTTTTATCTTATCAACAGGACAACTCATTATGCTTATACTATTAGTTCTCCAATCACAATTCTTTTATTTTGTTTATAAATACACACATACCAATCTGCTGTTTCCAACCACAATCGAAGAATTATCACACTTCTTTTTCTTTCATGATCCAATTAACAATTAACAGACTGCGTTGCCCAGTGTTCCTGGGGTCTTGTGTGTCAAGGATATCAATTAGCGGATCCTAACCATATTCTCGTGTATCGTGATCCTCTCTATCAGATTTCCAATCACACTCCACTTTCGTCGGTCTACATTGGGTCTACTTTGGTATACTTTTTTTAATCTACGTCATACTATGTCCATTCGAGAAACACGACAATTCAAAACACGACGATTCGGAACACGACGATTCAGGTTCCCACAATCATCCAACCTCTAACTCAATTGCGACAAATTTCCAGCGCAGAACGAACCAAACAACTGGAAAAAAAGAGTCGCTTGAAACAAGGAGAGCTAAAAAAATAAATAAAGTGTATTCTAGACCTGTCAATGAGTAACTCCTGGCGGCCCAGTCCGAGTTATTGAACATATACTGCGAAACTCCAATAAATAACTCTATGACATCTGCGCACCTCTCACATCTGCACATCTTGACGTATATCTTCAGCCTAGCATCTCAACACCTTAGCATCTCTATTATCTCTATGTTCATATCTCTATCTTTATATATTTACATCTCTACATCTTTACGTCTTTTTGCACCTCACACCTTTTTCCGTCCCAAACCTCGTATTCTTTCACCAGTAATAGTCCCGCATCGTGCATGAAGGGCCCGATCGGCGCACCGTGTGGCTTACCCGATCGACACTGGGCTTAAACTGAATAACCTACAGGCTAACCTGTTTGAGCAAAACAGCCGTACGCAACCTGCCCAATGAGGTATATTGACCAGTTGGGCACTGATAGCTGCTTTTGGGGGCAAGGGTGTGCGGGGCTTTAGGGCCAGGTGTGGGGCTTAAATCCGTCAGGTGCGGCTCAGTGAGGCGCGCTTGATGGTGATAAGAGCCAGAGTGGCGTAGTGCCTTGCGTGCGAGGGGTGGCGGTGCCCCCCCCTCCTGCGGTGCCTCTTCTGCGGAGGGGTAGTTCCAGCTTTGCGGAAACGGGCGACTGGGAGCAATGGTACCAAGCCGGAATTTACGCCACTGTAAGGTCCGTAAACTCCGCGGTTAACGATCGGTCGCCCGAGAATGGGTTTGTTCACAGTAACAAAACGTTCTATGCGTCAATTACTGCAGATGCCGATCGGACCATGCTTGTACTAGCCGTGTCGAGCAGTGTCATCAGGCCGATCAATCAATGCATTCTCAGCCGTGTTGCCCCTTAACCGATTAACCGAACCGCCGACTCACCTCACAACAAAAATTTGTTGTTAGCCGTAATAACTGAGAAGCCGCACACGGCTGAGCAGATCATAACACCTTGTCGGCGTTACCGGCGCCGAATCGTCGTGTGCGACCGGCCCGGAGTTGGTTGATAGAGTCGCGAATAGTCGCGAATAAACGGATGACCGACGGTACTGGAGCCTTTTTATCCTCTTAATGGCCGAGTCCGATTCCGAGCCGACTGAATATATATATATTGAAGCAAAGAAGAGAAGTTTTGAAAAAGCGTTCTTTGAGTGCTGAGTTCTGATTGCGTAGTTCTACGTGCTGAGTGCTGAGTTCTGAGTGCTAAGTTCTGAGTGCTAAGTTCTAAGAGCTAAGTTCTGAGTTCTGAGTTCTAAGCTCTGACATCTGGGCTTTTTATTTCTTGGCTTTCATTACTGTGGTTTGTGTGCGATTAGTAAAAGCAGTGGCCTTTTGAGTGTTTTTAAGTCGGAACAGTGAAATATTTATCCGACTTTCAAAAGCTTAAATTGTAACCAAAGAGTCAAGTGTAACTGGCACGCGGTGTTTAGAGTTTCAGTCGGCCGAGCGAGCGAGTAGGTGAGCAACCATACTGGGCTGTATTTATAATATACATATATACTTATTCATATTTATATAAAAGGAGCCTGTGTACGTGTGGTATATTTTATTGGCTAGACACTACCGTGACCCACGAGACTTACGTGTGATATATTGTGACGTTTGTAATATTTGTGTGACAGTTTGACTTTTGACTGTTCTATTCTCTACTTTGCTTTTGCATCAGTGTCTGTCTGTACAAGTGTCTGCCTAGTATATATTCAACCGGAGTTGAGCTGAGCTCCAAAACTGCCAAGGTCTGACGTACTAAAGTACAGTCTTCATTTAGTCAATTGCCTGCTACCAGGGTGGTTGTTTTAAACTTAAACTTTTGCATAAAGTGTACTACTATTAATGCGTACTACGATTGGCGTGTGCTACTATTTGCTTGTCTGGTTGAGTTTTGATTTTTGAGTGTTGGCCAGTGGTTATTAATTATTCAGTATTATTTTTTGGTTTCGGTATCTGGTTATTGGTTATTGGTTACTGACTACTGATATTGGATAACGGGTAGCTGGTACAAGGGTTTATTATTTCATTATATGAATATTCGAATATTACTATTCGAGTATTCATTTGTGAAGTATCAATTACTCAACCACTTGTATATCGACTATTGCCCACCAACTATCAACTATAGACTATCCGCTGCCTCTCTGCTCGATTGGATTTGTGCGAACCGCTTGTGCGATCCGCATCACTCTCAATACAATATCCCCTTTTGATCAACTGTGAAAAGATTACTTTTAGAACATTTCTCTTCTCTCAGCGATAGATAAAGGCCAACTACTGTTAACTGCTATTACTACTACATTTTAATTTGAAGCAGAAGTACCGAGAGAGAACAGTAATTTTACCTGTTATTGGTTGTATATTTTTTTTTTCATCATTTCTGCTGTTTATTATTTTTATTATTTTTAATATTTTTTTTATTTGGCTCTTTTTAGCTCTTGTGGTTTCTCCTACAGATTCTTTAAGAGTGCAGGTTGTTATTGCTTGAGATATTCTTGGCGCTTGTCGATTATTTTGATTCTTCATTTTTGCTGTGCGCGTTATATTTGACTGAGATCTGGGACTGGACGCGAGATTTGGTACGCGAGATTTGATACTTGATACCTGATACTTGGGGCTAACAGAGTAGTACAGTATCAAGCATCACACTAAAGTTAACCGCCTTACCTTTGCAATCCGCTTTTTCGCAACTTGATTACTTATTGGTAATTTGCTATTGGTAATTCGGTTATTTGGTGATTGAGGCGGCTGAACTTCAAAGCGTAGACTAGTAGTCAAATTGTCGAATTGCCAATTATCGAATTTTCGAATTGTTGAATTATCGAATTATCGAATTTGTTAAAACGAAGTTGCCTGTACGGGTTATTTATTTGAACTGATAATTCAGTGCGTATTGCAGACCTCGACATTTAACAACATTTTAACTCTACTTGAAGTTACACACCCCACTTTACTGGCTTGAATTTTCTTTCCCATTATATCTACTGCTCAATACTGGACTTGACTGATTTTTGCGTGGTACAATACCCATTCTTTTTGATTTTGACTCCTTGGTGTACTACTTTTTGGTTTGCGGTTACACGCATAGTGCACACGCGCGCAGTTGTACACACTCTTTACACTGAGCTACAAGTCTGAAAGCTTAACTTGGGACAAAACGTTAACTGAAACTTTAAAACTTTGAGCTAGGATCAAGAGGATAAAAGCTTCTACAGCCTCTCGATTTTATTGCTCACCGTTGGAGTAGAGTTGGGCGTTAGAACTAAGATTTAATTTGGTTTACAACTTTTGTTTTATTTTGGTTTACTTGTTTGTCTGTCCTGTTTTTATACGAGACGAGGCGTTTGATCGTGGAGTGAACTCAACTGAACACTCTTGCAGGTTATTACATATCAACAAGGGTGTGTGTCAAAGTACGAACCTACAAGCTGCTAAAAGGTCCAGAAGGTATCCAAAGGTTACCAGAGGTTTTCTTAAAAACTTCAACTAGTACAAAGGTTTCAAGTAGAGCAGAACGACAGTACAGCACTACAGCAGTACAACATTACAACAGCGGGAAACCGAGGCAGAAGTGACAAAAGCAACAATCTTCACAAGGCCAAGAGAACTTCAGAAGGTAGAGTGTAAGTATTAAAAGAGAGGAAAGGGGGGGGGGGGATGAGTAGCAGAGAAAAAATTGAGAACTTCAGCAAGTTGAGAAAGTTGAGAAAGTTGAAAAAGTTGAGAAGGGGATGAGTAGTTGAGAAGATTGAGAAAGTTAAAAACGCTTAGAAAGCTGAACAAGTGGAAAAAGCTCAGAAAGCTGAGTAAGCTGAGCAAGCTGAGAATGCTTGAGGAAGCTTGAGAATGACGTTGAAATGCCTTGAAACTGATTCCAATTGTTAAGCACTAACGCCGTTTCTTATCAACACCGATGTGAAATCAGCTGTAAAAACACTGAAAATCATCACTTTTAAAACAGGAATCAGTTCTAAACTTGAAGTCAGTGTTCTAATCTTGGTACTTTTTCACTCCCATTCCTCACTAACGTTCCTCGCTTGACCTCACTTGACTTAAGCTCAGTCTGAACCTCAATTTGAGCCTCAATTCAGTCAAATAACCCGAGGAACGACTGAGCGAACACACACAAAAAAAGTTACAACTCACAAATGCAAATTGAAACGGAAAAGAAAAAAAAAAGAAACAGAAAAACAAAAACAAACACAAAAAAAGCTCTGTACCGTACTAACTCAGAATCTCCGATCAAAAAGAGCTAAGCAAGGCACACAAACGTATCAACGCAGAAGCTCAAACGCAGAAGCTCAAACGTAGAAGCTCAAACGCAGCCTCAAACGCACAGACCACCAACAGACAGCTACAAATCACACTAAGTGACAAATATCAACCGAACACGAGTATCCAAAACGAACTCCTCGCATCGAAGACAAACGGTTTTTTTAACTTGCACTTGCATCGAAACGAATCGAAAGCGAAACGAAACGTACAGTGCAGTGCAGTACTACGTTACTTCTACTGCTACTACTACTACTTGTACTACTTGTACTACTTGTACTACTTGTACTCGCTCCCATCGAAGCACGAAGAATAACATACTAACTGCTCACGGCATCGATACGCACCGAAGCGTACCGAAACGTTCCGAGTACTCAATTTCGTTCGACTGTTGGTCTCGTTTCGCTTTTAACTCGCGTTTCGTCTCGCGTTTCAGCTCTTTTTCAGCTCGCTTTTCACTTCTCCTCACGTCTCACGTCTCCTCACTTTGCTTATTCGACTCCCGTCTCAACCCGCCTTTCTGTTCGCCACAAGTCGGTTTTTTTCGCTTATTAACGCTTACCTCTACCACCGTATCGGGTCGGACGAGCTCCGAACGTTGGAAATCTCCGGCGGGCTAGACTCGGAATAGACAATACATATTCTAGCACTCAACCCTAGCCGCGCCGTCGATCTATCTGCATCCTGCACTCTCCTGCAGTGCCCATCCCGCATCGTTTTTGCAAATCGACTTTTCCGCAAAAACCGTGGATATCTGTTAGCGGGGTATTATAAAAGGCCCCGTTCGCCCCGCACGGATTTCAAAATCGCCAATGGAAGACGACCGGAAGAAAAGGGTCGGAAAGGCCTGCGACAGCTGCCGGTAAGTACCCCTGAGCGCTGGGCCGCCTCGTAGTGCCCGGATGAATCGCCTCCTCGGCTGCCTCTGGCGGCTCTTCCTCCTGGGCACACCAGAACTGCCCCCGCCCCCGCATGCCCCCACTCGCCCGGCGGGGGGGAGGGGCTCGTGTTGCATTTAAATGCATTTCTCGCAATTATGTAAGTCCAAACTAACTAGAACAAAGAAAACGAAGGTATGCATCTCAGCCGCGCACGCCGCAGGGGGCCTGCGGCGATGACTTCGTCGTGGCGTTTTGCCTCCGGCAGCGCCTGCCCGGCGAAGGTTAGTTCTGCTTCACAGGAAACCGCACGTCTCAGAGCAGCAAATCCACCCCCAGCCGGCAGGCGAGCCACCCTCGCGCTGTATTGTGCCGCCGCCCATGATCTGCGGTGCGTTCATGCATGGATGGACTAACAAGTGTGACGGACACAAGCCGTGCTCGCGGTGCCTCCAGGACAACAAGCTCTGCACGTATACGGAGAAGCGAAAGCAGGCTGAGAAGACGTACTCGAGCAGCTACGTCGAGCTGCTCGAGAGCCGGCTGGCCGTGCTGCAAGAAGCTCTCGTCAAGCTCGTGGTGAAGATCGCAAAGGATGAGCCGCTCGCGCCGTACGTACCTGAAGACGGCGATTTTTCTATCAACACGCTAATAGGCCTTCTCAATCTGGAAGAGGGTGCTGCAGGTGGAGGCGCCCCCGAGTTTGCGACGGACGCAGAGCATGGCGAAATGGACGGCGTGTCCCCAGACAGAGACCCGACCGCCGTCCTCCCCGAGCTATCAGTGAGCGCCGCTCGACGCCGCAGTGCGCCGCCGCGCGGCGATGCCACTCATGCGTACGGCTCTGACATGTCGTACTTGCCGGACGGCTCAGCGACATCAGACGACGGTTCTGAAATCCATGATGCGCCCTTCCAGCCCTCTCGAAGGCCTTCGCGCCTTTCTGCGCAGCAGAGCCGACCTCTACGGAGTGGACATGCTGGAGCAGAACACGTTCCAGCTCCCCTGGTCGCCTCTACGGCCGAAAACACGCCTCCACAGACGCCTTCGGCATCCCTTCACGACTCTCTGTCATTCGGTTCGTTTGACAGCGCGATGGCTGCCGTCAAAGCCGAGTATCCGAGTTTCCCACACGGTACTGTGAGTCCACGTGCGCTGGCCGGGTTTACGGGCCTCGAGGCGCTCGAAGACCAGGTGGCACCGGAACTGAGTCTAAACGATGCGCCACGCGGACGCGACATCATACGAAACTCAATGAGAAGGCACAAATCGGACCACGCGCGAGTCCACAAAACTCGGTTTGCACCTGCGCTGCCACCATCACCCACACGACACCGCCGAGGTTCGTTGGGCTCACGAGTAGTCACAACACACGAGTTGAGCACGTTTGGCAACAGCGGGTTTGAGTTCGCCGGAAACGATGACGGCCAGCTGATATTGGACCGCTACGACCTAGACGATGGGTGGCTCATGCCAGGCTTTGAAGTTGCTCCGGTTATGAGCAATGGTTCGTGATATTGACTGAGAAACTACTCTCGTAGAGAGAGAGAGCAAGGTGGTTATGCTTCGACAGAAAGACCACTATTTAATGTTTTTGGATACAAAAGGAGTGTATTCAGAGTGTTTTTAACAACTATTTGACTGCTCAATGTTTTGGAGATACGAAAGGAAGCGTATCGTATTATTTAACAACAATTTGACTATTTAATGTTTTGGATGCAACGACCCGTATCGGAGTATTTTAACGTCTTAGAACTACCACATGAGAAGAGTATTTAATGTCTCGAAGATTTTTTTAATATTGAAGGAAGATTGGAGGACGTAATGTGAGCTATTTTGACATTTTGGCTAATAGTATATTTATTAAAGTTATTTGACATATATAGAGTCTTCTGCAGTAAGATTGTGAGGAGTACTCCCTCAATATTCAGAGTACCAATTTCGGCCGATTAATATCCACGACTATTAATTCAATCTATTTATATCAGTTTGCAATAGCTTGGTTTATCAACATGTCCGCTATTTAACATCACAATTCTGTGGTCAGGGATGGTGTATTCAACGTCTAACATAGATCACCCATAATTTAGATACGGCTTGTTAATTCCAAGAAGTTAATACTTGGGATTGTCAACGGTGGACTATTTATCGCTATGTTACTCAATGTCAGATTGTTAAACGTCACGTCACATATATGTGAAAACACGTAAATCATTTTGGTTCAGAGATGGTAATACACTCTTTTCAAGCTGTTCAGTGGTACCCTTCAGTAATCCGGTCAGTATACAACCTTAAATATTACCAGATTATCCAACATCAGGTTATTCAGACTTCCAAGCATCAAACTACGTGTACGCAACATTCAAGATAGCTCCGATCTATTAGCTTACTGCAAATGGTTGTCTTTTCACTTCAGTCGCGAACCCAGTATTTTCAGTGGTCCTTAGCAAGCAAATATCTAACCGTTCAATAGAAAGACAACACCAGCAAAAATCAGAGTGAACTCTGTACCACGTAATTACTGTCCTGTGTCTTCGTCATTCCGTTGTAATCGCCGATATTTTGTTTTATATGGAAGTGAAAAAAAATCTGACAGACTTCACCCCACATATTAAATTTTAACCAGGATTCTCAGCGCTCTCAGTATTGTTTTGTGTCGTGAATCGAACGACAGCAATAGGATAGTGTAAAGCAAAAGGTCACAGTTAAAACAAACTCTCTTTTAATATTATTTCATAATATTTATAACAAGCCTGTAGTTGAGACTCAAGACTTCAAGTTGAGAAGACGTTTAAGCTGAACAACAAAACAAAGCTCAATAAACCCAGACACTATTTCTTTGTTGTAGCACGAATTGATTCAGTACTTATTAAATGATATAGTTAAATTCACATTTCCTTAGATATATTTTGTGTAGCACTTTTGGAAATAGCTAAACGAAGACATAAGTCTCAATAAAGTAAACCCAAAGCTTTGACTACCCAGATACATTCTTATATCTGTTGCAATGATCAACAATCAACATGTAAACGGAGAGTTTCTGGGGCCAGCCCCAGACCCCGTAGGTCTGCTTCGCAGAGATGACAGATGACAATGGTATAGCTTTAAAAACTTGAAAATTGCGATACGTAGATATAGCATCTAGTAAACTCTTGCGGTTAAGTAGAGGTATAAAGAAAGAAAGTTATAATAGAGAGGAAATCAAATATGAATAAGAGACTAAAGTAAAAACGCTGCATAAAAATATGTACAAGTTAGCAGGGTTATATAAACACACTATAGAAAGATAATACAATTCACACACTCCTGCTTATCTGAGTGAATAAATTTTTTAGTATTGTCATGCTGTCAGTTGTTATGGACGCCATGATAATCATCGAAATTCTCAAAACATATCCGAAATAATGAGGATTTAATTTTCCACTTTTACATACTTGTTACACATTTTACAAGCTGATTTTATATTTCTATGGTCTGTTGATATGAACAACTACTTTTATATGCATTAAACAAGCATTTTTCATATAATAAGCTGACTCAGAAAATAGGACTTGGCATTCAGTTCCTGTTATTTTGATAGCAACTTTTAACCAGTCGGTGAGTACTTTTGATTTCGATATTTAATCAGTCCTGATTTCGATCCCAACCTCTAATCTATGGATTAGTATTTTAGATAGTAAATTTTTCGTCTGTTTAACTAGTCAGTGAGTATGTTAGATTGTGATATTTAACCAGTCAGTGAGTACTTTTGATAGTGATGTTTAACCAATCAGTGAGTACTTTTGAGTTGGATGCCTACAGATAATCTGTTGATTAGTATTCAATGGTAACTTTTTACCAGTCAGTCAGTTTCAATCACTACCTGCATTCACTACTGAACAATGATTTTCATACAATGCATCAAACATATTGCACGATAGCAACTTGGATATATTAGAGCAGAGCATGTTTGATTAATAAATATTTTCAGCCAACCCAAGTTTGAAATATCAATCATAGATTTACTCTCTGCGAAGCAGAGCTACGGGGTCTGGGGCTGGCCCCAGCAGCTGTCGAGTTTCTATTGTAACGTTGCTGGGGCCAGCCCCAGACCCCGTAACTCTGCTTCGCAGGGATTATATGGAAGTTGACTCATGAGATGAGAGACAAGATATTCCCAGTCTGCGAGCGACCGTGGCTGATATTTGACATGATGTGATACGTTTTGAAGTAAACACGCATTCCACCGTGAATTCTCCCGAACACCCGTCCTTCGAAAGTGCAACCCATCACAGCTTCGCGTCACCACTGCCCCCGTCAATGAACCTCAGGACCAGTTTTGCAAAGTCGCTTGGATTCTCAATGTGCAGATGATGGGCGCAACGGTTGAGGACGTGCACCGAAGCCTTGCGGTACGATGCACCGTCACCGTTGTTGAGATAGCGCGCACACTGCTGGGCACCCACAGGCGAGATGAAGTCGTTGGCACCGTACAGCCACAGGGAGGGACAGCTCAGGTCGTCGAGACGGTCGCGCAGACATCGGCGGGCCGCTACACCAGGCCCAAAAACCGCTTTGAACGCGACAGACCCGTTTGGGTAATTTTTCAGGCTGCCATAAAGATACCTGAGGATAGCGTCGCGTTCTGCAGGGTCCAGGTACGCGAAGCGGATGTTTCCCCATCGGGACACCAGTTTAGGGCCCAGAAACGAGGCATATTTCAGGGCATCAAACGGGGTCCAGTCAATCATGAAGAAGTACACGAGCCAGTTGGGGACCGTGCGGTCAACGCCGTGCGCGTAGTCGTCCTCGAGGTGCGCTAGCGGTGAAAGAGGGTCTGGCGAAATATCGTCACGGTGTCTCATGGCACGGGCTGCGGGCCAGAAGAGTTCCTGGTCAAAGCGAGGCATGTGACGTGGAACTCTGTGGGTCTTGCCAAAGGGGGAGCGCAAGATCTGGGCCAGGGACACCGAGTCGGCCTCAGGGTTGTGCCCTCGCTCGACGCCAGCAGGCGAGATTAAGATGAGCTTTTCCACGACTTTGGGGTATCTGGCAGCAAACATGCCGGCCACGTAGCCTCCAAGCGAGTGGCCCATGAGAATAAACGTCTCATCGGGGATGCGCGCGCGTCTCCACCTGTCCAAGGCTCCGACAAAATACTCTTCGCCCTTGAGAGCGCGCACAGGTTCGCCCTTTTCGTTCAGCACGGCAAATCCGGGAGCGTCGAGCTTGGGCTTCGAGGAGCGCCCGAACCCTAGCTGATCGAGCGAGTAGATGGTAATGCCAGGAATCGACGACAGGGCGTCGTAGTTGCGGTAGTAAAAGACGAGCGATTCTGAGAATCCGTGCAGCATGACCAGATTCGTGCGTTTCGCGTGGCCCAACGGGCTCAGCGTGTTTACTATTTTAAGCTCGTTCATTACCAGCCCCTCACCGATGTCGACCTGGGTCAGCCGAGCTTCCCGCGTGCCGTCTGGCTCGGGGAAAAAGGGCAGGAAGCTCAGGATCTCGTGTTCGGCGTCTGGCAGCGAAGTGAAATTCCACCAAGTGTTCACCGACTCGGCAAAGGAAATGGAGCCTGAGGGTGCGTCGGGCATTATGCTGTTCTTCTCTCTTTGGCTTAAAAGCAGCACAAACTCGGCTCCAGATGTACAGCCTGTTCACCAATTAATTTCATCTCAGAACTCTCTTTCTCTTTAAGCCGAGGAAGTTAAACCTCGATCCGAGCATCACGTGCCGATAACGCCCTATCTAACCCCAACCCCTACTGAGTTCCCTGCGCAGTAGAGCCGCAGGGCCTGGGGTTGGCCCCTAGCAGCCTCACCCTAGCCCTCCTTCACCAGGCGCCGATTCCCTGCGATCGCTTTACCTCTTTCGACAACTACACAAAGGGCCCTTAACGGACGGCTGTCCCGTACGGCCTAGTTTAAACCCTCGCTCCAAAACAGGCAATTCCGGAAAGTGTCCGAACCTGTCAATATGGGCAACAATTGCGATCGCAGCCGTAGCGTAGTGAGACTGTCGAGCTCGCCTCCAGCGGGGTCACTCCGTGGAGGTTGGTTCTGTTCTTCTCAGAAAGGCGCGCTGGGCGCTGAAGATGAGCAAAAAACGGGCGAAAACGGGCCAGAAGAGGGCGTGGAAAATGGTTTTCTCGACCTCGAATTGCTGCTGGAAAAATCTCGTATCTTTCAGGCCAGGCCTGATGGTTTACTCAGGTCTTGGCACACGCTCGTATAACTCACTAAAACGCACCTATTATCGGTCGCCAAAACGCTCCTGCTGCTCTAGCCGTTCGTAGGACGACTGAACGGCTGGTAACTGGCCTAGACTGTAGTTATTTTCTTCGACGTCGTAAGTTCAGTGGCGTGTACGATTTCACATCAGTGTGGCGTGTAATGAATGTTTTCAAGGGTGGGGAAGCGCCGTAAACTATCAAACAGCAGTTCTGACGGGGGGCTTTCTGCCAATCAGAACCAACCTCAACGGAGTGGCCCCGCCGGAGGCGAGCTGGACATACCAGAACACCCGGACTGCTCTACAATTGCAAACTACACTTAGCAGCAGTATAGGTCGATTTATCAACCTTGGGAGTTACCGATTGTGCGGCTGCGCCGCAGCGCGGCTGCGGCTTGCAATGTGGTTTTAGAACCAGAATATGGGGTAGAACGCTGCCTCCGGCGGCGCCTCCCGGCGAGGGGTGGTTCTGCTTCGCAGAAGATACGGCGTGCGCAGCTCATCTCAGTGTTCAATGCTGATGTCTCGGTTTCTAGTGTGACGTTGATTGGGGGGTGGAAAGTTCCTGGCTCACTAGAGAGTGTGGTGTGTAACAAATGTTTTGGTAGCTGTATATTGAAGTATTATTACCACTAACTACGAGCTGCTTGCGTCATTACAGTCTCTCACATTACAGTGTCTGAGCTACAAACCCACGGGGCTCTGGTGCTATCATGTGCAGTTCATGATAGCAATTTGTGACGAAGAAAGAACTTCAATAGGCTCATTTTTAAAAAGAAGAGCCTTTCGCTTGCACAGACAAACTCAAACCGAGGCATGCCCTGTCTACTGGTCCGTACCTACATTGTACCTCCTGCTTTCAATTCTGCGAAGCAGAACCAACCTCCACGGAGTGGCCGCGCCGGAGGCGAGCTGGAAATGTCCAAACTCGTGTCGTGGTATTCAATCTCTTGTATCTTGTATCACCCCGCACTTATCTTTCGGTTCAAAGGGTGCAGCCCGCTCAGAGCCGCAATGAAATATGGCGATCATTTCTATTTGCGATGCAGCAGCTGCAACCCCCGCAATTCATCTTTGAAACTCCGACATAACGATGGCCTGAAGATGGCCTTAGGGCGAACATAGACCACATCAAACGCGAGTGCGCAGCACATCCAGGTCATATGGCTGCTGTGCTCTGTCATGTTCTGAGCGCTCATGGTGCCGAAATTATGGTGGTAGCACAATGTTATGGGAACGCAAGCTGCAGTGAGATGTCCAGCTCCGCCTACGGCGGGGTCACTCCGCGGAGGTTAGTTCTGCTTCGCAGAAATCCAAGCAGTGACATGATTCAGACTCGCTCGTTCGCTCGATTGGCTCCTTTAAAGACTGTTCGGCTCGTTGCTGAAGCCGATGAAATTTCACTTTGGTTAGGGTTATGCGGCCCCCCTGCATTTGAACTTCCTAACAAGTCTATGATAGGCGTTCCCACAGATGCGCCGGACTGTAATCTGCCACCCTGCCCCAGTATATATAAGAAGCAATAGGAGCGTGAGATCGAGTTTGGTTTAGCCTTACCTCGCCACTAATGACACTAGATATTGGTAAGTTGGGTTTGTCTGGAGGGCAGTATTGCGTTTTTGGAAAGTCTTGGTTGCTGGCGCAGACTGTGTCCACGTTCACAGCTGCTGGGGCCAGCTCCGGACTGCGTAGCTCTGCGAAGCGGAGATATCCTTGTTCGTCTCAATGTAAATGAAAGGATCATTTTTTTTGGAGCTTGGAGACAAATCGCTCAACCAACTCTATTTTTCTCATTTATGACTGTTTTTGCAGGGATGAGATGGGCTTCGCAGATCTCGTATCGCATGGTAAAACCCCTGCCCCGGTTGTTGGAGTTGAAGAGCCAGGAGAGTTTAAAGTACTGTGTTCGGGCTAGAATTATGCCTGGAAAGACCATAAAGTCTTTCGAGTACGCAGATGGCAGTACTGTTGATGGTCACACAGAGTGTAGTGCTAGAGAATATTAGGCTTTTGCAGAAAGCCGACCAGGAGCAGCTCTTCGGAGTGATTACGCACACAGTGTATTACTCTTTGATTGTACTTTTGGGACAGGGTCAAGCAGAAGGTCCTCGGTGATGAGTGTAGCGCTCTTGGTTTGGCCGATGCATTTTGCAAAGCCTACCTGAACTATAATTTGCCTGAGTACATATACTCATTGTTCCCAAAAAGCTTGTGTTAAACCTCCTTGGGGTACGCAGAGTGTAGTACTGTCTGGTGCACAGATCTTACAATATAAAATACGCTCCTGGTTACTCTGGCAAAATCAAACAGGAGGTCATTGGATTGAGTATAATACTGCTCTGTTTTCGCATTGCCATCATATCTGGATACGTACGCAAAGCATAGTACTGTGTTTTCTTATTGTACCTTGGCCAAGCTGGATTACACAGCTTTGAGTACTCAGAGTGTTGTACTGCATGTTAGTCTACACAGATCGCAGTACTATATTTTGAGAGTACTTTTGTCAAATGGACCCTCACTATAGTACACAGTAGTACATGTGTAGTCCTGCTCTTGTTCCCGATCTCTTGTGAATCATGCACTTTTTTTTATTTGTCAGATGCTTTTGGAGTACGCAGAGCGTAACTGCCTGTTTTTCCTTTTTTTTTTGGATCATTGGTGGTTTCACAGACTTTCTGCGAAGCAGAACCACCCTCCACGGTGTGGCTGCCGGAGGAGGCAAGAAAAAAAAACCACACACTAACAACAGACAGTGCTGAAAAGCACACTACTGCGGCAAACGATGATACTTCTGAAAAAACGCCCAATTCTCAGACGGTAGACGAGCTAGTCGCAGAGTACGGCATTGACCACGCTAAACTGATGAGGAAGGTCGACCTGAGGACTGTGCCAGCCATCTGCGCACTGTATCTGCTGGCCTTTCTTGACCGAGTGAACATCGCGAACGCTAACGTGTACGGGATGAGCAGTGACATACATCTGACGAACAACCAGTATAATACTGCCCTGGCAGTGTTTTTCGTACCATACATTGTGTTTGAGATCCCGTCCAACTACATGCTCAAACGGTTCCGGCCTCACGTCTGGCTGTCTCTGTGTATGGTGCTCTTTGGCGTGGTATCGATAGGACAGGGGTTTGTGCAGAATTTTGGAGATCTGGTAGCCACGCGGTTTTTATTGGGCACATTTGAGGCTGGAATGTTCCCTGGCTGCTTTTATCTTCTGTCCATGTGGTACAGGAGAGAAGAGGCCCAGAAGAGATACTCGTTTTTCTTTTCGTCGACGACCCTTGCGGGTGCGTTTGGAGGTCTCATCGCTTACGGTGTGAGCCACATCAGTGGGAAAAGGGGCCTGGAGGGCTGGAGATGGCTCTACATTATTGAGGGTTCAGTCACAACCTTCGTGGCTGCTCTGCTGTACTTTGGCATATCAGACTTTCCCGAAGAAGCCAAATATCTGACCGAGAAGGAGCGCAGCTTCATGAAAGCCAAACTCGCGCTTGGCATGGGCGACTCGTCGTACCATATCCCCATGACATTCAAATCGGTTCTGCGTGTGTTCAAAGACTGGAAGACCTGGATGGCAGGCCTTATGTACTTTTCGCTCATTGTCCCAGCCTATGGGTACGCGTACTTCTCGCCTGCCATCATCAAGGGACTCCAGTACTCTGCTGTACAGACCCAATTGCGGTCTATCCCACCCTGGGTCGTGGCTTTCGGCATGTCCATGATCGCTGCTGTGCTCTCGGATCGTACGCAGCACCGTTACGGGTTCTCCGCTTTCACTGCCCTTTTGGCAATAGCGGGATTCGCGATGCTTTTGGGCGACAAAACCGACATCCACGTGAGATATGGAGCACTTTTCCTGATCGCTTCGGGTGCCTACACTTCTATGCCGCTCATTGTCTGCTGGACCAACTTGAATTTCGCAGGCCACCACCGCAGAGCCGTTGCTACGGGTTGGCAGGTCGGGTTCGGCAACATAGGCGGCATCATAGCCACCTACGTATTTCTCACCAAAGACGCGCCCCTGTACATAAAGGGCCTCGCTATCTGTCTTGGATTCATTGCGTTTGGCCTCATTTGCAGCACCATCTATCTGATCGCAGTCTACCTCGAAAACAAGCGAAAGGCTGAGGGCAAGGCGTATCCAAAGTGGATGGCCATGACTGAAGAAGAGAGATTGACAGCGGGTGACCTGAGTCCTTATTTCAGGTATTCGTATTGAGCTCGCCTCCGGCGGGGCCACTCCGTGGAGGTTTGTTCTGCTTCGCAGAATAGCGACGTGTAAAAGGACTCGTTTAATTGATGATCGTGTATGCATCAAAGCTACGGCTGTGAAAAGGCTGACTTGCCCATTCTTGCCTTTCGCTCTGTTTACTGTCTTTTGCTTGATTAATTGATATATAGGCTTCATACTGGCGTGTCTCAATCACAACGTATCTGAAGCAATAGGATATGTTGTAGTCTTGGAGTTCGTTCCAATTGTACTCTTCCGTACCATAATAGCAGCTTATCTATAGCAGCTCTCTGGTTTGTTGCAATGAGAATATTGCCAGCACTTGATTGTTCCAACTGCAAGCACCTGAACATAGCTTTAGTTTTTCCAATTGAAAACTTCAGTAGCAAACTTCAATTTTCAAACGGATGTAACAGCATGAACGCAATTACTCTCTGCGAAGCAGAGCTAGGGGGTCTGGGGCCGGCCCCAGCAACGTATGTTGTAATTTGCAAATATATGCGGCAGGCTTGGCTGGTTGGATAATGCTTGGACTTGATAGAAATTTCAGGATCTACTGCGACTTCATACATAGCAAGCAGATCTGTGTCTTTTAGAATTTCACATCTTCACAAACTAGAAAAATTCTAGATTTTCAAATGTACTGCTCAAACCTGACATACAGGGCGATTACGTGAGCTCATAGACAATCCATTGAGCCCAGTACCACGTTTCTCAATTCCAGATCAGCAGATACATAGAAGCTAATGTTGAACTAACAACCAATTACACCACCCATATAGGAAGCAAAAAAGCCAGATACCTCTTTTCGCAGAACCACCCTACATTGAGATAATCCCAACTAAGATAATTCTACTGATCTAACCCTGTTTGAGCAAACTTTCTTTCTTCTTCTATCAAAGATTCCAAATATCACAATTCGATTCTAAGATCATCGACTTCTACAGTTATGTTACGCTCCTATGACACAGAGACCGTGGGGTAACTACCGAAATTTAACCTTTTCAGTGCATTGCGCGGCTGATGGAGTCCTCAGTATCAAATGAGGTTTAGCAGATTATCCCCTGTTTAGGACCATGATTGATTATTGGATTTGCAATGCTTTTAGTGACTCGCTAGTTGCTCACTGCTGCCGTGGCACGGCTCGGCTCTAGCACTAGTGGCCAGCAGCATAACTGCTGATCACGTTCACGATGACGTTAATGGAAGTTTTAAGTTTTAAGGTTTGCTCGTCAAACGTTCTCGACCGAGACATCATATAAAAGCGAGTCTCCGGCTTTTGCGAACCTTGTGATTGTGGAGGCATGAACTGAACTGGTATTTGGTCAAGCTTTGGTTCTAGAGGCAGTTTTTAAATGAGCATACTGCCAGATCAGACTTTTTTTGGTGATTTGACTTCTTATCTCACTCTGAAAGGAGTTGAAAGCATCTTGATACCATGACAAAAGACCCTTCCAAGCACATTGCGTGCCAGTCTTGCAGGAAAGGAAAGTTCAAATGCGATGGTCAGAAACCCCAATGCTCAAAGTGTACGAAGCTAGAACGGCATTGTGTGTATACTACCCAAGGTCGACGTCGAAGTGGACCCAAGAAGGGCTACGTTCGAGAGCTTGAGACAAAGATATCAGTGCTTGAAACGCTCCTTGAAAGCAATCTGGGTTTTACAGAGAACAACGTGAGTGATACAAGTGGTCAAATCGACGCTACAGTCAGTGGCTCAACGACCGGTTCGAGCAGTAGGGGTCCACAAGTTTCCCCTAGAAATGTTGCAACCCTAGACACTACTGGCCTCCCGTGCTCTCAACTGCAGAGTTTCTTCGTTGATGCGTATTTCTCTAAATACCACACAAACTACATGTTTATCAACGAACACAAATTCAGACGAGGAATGGAACTTGGAGGCTCACACACCCCGAAACTCTTCTTACAATACGCCCTTATGGCTCTTGGAGCTTCGATGTTTGTTGAGCATTCTGAGACTTCAAAGATCTTCTACAACAAGGCAAGACAGTCTCTCGCTCTCGTAGAAAC
This sequence comes from Spencermartinsiella europaea, assembly GCA_030579595.1. NCBI lineage: Eukaryota > Fungi > Ascomycota > Dipodascomycetes > Dipodascales > Trichomonascaceae > Spencermartinsiella > Spencermartinsiella europaea. The sequence continues at coordinate 132,266 of JAKTRG010000011.1, forward strand.
TTACGACTCCACTACTGAAATGTTCTCTCTTTCATACGTGCAAGCCTTGATGCTCGTTGGGCTCTACGAGTTTCGCGGGGGTCTTCTGGCTCAGGGTTGGCAGACTGCAGGCAGAGTGATGCGAGCAGCACAGATGCAAGGCCTTCATCAGCTCGACGCAGCGAATTTGGACCTCGATATCCAACCTTGCACCGACATAGACCTGGAAGAACGACGACGTACATTTTGGATTGCACTTTGCTACGATCGATCCACAACCACGTTTTCAGACGGGACATTTTTAATCGACGCAGAGTACGTGGGCACTCGTTTACCCCTAGACGACCAGAGGTTCGCGCAGGGTTTGCCCGGTGACTCAATCTCTGTGAGAAAGGGCCTCGAATGCCCCGAGCTTCTTGCTTGTTACAAGCATACGCATTTCCCTTACTTATGCCTACACGCAGAAACACTGGGTCTGACGAGCAGGCTGGGTGCTCCTGTCCGGCATATAAAGGACAGACCAAAGTATGTCGAGGAGTGGTCGCGTATTTTCCCCAAGCTGGATTTTACAATTTCCACTTTTCAAGTCATGCTGCCGCCCATAGAGCTAGAAGCTGACCCAAAGCATCGCAACAGTCTAATTTCATTGCGCATTATGATGCAGACAGGCATTATCATTATTGGCCGGACTGCACTATTGGCAGCTCGATTAATCCCCGACTTGACAAGTCATATTGACTCGACCCGCTGGATAAATCGGTGTGTCGAGTGCGGCCTGGACGTAGTATCGATTTCTCGCGAGGCTGTGCGCAACGGAAACTACAGTGTTTTGACTGAGAGTCCCTGTGTGGCTTATTCGCTTTATACTGCGACTCGATTTCTTTTCTCTGCGATGCACAGTAACTCTCTTCAGTTGGGGTTATTAAAACCTGTTTATGACGGCATGCTAGATACAATCAGGACCCTTCAACCAATGTGTCCCATAACGCAGATTTTCGTCAGAAATCTCGAAATCTTTTCCGAGAGGCGCACTGATGGGGGTTACAATTCCTCGTCGTCGTGTTTGGCCCAAGATGTGCTTCGGACTATCAAAGACCCTGTAGAACAGGATGAAAATGGAGAACTTGAAAAGATTTCCGTCCAGATAAACGTGCCATCTTCGGCTGGAGTGTTTTTAGATAACTTGGATATATCAGGGGTTGGATGTATAGGGTTGGACTTGGTGCCAAGCTTGCCTTGGGATGACGCCACTGTACACCCTACCTCGGCTTTGGATTCCAATATAAATACAGTGTCTGTGTCAGGCATGGGCTTGGGCTTAGAACCTAAGGAGAAAGAGGATGTATTGCTGGAAGAAGTAACTATGAGTGAGCTTTTGACTCTGTAAGTTACTATAGTAACCAACTCTACGTAGCAATAACTTGTTCATAAAGTATATACTGTAGTAATATGGCATATGGTAGTAAGATATCGTAATATATAGAGTGGTGTATACTGTTTTGCTACGTTTTTATCTGTCATTTGGTTGTACGAGTCGAGAGTCTCGCGAAGTGAGCCACCTCTCCCCGGAGGCGATGCCCTTTGAGCTACTCAGCAACAGCTCCAATATCCTGCAAAAAAGCCACGTTGTTGGGCTCGCGTCCCAAAAACTCCTTCAGATACTCATTGGCGTCTCCTGTGTCACCTCTGCCAATCACATTGTTTCGATATTCGAGTCCAACCTTAGAATCCATAGGGTTCGCTTTGAATCGAGTGTAGTACATATCGGCGGCAAAAACCTGTGACCATAGATAGCTGTACAGTGAACAGTCATACCCACTGGCAAAATGTGGAATGGCTCCATATTCATGGACCACTTCGCCTGCCAAGTCACACAAACTGACGTCTTGTTTGAGCTTGTTCCACAAACGCTGTATATCGACTTCACCCGTCTCCTGGTTGTGGATTTCAATGTCAAACAAAGAGTACGCCAATTGCACAGAAACAAACAGGCCCTGACCAGTACTCTTGGATTGTATAAGAGCATCTATCGCACTGTCGGGTAGCCTTTCATCAGGCCTCTGATAATGCCCGCTGAGTTCTCGTAACCCGCTTTTGCTCCAAGTCCAAAACTCGAGCATTTGCGACGGAGCTTCACAAAAGTCCACGCTTCCCTTGTGGCCCGAAAACCGAGCGTAGGTAGCTTTGCCTACCAGATCGTGAATGCCGTGGCCCAGCTCGTGGAAAAGCATCACGACTTCGCTGTGCTTCAGCAGCGAAGGTTTGGTGGCAGTAGGGCACGTGAAGTTGCAGACCAGGGCGTTGACACATGTGACATATTTACCGTCCGAATCCCGATACTGAGCTCTCAAATCAAAGTTAGCGGCGTTTGGATACTTGTTATCTCTAGGATGTAAATCAAGATAAATCCAACCCAAAAAGACGTCGCCCCCGGTATCTGTTTTATAGGCTGCGTACTGATGCACATCGGGATGCCAAACGGACTTGTGCTCTCCTGAGGCCTCAATAAATTTGAGGTGGAAGAGCCGCTCAAATATTCCCAGCATCTTTCGAACCGTCTGAGACAGAGGGAAATATTCACTGGTTTTCACCTGATCAACCTTGAGATGTCGCTCATCGTACATTTTCTGATAGTAGGCCTGGTCCCAGCCATAAAGCTTATCTTCAGCTGACAGGCCTCTAGCCCCGAGATCTTCCGCTTTGAGATCTGCGAGATCCTGTAGTTCTTTTGCAGCCCTCGACGACATTCTTTTGCGCAAATCGCTCAAGAATTTCAGAACTGTCTCTGGGTTTCCCGCCATTGTAGGATCTAGCATATATTCTGCATGACTCTTGTACCCCATCAACCGTGCATTGGCTGCTCTCACCTTGATAATCTCAGAGAGTACGTCTTTGTTCGCGAGCACGCGATTGCCAAAGGCAATTTTGGTCTTCTTTCGAACTTCAGCATCCTTGGCAGAGCTCAAAATGGGCTGAACATCGGTGTGGATGAGACTCACTTTGTACCTCCCACCATCATCGACTTGCTTTTCGTACCCTTCGAGAGCAGAGTCAGGCACACCCTCGAGCTCTTCCTTTGAGAATAGCAAGAACCCGTTTGCCTCTCTCAGGTTTTTTGAGAAGTCCAATCCAAGGCTAGAGAGTTTCTTTCGGTTGGCAATAACCTCGTTGAGTTTCTCGGGTGACAGTCCCAGACCGGCTCTTCGAAATTCCCGTTCCATTTCAACTGCCAATTTCCTCGACTCAGAATCGATTCCAGCTGGTAAGTTGTCCAGACTGGCCTTGATAACTCTGTAGACATCTGAACGACTCTGGCTCTCAATCTTGTAGCTGTCCATCATTTCCTCCACTTCTTCGGATGCCTTTCGGACTTCAGCATTGGGAGATACATTCTGATAGAACTTCAAGTGGCTCTGAGCATCGATCAGCTTGTTTTCAACTGCCACGATTTTTAAGTTCACATTGTCAAAGGTAGGGTTCTCTTCCTTGGCAACAGCGTCACAGACCTGCTTATGCAATTCAATGGCTTCTTTTGCTCGTTTGACAATGTCTTCAGGACTGTCTGTCCAAGCCAAAGGTGGAGGGATGTCCGTTGGAGAGGTATCGAGCGTCATGTGTGAATGTATGAGGGAGTTTAAATGAAGGTCGCAGCTTCCAATTGTCCGGTTACCAAGAGTGTTCTCTCAATAACACTTCATACGTATGAAAACACCAACCCTTTTATAGTTCTATTGCTCGCACGCACGGCCCAGTTAATAGGGAGTGAAGTGCATGTACTCCTACTCCCTCGTTGTAAACGGCCCAGCTTAATCTCCAAACTGTATTTGGAAAGGATGCTCACAAGGGGGCATAAGACTCGAGAAAGTCAAGGAGTTTAACTTCAGAGGCAGTAGAGATTCCGAAGGCTGTGAGTGTAATGACAGACCTTTTCTCCCTGTCTACAAGGGGTTATCAATATTAGATTGACCCCATGTCACAACTTCATCTAAAAGATGGTAATTTTTTTTGGTTTCATTCAGAGCCTCATCTTCCAGCAGCTTCTCCTTACTTCACATTGACGACAGGAGTCGTTAAACACGTTGTCAAATGATGCACACGACATTTTCGGCATATATATAAGCCGCACATGTATTTTCTTTTGTGGATCTTGAGCCGCACACTTCGATGGCCTTGAGATGCATCTGAGAAAAAATCTTCACAATCAGTTGCCTTGCTAGCTCAATCGGTAGAGCGTGTGACTCTTAAAACTTGCAAGAGATTAAAGTCATCACAAGGTTGTGGGTTCGACCCCCACGTAGGGCTCATATTTTTTTCGGCCGTCTAGAGTGGTAGGAGAAGCGATGAGACAGAAAGCTAGGTGAGGAGGTATATATCACTCACTACACCTACCCTTCGTTAAATTGCTAATTGAATAGGCCTGCCTAGTTTTTTGCCAGGCTAGTAAAGTGTCTTATTTCTAACTGATATGTAAACTGGTTGGTAATATATTTCAATATCCAGTTTTCCAGTTTTCTTGTTGCATTTGGTCAAATCGAAAGCTCTAAGTTTGTCAAATATGCACAAGAACTATAACAAGTATAGCATTATAAAGAGGCTTAGAATTAGTCTTGGAATTTAACAAACTGGTTTTAAATACATGGATAAAAACAATGAACAACTTCAATAGTCAAAAAGCCAAAAAGATAGTGACAACCGTGGGATTCGAACCCACGCCTCCGGAGAGATCAGGACCTTAACCTGACGCCTTAGACCAACTCGGCCAGATTGCCAATATATTTACTCAGTCTAGTAGTGTTCCGATTTGAATTACCTTAGATAATTGGAACTTAGCGAAATCTTTCGGCCGTGATTTGGCTACGCTTAACAGATGCGTGTTCAATTTATCTTTTGTTAGTTCATTTAGGCTTTCCGAACTTTTATATTGAAGAATGAGGTTTTGATTACACCATTGAAAAAGAAAGAGCATCAGTTGATCAGCTTTTGCGAAGCAGAACCAACCCTCCCAGGGAGGGGCCGCCGGACAAATGCCCAGTCTACAAAATATTTACATGATAAGGAGACAGCTGGCTCTTGCTCACCTTGGATGGACTGCCAATCATAGGGTCAGCTCCGGTCACTGTCTTTGGAAATGCAATAACGTCCCGGACAGAATGCGACCCTAGCAGAATTGCTATCATTCGATCAAACCCAATCGCAAACCCGGCATGTGGTGGACAGCCGGTTGCAAAAGCCCTTAGCAAGTGACCAAACATTTTTTTAGAATCGCCGACTTTCAAGATCCCGTCAAAGATGTATTGCTGAAATTCCACGTCATGAATACGCGTGCTTCCACCACCGAGCTCGACTCCGTTAATCACGAGATCGTAGTGCTGGCCACGAACTTTAAGAGGTTCTGCATCAAGTAGTTTGATATCGTTCAAGTTGGCCATGGTGAACGGATGGTGGGTCGACACGAGTGACGAATAGTCATATCGAGGATAAGGTCTCTTTTCAGTAGTTGAGGTCGTCGATTTATCTACTGGGTTGAAAAGCGGAAAATCGACTACCCAGGTGGCAACATACTCATCCTGTCGAATAGGGGAGCCATCTGACTTTAGTCTGGGGAAAAGGTGCGGCCTGGCCTCAAACGCTACTTGACGAGCCCTTCCCAATGGGGTCGGGTTCTCGTAGCTGACATGCTGGCGAGTCGAAAAGGCAACAACATCTCCGGGGTTGAGATCAAGGCAGCCGATGAGCCCTTCTTTATCTTTAATGTGAGAAAACGAAGATAGCTGGTCCTCAATCAGTGAAGCAAGGTTCTCTCTTTTTTCTATGCAAAACACTTTCGGGACTCGAGAGGGATAGTTTTGGTTCGACAGCAATTGAGAAATCAAATCAGGATCGTGAGACACTTGCCGCAATACCATAGCCTCTAAAATCGGGAATTCCGCATTCTCGGTTGCTTCTGCATAGTCTGATAAATCCTGTATTTCAATTGAGCTGCGCAGATCTGGCTTGTCAATGCCAAACTTTGAGATCGCCTCTGCGTACGAAAGGGAATAAAACGTGTCAGTAGACGACGCAGAGACCAATTGAAACGACTCGTCAAAGGTATACAAAGAGTCAAGACGTACTGATTGCCACACACTCCTCAAAACAGCTTCCACAGTTTGCCTTACGTGACTGCCATTGGCAAAAGCCATCTCCATGTCAAGCTGAGTGAATTCTGGCTGTCTATCCTTTCGAAGATCTTCGTCTCTAAAACATTTGGCGATCTGGTAGTATCTGTGGACTCCCGATGCAACAAGAAGCTGCTTGTACTGTTGAGGACTCTGAGGCAGAGCATACATGAACCCTTTTTTCCTAGTGGGGACCAGAAACTCTCGAGCCCCTTCAGGAGTGGACTTGAATAGTAAAGGGGTTTCAACTTCTAGAAACCCCAGAGAATCAAGGATTTTCCTGCATTCTGACATTACAGCGGCTCTCGTGCGCAGCATAACTTGGAAATCGGGTTGGCGAAGTTGCAAGTAACGGAATTCCGCAGGCCATTCTTTAGTGTTGGATGTGGTGAGATCCGCAGCTGTGCTGCTTGCCTGGTTTACAAGTTGCACACACTCTACAAGAAGCTCTAAATCTGTTCTGCCATCTGGAGTAGTTCTGCTCGAAGGAATCCCTGATATAGAGACGGCAGATTCAGGCTTCAGATTCCTAATCATTGAGGGCTCGCTATGATCGATGAGCTGAATGATTTTTCCCGAGGTGTCTCGGAGATTAGCAAAGGACAGTGTTTTAGACATTTTGCGAGGCTTCCCATCGATCCACCCATTGAGAGTTGTTTTAGAGGGTAGGCTAGTATTGTGTCCGAGGCATTTGTGGAGTTCAGAAACTGAATGGGTTTGGGGGTTGAATATGACTTGTTAATAGGGATGAAGGATGATGAGTGTTGAGTGTTGAGTGTTGAAGTGATCGTAGGCATTCCGCACTAGGATCACTGTGAGGGGCCAAACTGAGGATCTAGCACAAGGCAACACTCTGCTTTTTACAACAATCGTGTCTGCTCCGCAGAAACTTTAACTCTAACTTACACTTTTCAGATATTCTTTCTGGTTCAGTAAGAATTGACGAGACGGCTTTTCTGAAAATGCAGGCACTTGAAGATATATGGCGAGCTTTCAGAGGTCCAGCCAGTGCAACGGAAGACGACAGACTGGCATAATTCCTCCTCACAATGTCTCTGAACATTGTTGTGTCTTTTTAATCAACAAGAAGAGGGTTTAGCTCAACATGAAGAGAGCATTGCCAGTACAACACGGCCAGCAAGAGAGTCTTTTCAATTCCTGCAGCCTTTTATAACCCAGGTTAAATCAGCTAACGTTAATTTTTGTGCCCCTGACAATTAAGAATAAAAAATATAAAAGCCAGTTTCAATATACTATGTATAGTTAGACCAATTCAGATATTAATACCTCTGATTGCGAACTTGAGGTTTAGGCTACTTCTGATTCAACTCTGACTTTGGGTCTTCTCATTCCACCTTGAGTTTCACATGTGTAAATTTCAGCGCCGCAGGTGCCTCGTACGCCTCACACGCCACACACGCCGCGTCTTTCCCCCTAACCTCCAAACGTACACTGACTACTATGATATCTAATCATCGCCAAAAAGTCTCACTCATTCTCACAAACTTGCCACTTCTACTTTGCTGATTCTAACTTCCCCATCACATATTATTAATTTAGTCACCCCATCATGGATCAGTTACAACGTTTGTTAGGCCAGTCAGGCGCTATGGGTGGCCCTCAGGGCGTTGATTCGCCGGTAGTGGACAACTCAGAAACCGTGTACATCTCGTCGTTAGCTCTGCTGAAGATGCTCAAACATGGAAGAGCAGGCGTACCAATGGAGGTCATGGGCCTGATGCTAGGAGAATTTGTGGATGACTTCACTGTGCATGTGATTGACGTGTTTGCAATGCCTCAGAGTGGAACTGGCGTCAGTGTTGAAGCCGTCGATGACGTTTTCCAAACAAGGATGATGGATATGCTGAAGCAGACTGGAAGGGACCAAATGGTGGTAGGGTGGTATCATTCTCACCCTGGATTTGGTTGTTGGCTGTCGTCGGTGGATATAAATACACAGCAGTCGTTTGAGCAGCTGAACCCGCGAGCCGTTGCAGTAGTAGTAGACCCAATCCAGTCGGTCAAGGGGAAAGTGGTCATTGATGCTTTCAGATTGATCCAGCCGACTTCGCTGATGATGGGCCAGGAACCTCGGCAGACGACCTCTAACCTCGGACACCTGAACAAGCCTTCGATCCAGGCCTTGATCCACGGTCTGAACAGGCACTATTACTCCATTAACATAAACTACAAGAAGACATCACTGGAAGAAACCATGTTGCTCAATTTACACAAGACGGCGTGGGCATCAGGCCTGGAGATCAAGGACTACAATGTACACGAGCATGACAACCTAGAGGCAGTGCAGAAGATGGTACGTCTGGCCGACCAATACACCACTCGGGTTAAAGAGGAGAAGGAACTCACTGAAGACCAGCTCAAGACGCGATACGTTGGTAAGCAGGATCCAAAGAAGCATCTGGAAGAGACTGTCAACAGCCGGCTAGAAGAGAACATTGTCACCTTACTGGCAGGAAACGTAGACAGTGTTTCCTTCCATTGAGCTAGGGAATTAAAAAGGGTACATAAATAGATGTAAATTATTTGTTACGTTTGTCCACGATGCTACTGCTGCTTTCCACCCAACTGTAATCGATTGTATGGTAGTAGTGTGAGTGTGTGGAAGACTGAGCACATGTGAGATCAGGTTAAAACATATCATTCATTCAATGCATAGTAATGCATGCTATTATTGAGGTTGGCATATTCTGCGAAGCAGAACCAACCCCTCGCCGGGAGGCGCCGCCGGAGGCATCATCGAATGTATTAACTCGAAATTTCTCTTCTCCACAGAATGAAAGAACCGTCCTTGCTGCCAGACACAATAACATCTCTGTGTGCGTCGTAGTCCAGACCTAAAATGACATTGTCGTGTCCTTTTAAATGACACACCAGTTCTTTGCTTTCGACGTCCCATAAATTCAAGCCACCATCAGGTGTGGCATGGCCAATACAAACACTAACAGAAGAAGCACTTGGGCTGTCTCCTGGCACAAACACAGTCGGACTCGAGAATTTGAACTCGGATCCGTTTCTATTATACATTTTCACACATTTTTCGCGCATGTAGTCCCACAGATGCAGCAGTCCGTCTAAAGTAGTTGCCAAAATGTACTTAGAGTTTGGCGAAAACTGGGCAAACGTTATTGGACTGTTTGTCTGAACAACAAGAGTCCGTAAGCAGTGCCCAGACGCTGTATCCCAGAGACGTATCAACCCATCATTACTGGACGAGATCAGAATCGTGCCATCTCGTGAAAAGTGGACAGACGTAACTGCGTCCGAGTGAGCAGATAGTGTACGCAAGCATTTCCCTTGCTTCACGTCCCAGATTTTCACATTTTCATCAGCACTACCCGATGCCAGCAGGTTGCCTTTGTAGTTAAAGTCCACACACGTCACGTAGTATGTGTGGCCGCGCAGAACGCGTAGCTGCTTAGCCGTGTGTGTGTCCCATATTCGTATCGTCTTGTCATCGCACGCTGTAGCAATAGAGAGGCCATCAGGTGCCCAGCTACAGTCTGAAATTCCTCCAATATGGCCCTGGAGTTGCAGGTTCAAATGCCCATCTGACGCGTTCCAAATACGTGCAGTGCAATCATCTGACACCGTGGCCACCATTGCGCCATCAGGACTGAACTTGGTGCTCGTCACAGCCCCATTATGGCCAGATATACGCAGCATTGGAGTGTATGAACCCTGACCAAGTCGACTATGATCTGGGCTTTGCGTCGGTCTTTCCGATTCTACCGAGTTTCCTCGCTCATACACCGTACTACCATGCGTGATATCCCCATTACTTTCTATTTTTAATTGTTCTATCAGCGTGCTGGGCGTGCTGGCCTCCTTCTCGTCAACTTCCATGTTGCTCAGCGCCTAGAAAGAAGCTCAAAGTGAACTTCCCTATGTGGTAGAAAATTACCCTCCTTTATCATAGTTCCTACAGGCGTAGAAGAATGCGAACCTGGAGATGCTGGTCCTCCGCCCGGGCCATTCGAGCGGGGATTGTACCGCTTCGCCGAAGTTCAAACAAGTAACAGCTATCTTTCTTCACTTTTGTTTTCGCATTGCCGCTAATTGAGCTACCCAACTACACAAATTAAACATTTAGTTATTGAAGTTTTCCACATTATTTCCCAAGCCTGGTTTAGGGTAGTTTGCTCATGTTCACATATTTTATATTTGACCATTAGCTATACTAGCTTCCTTATTTTTCGTCTCTTCACTTTCACAAAATAAACTTTGTTTGATAGCGTTTTCACTAACCTTTTCAGCTAATAATTGGGTTTATCTCTACTGCTGAAATGATAGCTAGTTGCGATTGATTGCTACTACTGTGTGTGCTTTTTTTTTTGATACTATTGATACTGTTGATAGTATACTATTTAGTGTTCAAATCTGTAAAAGCGTGGAAAAGGCTCAGCATATATATGAAATACCATCATTCCATTACAATGTATTGTCTAGGAACTAGTTTATCACCCTACAATACACGCTAGGTTTTCGGTCGAGCTACCCGCCAAATCTATCACTGCTGACCTCAGTATATTGATTATGAAATTCAGTAAACTGAGCTGGGGGAGAAAAATTGACCAGTCAAAAAGTGTACCCCAAATATCTCAACCCCCTTCTCGAAAGTTTGTCTTTGATGGACCGTGTTGGAGACAAATTCCTGCGACTCCTTCTTAACTATTCGCACCCGGCCGCAATAGGCGAGGCTGCAAAGAAAGATGACGCCGAACTGCCAATATTGACCCCAGATTGGTAATTGCAGACAGAATCATCTGCAGCTGACTGCAAGGTTAAATTGGACCCTAGACCCTTTGTAAAGTAGGACGCCATCTTTATAGCACAGAATGTGCTGCTTTCCTAATGGTCGACAAATCTGTCAGCCTTAAACCCAGCCTAAAAAGTCTGAGAAGAAAGGACTTCTTTCAGTCTCGAAATATAGAAGCGTGGGCAATACAGGAAGTGCAACCTTCAACTCCATTCAAGACATTTAACAACATTGAATCCTTTTTAAGTTCGGCAACTTTGAGATAAAAAGGTGTGGCATTCTTCTTCACTCAATAGCTGTGTTATTTTATGTTCATGAAAGAAAGATGAATAACTGGTTCGTGCTGCTAGCTATTATATGCCACTACTTCACGCTCAAGTCCTCACTGGCTTGGAACCCCACCAACTCATATGTGCCAGGCCGCGTCCCGTGTCCCATTGGATCTCTAATTAGACCTGCTAATGGTCTTTCTCCTGGAGAAGCCAATTACATAGAGGAGAGAAATGTTATGCTCAAACAGCCTCTGATTGACTGGTTTGTACGAGCCAACCTGGAAGATTTCAGTCCATTTGAGTTTTTAGTCGATTCTACCATCCCAATAGGGCTTGCATTCTCAGGTGGTGGGTATCGAGCCATGCTGGCAGGGGCAGGTCAGTTTGCAGCTTTGGACGCGAGGACACCTAATTCAACGAATGAGGGCCACTTAGGTGGGTTGCTTCAGGCCTCGAGCTACCTCGCAGGTCTCTCAGGCGGCAATTGGCTCGTCGGGTCTATTGTTTTTAACAACTTTAGTACTATCAGAGACCTACAGGGTTCCAAGGCTGTTTGGGACTTGGAATACTCGCTGCTGGGCCCAGACGGGCCCGACCTGGTTGGAAATACCAAATACTGGGTGGATATTGTACATGACGTTGTAGAAAAGCGCCGTGCAGGATTCCCGATATCTTTCACCGACATCTGGGGTCGAGGGTTGGCCCACATTTTAATTGGTCTCGAGGACGGTGGTCCGGCCTTGGAGGTGTCAGATTTACAGCAATATCCATCATTTCAAGACCGCGAGATGCCGTTTCCTGTACTGGTAGCGGATCAAAGACTGCCCGGTGAAACTCTCATAACAGGCAACTCGACCATTTTCGAGTTCAACCCCTTTGAACTCGGCTCGTGGGATCCCGAGCTTTATTCTTTTTTCAATGTCAAATACCTGGGGACTCCGGTGTCTGATGGAATCCCGCTGCCTTCTAACTATGGCGACAGAGACTGCGTGACAGGAATGGACAATGCTGGATTTGTCATGGGCACTTCGTCAAGCCTGTTTAATCAGTTTATACTGCAGTTTAACAAAAGTGGGATAGAGGGCCCAGTTAAGGATATCGCCGAGGATATCCTGCGGGAGATGGGTAGAGAAAACTTCGACATTGCCAGGTATAATCCTAATCCGTTTGCTCTGGCAGAAACTGCTGCGCTTGATATTGCAGAGTCGCCCAGTCTCACCTTGGTAGATGGCGGTGAGGACAATGAAAACATCCCCTTAGTTCCCCTGATGCAGCCAGTTCGAAATCTTGACGTGATTCTGGCTTTTGATAACTCAGCAGACACAGGCACCAGTTGGCCCGATGGGAGCTCGCTCGTGGCGTCATTCCAACGACAGTTCGGCCCTCAGGGAAACGGCACTATATTTCCCTATGTTCCCGACACAAACTCATTCTTAGAGCTGGGCCTCACTTCGCAGCCGACCTTTTTCGGATGCAATGCTTCCAACTTGACCACGCTGTACGACACCTCACTGCCTATCAGTGAAAGGCACTTTCCGCCGCTCGTTGTTTATATTGCAAACACTTATCATTCTTTCTATTCAAATATGAGTACGTTTAAACTGCAGTATACGAAGCATGAGCTTGCTGGAATGATTGAAAACGGCTACAACACTGCCACTCGTGAAAATTCAACGCTCGATGACGAATGGCAAGCGTGTCTTGGTTGTGCTATAATTCAACGAGAAGTTGAGAGGCGTGGAATTCCTCAAACAGAGCAATGCAGCCGCTGTTTTGCCCGGTACTGCTGGAACGGACAGAGGACTAGTCCACCAATTGGGTTATACAATAATCTCATTGGGCCTGTCCTGGATCAGGGGCGGCAGTATGTCACTTCTGTGAGAGGTGTGCTCTATGACTGGAACATGATTCCCTGGTGATGATTCGAACTGGGGCATTTCGCCTCCGGCGCGGCCCCTCCCGGGCAAGGTAGTTCCGCTTCGAGGAATTTTATAAGTAATGGACGCATCAATATAAGTTTGAAGTTCGCAAAGCCCACAAGAATCCTGATGCTGGGTCTTTGGTCTTCTGGTGAGAGAAGTAATGTCATAGCGTTCTATTATTCCGCTGAATGGGAAGAATTAAAATATTCCAGCTTGATCGCTTTATCCAGCTTTCTACAAAGCAAAGCCGCCTAATCGAAAGAGTTGTCTAGGTGCTTTTTTTCTAATTCTATATACACGTATGATAAACTAGCGGAACTCGTAGCTTTCGTAACAGAATGAGATAGTCCAATCAATTTAGTGAATAAACACAATTCTGTCCAAGTGCTCAATGAACTCTTTGAACTAATTGGTTCTAACAATTTGCCGCGAAACGTATTATAATATATATGGTTCTACCGATTGATCTAATTTATTGTCAATAGTCTCACTGCGTCTGCCCACTTCTGTGTATATTTACTTCTGCTAATCCACTCCACTCGTTCTATATGTATTTGTTTATTAATACAATCAAAGTTGTAAACCAATACTACCAAGCCTATTAAAAGAGTAATACGACTATCTGTCCAATTTAACTAACTTACTTGCTGACTGCATCAGCTACTCACTTCACCATAGTTACTCCCAAAGTGATCTGCAGAAGTTGAAATTTGTCCACATTGCATCATCACCAACTTTGACCACCTCGACATTAATTAAACGACATATAGGAGACAACCATGGCCCAATCGATATCAGTCATAACTCCACTTCTCTACGTGGCAGTTTTACTCACTACATTGATAATTTTCTCATCGGTATATAGAAGTAGGAAACTGAGTAAGTATTGTCTTTTTTTAAACCCCCATCACTGGTCATCATCCACTAACCAAGGTTCCCTGGCAAAGTTAACGCCATGGTACCCCGACAACATCTCTAAAGATCTCTACTTCTCGCTCAAGGAAAGCGACCAAAAAGTTCCCGACAAGCTGCTCAAGGCAGCTCTGATTCGGTGGGCTGCCGAGGATATTCGGCAACTTATTAGAATGCGCGAATGCAAACCTATACTATCGACCCTCCACCAAAGAGGATCAGTTGGAGACGACATATGGACGAGATTCACTACGAGCGAAAAGCTGCACCAGTTAGAAATAAACGAGTTGGCTCAGGAGGCAAACAGTGTCAAGGCTGGCTGGGCCCAGCAAATGATCCAAACGGCTACTGAGGTTGCTCAGAACGAGTCGCTGCGTAAACGAATTAACGAGTTTCCATCGCAGCAGGAAGAGTACCGAAGGACCTACGAGGAGATTAGAAAGAGTAGTCTGAACGAGTTGGTCAAATAGGCAATTTGGAAATAGGAAAAATAAATACAATGCACTTAGCTATATACAGAGTAATGATTCGTATAACTGGGAAGCAAAAAACCAAGAGGATCATGAAAAGTAAAGCAGAAGTCCTCTTTTTTACTAGTTTTACATCTACCTCTTGTTCCCTTTTTTTCTTTTAGTCTGCTCTCTTCTTCTTCTTGGTAACCACTTTAAACGTAGCATTCCACCCATCGTTGGCAGGTGCTTTGACCACGGGTGCTCGCTGCAAAACATCGCTCCACGTTTCGCCGGACTTGGTAGCATCGGCCACTTTACGTCGAGTCAGAAACTCGTCGGCAAAGTGTCTCCCATCCATTGTAGAAGAGTTCGAGTAGATTGTGTCGGCAATAATCTCTTTACTGTCGGCTGTGCCAGGGAGCGAAAGCAACATTGACAGAAGCTCAGTCTGATTGACCCCGTTGTTGAGCCCCTGAAGCTTCACTTTGCACCACTGAAGAAATTCTTCACTACTCGAAGATGGAGCCGTAGTCGCAGAACGCGCTTTAACCGAAGCAGCAGAAACGAGACGTTTAGGCTGGGGAGACGCTGCGGGGCTATTGTTTCCTCCAGTGCCTGGCGCCTTTCGTCCACCTGCTCCGATTGTAGTCCAACCAGGTCCTGAAATGCTGTCAGAAATATCTGGAGTGTTAGAAGCGGTAGCAGCTACACCACCGGAAGTTGCCGAGACGACAGGAACCGACTGCATCAACCGAGATGTTCCGGTGTGGCCATTCGCAATTTCTGCGTATCGCTTAACGCCTGACGGAGAGAATACAGCCTGAGGTTGTGCAGCAACTCTCTTCTTTGCGGCTTCCTCTTCTTCTCTTTGAATCTCAGCCAGTGTTTTTGTCGGGGTACTCCCAGTACCTACGCTAGACGTCGCCCAAGTTGCACCTGAGGGCAGTGATGGAGCAGCAACACCACCTTCCTGGCTTTTGCTCATTAGAATCTTAGCAGCAGTAGTGACTGGTGTAGTAGCTTGTTTCATTTTTTTACGCTCAGCTGCTTCGAGTTCTTGGATTTCTCGTAGCGACAAAGTGGACTTTTTGGGTTCAGGTTCCTGCTTCCTTGCCCAAGGAGCCAGAGTAGGAGCAGCTGAAGAAGCAGCTGGTGAACCTGCAGCAGGAGATGATGTTGATTGTGATGGTGACTGCTGTGAAACCGCAGAGTTGCTTGGTGACTCAGCAGCAGGGAATGGTTGAATTTTTTGTCGAGTATTTTGAGCAGATGCGATCTTCTGGGGTTTAACGGACTGAGGAGAAGCCGACTCTTGAGATTGCTTTGTAGATGATGACTTGGCAGAAGTGAGGTCAACTGGTTCAGAAATAGTAGTCGGTACTTCTGTGACTTTTTTGTTCTTAGGAGTAGGTTCGTCACTAGCTACCACTGTCTTCTCAACCTTTGCGGGCTCAGATTTCTTGCTAGGAGGCGAAATCACACTGGCCTGACTTTGAACAGACTCGGCTTTCTTTTCCTTTTCTTCTTCTACCCACTCCGCAGGTTTCGAACCAATTGGAGTTGTAGTGCCCGAAAGAGATATCGAAGCAGCAGCTGCAACTGGATCAACCTGTATGGCAGACTGTTGTCCCAAAGCGTTTCCCATTTGGTGTAAGCCTGACATGGGCTGCCACGGAGAAACAGGAGCAAGAGGGTTACCACCAGATCCGCCATTTACCCATCCACCCGACTGTTGAAGGTGAAGAGCGGCAAATTGGTGTTGAAGGGACTGTTGCTGCTGTTGTTGTTGACGAAGCACATCTTCTTGACGTAGTTGGAACTCGTTCAAAAACTGTGGATGCACCTGTTGCTGTATCTGCTGCGGTACACCAGCAGGAGGAAGAGGATTCAGAAATGGAGCCGTGAAATTACTGATCTTAATCTTGAAGTCCTTGAGGGTTATAAACTCACTCTCTTCAGCCCTTCGGATAAGTAAAGACTCTTGCAACCATTGCCCAATGTACCAGTCGTGCATCATTTTACCAGAAAATGGGCCTCGCTCTACACCTGCAGGGTCTTTATAGATCCACTGAATGTGATCTGGAGAAATCAGCTGAGGAGTATGAGGGGATGGAATTCCTGGAGGAGGGGTCGAAGAAGACACGCCGGGCCCAAAAAAGTCCGGTGTGCTACTACCGGTACTAACACCAGCTCCTGCTGCTCCAGGCACCGCACCACCCATAAATGATGCCATTCGTGAACTTAAAAGTCCCGGTCCTGATCCCTGCCCCGATGTTAGAGGCACATCTCCAGATTGAGATTGTCCACCAAACGGAAACCCAGCACCAGCACCACCAAGCCAGCCAGATGAAGTATGCTGTTGGTCAGAAATGGTCCCGCTACCACTACCGCTCGAGGACGAAATGGCAGCAAGTTCGGCTTCCTCTGCTGCTCTCATGCTTGCTTTCAGCTGGGCATCAACAGCAGCAGGCATATTATGATGAGACGAGAAATGCAGTTCATTTTTCTGATGGTTCGTTCGGGAAGATGTTGAAGAATCTTCAAATTGATGGTTACTCTTCATCTTCTCCCATATCTCCAAGAGTTCATCCGCCGTGTACCTTTTACCATTCATATTTGGTCTGAGCACAGAGGAAACAGGAGGTACAGAAGGATCAGGAGATTTTTGCGGCACATTCAAAGTCTGACTATGATCTGAGCCCGGTGACGACAGATCACCTGCCGTCTTCTCCACTACGATTTTATCAGATGACAGCCTTTTCGTCAACATCGGCTGAGATGAAAGCTTTGTTGCAGGGTTTCTGGAAGCAGCAGTAGCAAATGAAATAGTCGTAGGAGAACTACTATTCTGATTACCAGCATTTGACGCAGTGGTAGCTGTGCCTGCAGCAATGCCAGCCCAAGGTAGGCTCGTCTTTGTAGCCGAAAGGGGGGCCTCATTTAGAGGAGCAGATGGAGTTGTAGACGACACTCTTGAAGTTCGAGTCCTAGTTAGAGAATATATATATATGTCAGTTTGACACACCCTCAACCCAACGAGTAGTGGATCGTGTACTATGCATTTCTAGATAGTCTGAAAGAACCCACATGACAAACCCTGACAGATCACAAAAAATGCTAAAAAGCACACAAATTAGATGGTGTTGTTCTTATGATTACAGAGAATGTGTGAACTATAAAAATATGAAAACTAGGCAACACAGTAAGCTAATACTCGCCGGTACTGTGTCACTTAGTGGAAACAATCAAACTTACCATTCGGATCCAAATGAAGTAGAAATTGGCTTAGACATGTTCTGTGATAGTAAAGAAAAAAGAATGTCGAATTTTTTTTTAGCAAAAAGGCACGTGGAACGGTCTTTAAGTCTCTTAATTATTTTCTCTCGTTCGTCTCTATGATGAGATTTTGTCACTTGCGTACTGTTCTCCCTCTCTCAATAGCCAATTAAAAAAGATTTAGCAGTGTGCAACGTTGAGTGAAAGAAGTCGTTTTTCGAATCTGAAAAAATCTATGAAAACTGGGGGGAAACCGTGAAGTGGGGTTAGGTCCCGCTCGAACGTTATAACTCGTAGAAACTTAACACGAAAAGTTGGAAGGACAGGACCAAAGACAATGCCGCCTAAACGAAGGGGTTCGGGTGCGAAAGGGCCTGCAGCGAAGAGGAAAGCGGCTTCTGGTGCTATTGGAATCGGTGATAAGAGAGAGAGGGAAGAGATCAATGTGCATTCGCAAGAAGCTTCAACGCTCGGTCGAAAAGACGAGCCAAAGGAGAAAGAGGAAGAGAATGAGGAGAATTCACATAAAATGCCTCAATTTATCAAAGACTCAGTCGGTGTAGGGAAAGAAGATTCAAATAGTGAGAAGGAGGAGAAGCTGCCCGGTATTGAAAAAAATGGAATTGAAAGTACCATTGAAAGTAACATTGAAAGTACCGTTGAAAGTACCACTGAAAGTACCAGTAATGGCTCAGCCGGTGTGGAGAAACAAGACTTGAACAGTATCGAGGAAAACAGCAGTAGTGGAGGTGCTACTAAAAGTATCACTGAATCTACCACTGAAGATACCAACGAAATTACCAACGAGAGCAACTCCACCCTTTATCTCGAAACTATTGACAGAAAAAGACTCGACTTTGACTTTGAGAAACTGTGCTCCGTGTCCCTTTCGAGTATCAATGTCTACGCGTGCCTGACGTGCGGGAAGTACTTCCAGGGACGAGGCAAGAAGTCGTTTGCTTACGTCCACTCGGTGGACTTGGACCACCATGTATTTATTAACCTAAGAACCAAAACGATATACGTGCTACCAGAAGGGTACGAGGTGAAAAACAGGTCTTTGGACGATATCAAGTACGTCCTTGACCCTACATACGACTTAAAATATACACTGTCAATTGACAAGTCTCCGGTAGAGGGTTACGATCTGGACCACCGTCCATACAGGCCGGGATTTGTAGGCTTGAACAACATCAAGCACAACAGCTATGCCAACGTGGTGCTGCAGACACTGTCGCATATTTCACCTCTCCGAAACTTTCTTTTACTGGAAGACCTTTCTGGATCCCCGGAACTGGCTAAGCGATTCAGCATTTTGGTTAGAAAAATCTGGAATCCAAGAGCTTTCCAAGCGCATGTCTCTCCTCACGAGCTTCTCCAGTATGTTGACGCATCATCCAACAAGAAGTTCACAGCGACGCAAGCACGAGATCCGTTTGATTTCTTGCTCTACTTTGTCAACGAGCTGCATTTGGCTTTGGGAGGCACTAGAAAGCCTCGATCTAGCATACTTCAGAAAATCATCCAGGGGAAGGTTCGCATTGAAAGTGAGACTTTGGTGTCACGTCAGGGAGATGATGCGAGAGTTAAGTTTTCAGGCGCGCAAATTGAAGTAGCTGTCAGACCATTTTTGTTTCTGACTCTGGATCTGCCTACTGCCCCGCTGTTTCAAAGTGACCAAGCTGATACTGCGATAGCCCAGGTACAATTGACCAGCTTGCTGAATAAATATGATGGAGTCACCCCACACGAGCTGCCTGGTCACCGACGGAGGTATAAGATTGTCGAGCTCCCTCAGGTCTTGATGCTGCATATAAAGCGGTTTAACAAGACGTCGCTTGTAGAGCGGCACAACCCGATGGTGGTTAACTTTTCAGTCACCAACTTGGACATGTCTCCGTATGTTGACGGTCCACAAAAGTCGGCTACTTCTTCACGGCCTATTTATTACAATCTAATAGCTAATATTATCTACGAGGAAGAAACAAGTGCCGAAGAAGCAGGTACGAAGGAGAGGTGGAAGGTTCAGCTTCTGGACAAATCTCGTTCTGAATGGAAAGAGATTGAGGACCTAGTAGTGGAGTCGGTACCGAAAGAGCTGATATTCTTGCGCGAGAGCTATATTCAAGTGTGGGAGAGGGCGAGCAGCGTGATGGGTGGTTAAAGTTGTAAAGCCACGGCTTGCGGGGTGCAGTAGTCTATCTTTGCGCGATTTCACATATAAAAAAGAGAGATCTGTATATATTAACCTCTAGACATGCTTTTTATATATTGTATTATTGTATTATATATTTGCCTGACAAATTTGGTACTACAGTTACACATTATGGTATTTATATCCATTGTATCATATACTTACCCAAGATGGTTCCTGACACTATGTAACTTAATTAAGTACCGCAGAGGCATCATGACAGTAACTTAGAAAGAACTACTTCCCACTAGGTACAACTCAGTGGCCTCTATCTCTGAAATTTCATTGTAAAAATTATATTACATATAACTTTAGTATGTATAAATCTAATCATAGACAAGCCTACAAACCCTACAAACCCAACCTCTTCCTCATCTCGTTATGCAGCTCAAGCGTCGAAGGCTCTCCCTTATAAATATCCTCCCAATCTACGCTAGTCTCTTTGTTCTGCAATATGTCCAAGTGGACCGAACTGGGCCCACCAACAATCTCAGGTAAGAATCCACTACTCTTAACAATCTCCATCTCGATTCCTCGACGTATAGCTTCGCCCGGTCCAATGACGCTTCGTATCCCCTGCAGCCTCATCTCAGTCTGCGTCTCTTCCCATTGTGCAAGCCGTCTTTGCAGTGGATGTTGATTATTTATTTTAGACGCAATTGGCACTGGTCCTCCATCGTTTCGCAGCGAATCGTGAATCGCATTGAGACTGGGTGCTCCAGACCCAAAAGTCACAGTCGAAACCTCACTCACCGAGCCTCTTTCTGGTACCAAACGTTGCTTGTTAGAAAATTGCCTCATTTTACACTGAAAATTCATCGCGTTCAACTTACCATTATAGAGAAACTAGGCTGTTGGAAATGATATATATACTAGTGTATCTGATATGAAGTTGGATCTTTAACTAAGTGCCACCCGACGAAGTCGTGATGGAGGGTAACTCCAATTCAAATGGTGTGGTGAATAAACCTGACAACAGCTGCTGGGGCTGGGGCCAGCCCCAGACCCGTAGCTCTGCTTCGCAGAGATATTTACCAATGACAACGCAAGTGATTTATTATGTTCGCGATATATCTATGTAGTAAAACACTTTATACACTATAGTTACACCCCACGATACCGAGTAGTCCTATCGAGTTCTCTTATTGATATGTATATCTACTACTAGGCCTATTTATCTACCTAATGGTACCAGCCAGTCGCATTGCAGTTTTATTCGTGATATATCTATCTATGAAAAAATGATATATTGTTAACTTTTGCTATCGCAGTTTAATTCGTGATATATCTATGTATCTATGTATTAAAACAATTTATAGGCCCCATGGTACAAACTAGTGGTATATTCGTGTATCTTTCTCACTTCAACGGCACGCCCATACACCTCACGAGCCTCATCGCTTCATATCTTCATCTCTGCGAAGCAGAGCTACGGGGTCTGGGGCTGGCCCCAGCAGCTTTCGTTGGCGTGCTTGCGCTAGACACTTTCGCGAATGATGGCCAGCAGAGTCTGCCATCCTGGACTCTGCTGAAGGAGATATCCGTCCTCGAGCTTTCTCTGAGTTGCGACCTTGGCAGCGAGTTTTTCCTCGTCCGGACTGAGAATGCCCAGACCAAATAGATAGACAATGAGATGGAAGTCAGAAATGTCATCAATACTGACATCACCCTTGCCGTCCATGCCCAGATGCCGAGACAAAGTAGCAAGGTCCTGAAGATTGCCCACATGCTGCCTGTTCTCTATAGGGAACTTGCCCACCGGTGACACAAAAACGGGGTTGGCAGATTCGGGGAAGCCATGGGTTAAAGTGACCAATAGATACTCTACCGGGAACGCGGGCTTGGCGTTTTCCTGAACAGCCAGCTTGTACTCGTTGATGCGTTTGTAGAAGATGTCGGGAACGTATCTTGACTTAGTGGATTCTTTGACCCGCATGACTGACGGGTTAGTGGACGGCTGGATGAGGTCGGCTTTTACCATTGCCTCGGCAGACGTCGACACTTGGTAGCTGGAGATATCTATTTCGCCTTTCACGTTGCCAGAAATGATGCAGGTGACGAATCGCGAACTGAACTGGCCGTCGGAGCTCCATTTGCTGGTCGCAGGCTGTTGGCTCTGCAAAGTCGCGGCGAATGCGATTTCAAGCGAAGAGAGGAAGTATGAGTCAACGTGCCTTTTGCAAACTACCGAGCCATTGCCCTGACCCGCGTCCGTCAGATCGGTGAATATCACGCCGACTTTCTCCAGTCCGCAGAGCTGCGCAGCCCTATCCACGACCGGCTTTTCTTCCCAGGGCAGAGTGAGTGCCAGGCCATCTGTTTCGTCGCTCTGAGAAGGTTCGATAATCGCCTCAACCACAGCCTTGATGCCTAGTGGCACCAATGGGTATGCCTCATAGTGGCCGTATAGATATCCGATGCGCTGTGCAGCCGTCTGTCGCCACGACTCGATGAAGGAGTTGATGATATTAGAGTCTGCAAACTCGACGTGGTCCACCATGCGGAATTCCTGCTGCTGAAGCGTTATTGCCGACGGTTGGCATTTTGTACAGATGCCCTCGGGCCAAGGAGGGTGGCCCGATGGGCAGTCTTTGCGTACGCCGTAAAAAGGCTGATTGAGCGGAGCCATGTACGAGCTGGCAGAGCCGGTTTTGTTTGCCTCACTGTTCAGTTTCCGCAGATACGCGTGGAAAGATGTGTGCTTTATCTTGTGTTCCTCGCGGTAGCCAAGGTCAAAGGGCTCCAGTGGCATGCAGTAGTCGCACATTCCCTTTTCACCGTGTCGGCACATTTTGGGGTCTCTTGGGCGTTTGATTTTGCCATCCTGTTTATCCAGGAAATCGTCTATAGGGTGTTGTTTAACGGGCGCTGTTGCGGGCCCTCCTTGGGTATTCTGCGCCGTGCTACTGCTACTGCTTGGCTTTCCACCCTGAGATATTCTTCCTCCTTCGGTCTCAGAAGCCTCTTCATCCTTGTACTTTGCAAACAGCAAGTCCCCGTGTTTCAGCCCCAGCTGTTCAACGGTCCTTCCCACTAGCTTCGCCACCGATTCACCGTCCTGTGATGGCTGCGTGGCAATCCTCAGATCCACAGCTCTTTTAGAAGGCAATTGATCTATAAATGATTCCAAAGCATTGACGAAATCCTGGCTGGGCTCGACGTTGACCCTGAACAGGCCATCTTTTGAGCGAAATCGGATAATCTGGTTAACTGCTGAATCTTGTAACGTAACTCCAGGCTCATTGCCACCTACCATTTACAATAAAAAAAACTATCAATTGTTTGTCGAATCGCAAACTTATATTACAATTCACAACGTCACTTTAAATGTCAAGTTAAGCGTTGCTGATATAATACGGGGGGGGCAGCCAGCCTTTGATAATGCGGCGTGCGGCTCACGTCGGTGGGGCCCACTCTGTAGAGGTTTGTTCTGCTTCTCAGAGGAAAAAAGGAGTGGTAGACCACACACAGAACCCCTGGTGCCTTTTCAATCTATCTAGACAGTACCCAATCGTGCTTTTCAGTCTATTTATACATCGTTCAACCTTCTACACCGTAGCCATAATGTACGGTGCGGCGTGTCATGAGGCTGACATGCATATAGCTGTTATTACTACTGAATGCACATCTGCCATGAATGAATTTAAGGAGAAGCTCAACAGCAACCAGAGAACAGCCTGCTATTATTTACTTTCTTCTCAGGTCGATACCAATCATAGAACCACCTTCCAATATTGAGAGTACTGTATATCAAAATATATCACCTTAGAACTGCAAAACTACCTTTAACGTAGATGGGAGACAGTGTTACATATCACGTGATGACGAAGGTCAGTAGATTCAGGGGCATGCGCGAAACGAGGCCTTATGAGTTATTTACGCAGTTCAAAAGTGCCAGTCGGCTGTCTATGGTCTGTTGGGTTATTTCTGTAACTCTTTCCGCCTTGAAGTTCCTCTTATATTTACCCATAACTTTGACATTTTCTTCAGTATATCTCAAAACTCGTCAGAGTCCATAACCCATTATCACGTAATCATTTAGGTGATTTGGATTTACAGCGTATTGTATTGCACCTTGCAAAAGATCTGTTACTCAGCACACTGTTTTCAGAAGACTACGGCTCGCTGAGCTACTTGTTTCCTCGCCCTTTTGGCCGCTATTTGATATCACACGATGTATATTTAGTGTTTCCGCTTTTCATATAGACCTCTACCTGACCGCAATGTCAAAATTCCCGGTGAGTTTTATAACATAATTCAGCCGTACGGCTGAACTAGACGATCCTCTCGTTGGCTGGAGTGAATGACTATTGAGAAGAGTTTTATATATATGCTTATAGAGTCTTGGCTTAAAGTCTGTCTACGATAACGTGTGTAGTTTACTTGGACCGTCACGATTTCCGCGAAGCGGAACAACCCTCCCTGGAAGGGCCCGGCCGGAGGCCAGCTTGACACCTTGACACCTTCGGCTGAGAACCTGTTAAGAAAGTTCCAGAAGACGCTGGCACCGAAAATGGATACGGCCGGGTAACGCTTGTTGAAAATTATTTAGTTAGTAGGAAAGGCTTGCGGCAATCATTTTTTCACGACGGTCCTAAAGGAATATAAAAAAAGTAGTTTTTAAAAACAGCTTTTATTTCTTTACAAAAGGAAGAAAACACTTTAGATATATATATAAACACCTCGAGAAACGATGAGCACACCGTTTGGAATTGATTTTGGAAACTATTCCAGCGTGATTGGAGTGGCACGAAACCGAGGAATCGATGTCGTCGTAAATGAAGTTTCAAATCGAGCCACGCCTTCTTTGGTGGGATTCGGCCTGAAGAACCGGTTCATTGGAGAGGCAGCCAAGAGCAACGAGAGCTCGAATCTGAAAAACACAGTCGGGTCGCTGAAGCGGCTGCTCGGACGGAAAGCCGACGACCCGAACTTGGACGCCGAGAAGACATTTCTGACCTCTGAGTTGGTGGACGTAGATGGCGAAGCTGGCGTCAAAGTGCGGTTCCAGGGCCAGGAGCAGACGTTCAACTCGGTGCAGCTGGCTGCCATGTATCTCAACAAACTGAAGACCACTACAGTGACTGAGATCAAGGCGTCTGTGTCGGACGTGGTGATTGCTGTGCCTGTTTGGTACAACGAGACTCAGAGACGAGCCACGGCTGACGCAGCTGTGATTGCAGGGCTGAACCCAGTGCGAATTGTGAACGACGTGACCGCTGCTGCGGTCGGTTACGGTGTTTTCAAGACTGATTTGCCCGAGGACAAGCCGCGACACGTTGCGATTGTGGACTTTGGGCACTCGTCGTACACCGTTGCCATTGCCGCTTTTAAAAAGGGAGAGCTCAAAGTTCTGTCCACCGCCTACGATAAAGATTTCGGTGGACGAATCCTCGATCTTGCTATCGCCAACCACTTTGCCAAAGTGTTCAAGGACAAGTACAAGATCGACGTGCGAGAGAACCCGAAGGCCTTTTACAGAGTGCTGGCCCAGGCTGAGCGACTCAAGAAGATCTTGTCTGCGAATACTTCGGCGCCGTTCAACATCGAGTCGGTCATGAATGACGTGGACGTTTCGTCGAGCATGACGAGAGACGAACTGGAGGAGTACATTTCTCCTTATATCGAGCGTATCAACGTGCCTATCGAGAAAGCACTGAAATCAGCGGGACTGTCTGCAGCTGATCTCGATGCCGTCGAAGTCATCGGAGGTACTTCGCGAGTTCCTTCTATCAAGGACAAGTTGGCTGAGATTTTCGGTAAGCCGCTGTCTTTTACTCTCAACCAGGACGAAGCCATTGCGCGAGGTGCCGCTTTCATCTGCGCGATTCACTCCCCCACCGTACGAGTTCGACCTCTCAAGTTTGAGGACATTAACCAGCACAGTGTGACCTTTTCGTGGGCTGCTGTGGAAGGCGAGGATGTCAGCGAGCTTGAAGTTTTCCCTGCTGGCGGTTCGTTCCCCAATACTAAAGTCATCACTCTGTTCAGATCGGAAGACTTTGAGCTCGAGGCCCGTTACACGCACCCTGAGACCCTCGAGGCCGGCACGAGCCAGTGGATTGGTCGGTGGGCCATTAAGGGCGTGCGACCCTCGGACAAAGGTGAGCCTGTGGCAGTGAAAATCAAGCTCCGACAGGACCCCTCTGGACTGTTCACGGTTGATTCCGCATACACTGCGGAGGAAATCTCAGTAGAGGAACCTATTGAAGAGGAAGAAAAGAAGGATGACTCCGCCAGCAACAAATCTGGCACCTCCACTCCTAAAGAAGGTGCTGACGAGCCCGTCAAGACCCGAACTGTTAAGAAGTGGGTCAAGAAAGACACGCTCAAGATCGTGGCTACTCACACTGGACTGGCCGAAGAGGCACGATCCAAGCTGTTGGAGATCGAGTCGCAGCTCACTGCCGACGACAAGCTCGTGGCCGACACTGAGGACCGAAAAAACGCGCTAGAAGAGTACATCTACGATATTCGAGGCAAAGTTACGGACCTGTACGCAGACTTTTCCTCAGACGACGAGAAAAAGGCTGTTCTTCAGCGAGCCGACGAAGCCGAGGAGTGGTTGTACGGTGACGGTGAAGAAGCCACCAAAGCTCAGTATGTCGCCAAATACGAGGAGCTTGCTTCTCTTGGAAACGTGATCCGGGGCCGATATCTCAGCAAGCTGGAAGAGGAACGACAAGCCAAGGTTGCTGCGCAGGAAGCCAAGCAACAGCAGGCGATGGCCGAGAAACTGGCTGCAGACAAAGCAGCCAAAGAGGCCAAGGAGAAGGAAGAAGCTGCTAAAAAGGAGCAGGAGCAGCCTTCTACCAAGGATTCCGAGGGTGATATCGAGATTGCTGATGCGGAGTAAGGACCCTCGATAGAAATTTCATAGGGTTGGAACGACTAACATAAACATATAGAGTATTTTGTAGAAAAAAATGTATGGATAATGGCATCACAAAATTAATATTTTTAGAGTTACGACTGGTTTCGGCGGTGTCTGAACAAAAGGAAGACCGAAAATAAGGCAGAGAGCCTTCCGTCTGGACAGACCACTCAGTGGTGTAGGTTCATATCTGGTAGATGGAGACAAGTGGAAACTTATTATGTTACTAGCACTGCCTTCAGCCCAGTGGACAGTCCCATACGTATTGGATGTTATTGATCCAAAAAGTCCATCTCAAAAACCATTTTTCTTCCAGTTAGCCAGATCGTGGATCAAAGAGAGCGTATATCCCTCGTCATCCATTGAACCTTTGCAACGAGCAGCACGACAGCAACGAAACTTTTCAGGAGGTATGTGCAATGCGACGGGTTTCTATTCAAAATCTATAAATCAAGTTTCAAATACGTAAATAGTAGAAATCTGTCGTGTAAAATTAGTTTCATTCATAATAACATATAAAAGCCATACTTCAATCGGCTACACTTGATCCTCCCCTCCTTTCTCACAACTTTAATTTTTTAACAGGTTAGTATGTCTATTGAAGGATTGGTATAGCACGTACGATAAGCTCATATAGCACAAACCTCTAACTACAACTGTGACTCCGAAATCTAAACCACCTCTTGCTGCCTCTTCAACGGCCGTGACGTAATTCAACCGTTTTTTTTCAGCAGAATCATCGCACAGGGCAAGGGCCGCGGACCTGCGCCGTGCATCCTTTCTTTTTTTTTGAATAACTGAAAATCGTAACTGAGACCGAAAACTGAATCTTTCTCTCTTCACATCATACACATCCACATTATGACTGCTGTATCGAAATATCCTGCTAAATCACACGCTAGACGGACAGCTGAGAAGTTGAAGGAGTTGGCCGGTTCCGACACTCCCAGTGTCATCTATTTGGCTTCGGCTAAAACTGTCTATTGGCCTTACTGTGATCAAACACAGCCTTTGAGACAAAACAGGTACTTTATGTACTTTACGGGAGCCCACGACCTGCCTGACTGTCACGTCGTGTACGATATCCCCAATGACAAACTCACTCTTTATCTGCCTGTCGTCGATAAGGACGATATCATGTGGAGTGGAATGCCCCTGAGCCCCAAACAGGCACTGGCAACTTATGACGTAGACGAGGTGAAATACGCCAGCGATCTGGTGAATGACTTGTCCAGCGCTCCCAAAGTGCTCTCCATTGAGCCCAGCACAGAGTTTGCGGTTGTTCAGGAGAATGCAGCGCTGTTGGAGGCTCTGGACGAAACTCGCATGATCAAAGATGACTTTGAGCTCAACCTCATGCGAAAGGCCTCTGCTATCTCAGACAACAGTCACCTGGCTGTGATGAGTGCCCTGCCTATCGAGAAGAACGAGGGCCATATCCACGCTGAGTTTGTGTACCACTCGATGCGCCAGGGAACAAAGCACGTTGCGTATGACCCTATCTGCTGTTCGGGGACTGCGTGCGGAACTCTGCACTATCTGAAGAACGACCAGCCGCTCAACGACAAGCAACTTGTCCTGATTGACGCTGGTGCTGAATGGCACAATTACGCTTCTGACGTCACTCGAGTGTTTCCCATCAACGGCCACTGGACAACTGAAGCGCGGGCTATTTTCGACGCCGTGAAGGATATGCAGACTCAGACAATGGAGGGCGTTAAACCCGGTGTTGAGTGGGACGACCTGCACCTACTCGCCCACAAGATTCTCATCAAGCACTTCTTGAAGCTCGGCATCTTTTCGGGCGGCGAGACGGATATTCTCGACTCGCGCGTATCGGCAGCTTTCTTCCCCCACGGTCTGGGCCATATGCTCGGCATGGACACCCACGACACAGGCGGAAAGGCCAACTACAGCGACCCTGACGTGATGTTCCGATACCTGCGTATCCGCCGCAAGCTTCAGGCCAACATGGTCGTCACTGTAGAACCAGGCATATACTTCAACGATTTTCTCATCGAGCCGTACAAATCGGACTCCAAGGCCTCCAAGTTCATCAACTGGGACGTCTTGAACAAGTACATGCCCGTTGGTGGTGTTCGTCTCGAAGACGACGTCCTAGTCACCCAAGACGGGTTTGAAAACTTCACCAAGATCTCGTGTGACGCCGATGAGATCGCACAAATCGTCCAGTC
Source organism: Spencermartinsiella europaea (assembly GCA_030579595.1). NCBI lineage: Eukaryota > Fungi > Ascomycota > Dipodascomycetes > Dipodascales > Trichomonascaceae > Spencermartinsiella > Spencermartinsiella europaea. Next base: position 161,277 of record JAKTRG010000011.1, read on the forward strand.
TGGCATCAAAAAGGGCCGGTCCCACTACCATGTTGTCGTCTAGAGCTCGCCTCCGTCAAGGCCCTTCCAGGGGGGTTGGTCCTTCGTGGGAATTCACGATGGTCGTACGAGACAAAGTTAAGAAATGATGAAAGACACTGTTTTAAAAAATGCTTGGAGTAGTTCTAACCATATATAATTTCAATAAGAATTCTTGCTCTGAGATTTTCTGATTTCCTGTTCGTTTAAAGTGCAATATCGCTCCCCCAGGGCTTCACAGGCATTCAGATAATAATTCCATAAGGGGTCTTGCTCAATGCACTTCTGTTATATAGTCCACTTCAGCCATACTATACAAGTAACTTTCGAGATCATTTTGTAATCAGAAGCCCAACTTTTATATATATCTCTTTCAGTAATTGGTATTCTAATGTACTACCCCTATATGTATGTGTACTCTCCAATGCTATAATGTATTATGATTCTTACAGAAATACCAAACTGTGGTACGCCTTCTATATTGTATTGAATGGTCCAATTCCTTTCCTCTTTTTGATGCAAAGCGTTCAATGTATTCATGCTCTTCGCACTCAGAAGAGAAGCCCAATTCGCTTCATCCAAATGCTTTTCTTTAATAATTTTGCGCAAGCAGAAAACTACACACCTTACGAAAGCGCAGCCTCAGCTCGGTCAACGTAACGCAGGGCGCTGTCGATGGTCTCGAAGTAGCCCGTGCCTCTGCGGGTAATTAAATCGGTAATGCCAGACCTTTCAAATCGGTCCCAAATGAGCCGGTCGGCGGGCATGCGAGCAAAGATGACAGTAATGCCACGGTTGACGTAGTCGGACACGAGCTCATGCAGTGTTTGAACGGCACTAGGGTCGCACTCAGTCATACCACGAACGTCGACTATCAGATATCTGAACATTTGCTGGTTGAGGATACGCGGGAACGAAGGGTGGACGCGCATAGTGCCGTAAAACTCGAGACGACGAAGCCGATTGCGCAGGTCTCCCGAGTTGGCAAACGTCAGAGGTTCAGGTATTTTGACTATCAGACAGCCCTCGATAGCCTCGAGGAGGTCTGGCAGTTCGTCGGCGTTGCGGAAGTCGTTTGTTCCGGGTACACGGCCGAGAATCTGGATCCGAGGACGGGTTGCATGGTGGATGACGCGAATGAGCGACATTCCTACTCCGACGGCGATACCCGTTTGGGCAGACCAGAGGAGCGTGAAAAGCATAGTGGCAAACATGGTAGCAAGATCCTGGAAACCTCTGATTCGCCAGTAGAAACGGATGTCTTCAGGCGCTTCTTCCAGCAAAGATAAACCGACAACGCAGATAATCGATGAGAGGACGCAATTGGGGAGGAAGTAGAAGTATGGCATGAGAAACGCAATGCTCAGCATGGTGACTACACTGAGTACCACCCCGGCCATCTGAGTTTTGGCGCCGGACATAGCATTCACTTTGCTACGTGCGTAACCGCCAAACGAAGGGAGTGCCCGCACTAAACTCCCTACGAGGTTGACGGCACCCAAAGCGACCAGCTCACGGTTAGTGGAAATGTTAATGTCGTACTGTGAGCCGAGCGACTTGGCTGCGATGGTCGACTCGAAAAACCCCAACACTGCGGCGAAGAAAGATGCCGAGAAGTTCGTTTTGAAATCCAGCCACTTGGCCGGGGTCACTGGGAGCTCAAACTTGACGTTTCCAGGTTTGATGTGGCCGACAATGTCGAGTCCATCCGCGCCGTGCAAATCCAGGTATTTCGACAGAATGGTGGATATTATCACGACGAGAAGAATCTCGGGCAAAAAGTACAGTGCTCTGAATTTGGAACTGTAACGACGCTTGGCTATGCGCAGCGCCATAATGACAGCAAACGCAGCTCCTGCCACTTTAGCAGTCGGCACGTGAGCTTCTCGCCAGTGCGACAGGACAAAAGCCAGTTTGCCCATCGACGTAGGGTGCGTGCCTGTCACATTGTGCATCAGCTCAGTGAGCCCCAGCTGATCTGGCAGTTGGTCGATAATCATCGCCAGACCGACCGCTGATATAAACCCTCGCAACAAAGCCCGGGACAGCACCGAGTCAAGAAATCCAAACCTAAGAAGTCCGCCTGCTAGCAACACGGCACCAGCTGAGCCTGCAATAAGTCCTGCGACTTCTTCTGCCGCCAGACTGAGATGCCGGTGGTTATCGGGCCCCGAATGCACCAAATAAGGGCTCACTGCCTGGCCTACCACCAGTGAAATGGCACCTTCGGGCCCGACCACCATCTGAGGCACAGACCCGAGCACTGCGTACACCAAAGGAGGTACCACCAGACCGTAGAGCCCGCTAACGGTCGGCACGTGAGCGAGCGAAGTCGCGTAACTCATAGAAATGGGGATCTGGAAACTCGCCAGGGTCAACCCAGCAACCACATCTCCCGGTACAAATTCCCACTTGTAGTGAGGTATCCATGCCATTGCAGGAATGTAGTAGCTCCAGTATGATTTGCTCGTAGGCTTGAGCGAGCCTCGCTCGGGAACTACGACTGGCGTTCCCGGACGTGAACCCGACCCGTCATCTAGCGATTGGATGTGCCTTAAATAGGGCGGTTCAGGTGATTTGGACGTCAGCAGGCCCGTAGACTCGTGTGGATCTTGGGCCATTTGTGTAAGTAAAATGCAAAAAAGTGTGGTTGGAGACGAACATGCAAAGGCTGGAAGGTTATATAATGAGAGGGAAGGGTAGCACGTGGGTTTGAAATAAAGCCTGAAAAGACAAACCTCTCTTTTCTTACAAGGAACCTCTCACTGAGGGGCGGAAGAGAGTCAATCCTACAAGCCTTAATATGTATTAGTTAGCAGATATGCCAATTGGGTTATTGTGTCTAGTTGCTCTCCTAGATGGCTTTTTTTCTTGAACAAGATTATTGTATCATTACAGTCAAGTAGAGTGTGTAGCAACGTGATGGGGGTAAGCTGCTTGGTTTTTTTTTCCTGGGGTTCTGCTTCGCAGAATTTAACTACCTCGTGTAGGTGACGTTTAGTATACGTCAGTTTAATGAAATTTGTACGCAATCAAGTAGACAGTGAGTCTGATAGATTGGAACTTTGCATGGTACTTGGTGTACTGGGTTTACACAACTTTGGGTATTATTATAAATTGGTTAAAGATTATCGGTTAATACTGTATTACCTATAGATTTGATTACTATCAGTTATGACTTGGTCACCATGATGCATTGGTTACTATGATATATTGGCTACTATTATAGAGTTATTGGCACGAACTATTGCTGATGCTTGTATTTCTGCACTTTTACTGTGTATTGCTGATATTTATACTTCCTACGCTTTCGATAAGCGTGCTATATCATATTCCGTTCAAGAATTAATACTGGCTAGTCATAGCTTAAAAGACTATATAATGTATTGGTTAGCACTTACTATATTGGTTGACTACTGTTATTAATTGGTTACTATGGTGTAGCTGGTTATTGTACTTTTTTATATAATAACTTTGCTAATAAAAGCTTACGGTTCGTATTATGAATGGGTTCCTAAGATGTATTGTAACTAGCTATTATGAATTGGGTCCTATGATGTATTGGCAACCAGCTATGAAGCATTGGTTTCTATGATGCATTGGTTCCTGCGATATATCTGTTTCCACAATGTATTAGTACTGTATATTTCTGACATCATTCTTCTACACTTGAGAGGACGTGCTACGTTACAGTCTCTTAGCTCATGGAGTGCCCAAGCCAGATGTATACCTCAGCAATTGGAATATATACAATATAATAACCTAGTATAATGATAAATCAGCTTTCACAGTGACCTCTCTAAGGTTCATGCCGACGAATCCTGCGAAGAAGGACCAAACCTCCCCGGGAGGGAGCCTGGCCGGAGGCCAGCACCACACCATGCTAGTGGCTTAAGCGCTCTTCACCTTTTGGGTCATTTCGGGGACCGCTTCAAAGAGGTCAGCGACCAAACCGAGGTCGGCAACCTGGAAGATAGGTGCCTCGGCGTCTTTGTTGATGGCGACAATGGTCTTGGAGTCCTTCATTCCAGCGAGATGCTGGATAGCTCCTGAAATGCCCACTGCAACGTACAGTTCTGGGGCCACTACTTTGCCTGTCTGACCCACCTGGAGCGAGTTGTCGGCGAACCCAGAGTCCACAGCAGCCCGTGAAGCTCCCACGGCAGCACCCAACGAGTCGGCAAAAGGGTACATAATCTTGTCGAAATTGGCCTTGTCTTTGAGTCCACGTCCGCCAGACACGACTTTGCCAGCCGTGCCCAGATCAGGTCGCTCGCTCTTGGTGAGCTCTTCGCTGACCCACTCGGAAAGAGGATCGACGCTGGGATCCACTGCGTCCTCGACCGTGGCGTTCCCATCCCCTTCCAGAGGCACAGCGTCAAAAGCAGTGGATCGCACAGTCACGAGTTTAATCGGCTCGCTGCTCTGCGTAGTCGCAATAGCATTTCCCGCGTAGATTGGTCGTTCAAAGGTATCCTCGCTCACAATCTTGATTACGTCGGACACGGGCTGCACGTCGAGCAGAGCACCGACTCGGGGCAGAACGTTCTTTCCCACTGATGAAGTGGACGCCAACACATGGCTGAACCCGTGCTTCTTCACGTTCTCGGCCACCAAAGCTGCCAGATTCTCAGGCAGGCCCTTGTCGTAGGCCGAATTGCTGGCGACGAGGATCTTTTCCAGGCCAGAAACTTTCTTAAGCAGCTCAGCGACCTTTGGTGCGTCGCTCCCTGCTATGAGTGCCGACACAGGGCCGTCCAGCTGTTTGGCAGCTTGTATCACTGAAAGACTCGCCGGCGAAACCCCGGAGGATCCATTCGATTCGATAAAGGTCAGTGTAGACAAACTTTTCGAAGTCTGCGCGAGTCCAAACGCACGCGAACTGCGTATCCACTTTGCTCCGGCAAAATTCAAGTTCCTGCTAAGCAGTCCCATACTCATAGCCCTTGACATAAAGAAGTCTCAAAAGTCTCAAATGTCAGTTAGTCAAGATCGAGGGTAGGGTTGGCCCGATGTATGGGTACGGGCCGAGCCCGGAGAGGATTGGGCTGTTACCCGGTGGGGGAGACCCCACCAGGGAATGGCTTAGGGGTGCAAGAAACCCTCGAGCGGAGAAACAACCATATAAATGAGAGTAGTAATTCCTAGAGTGTCCAATTGACACACTTTGCGCTCTGCCAGCTCTGTTGAATTACATCTCGACATGCCTCCGGTGGCCCCTCCCGGGGAGGGTTGGTTCTGCTCCGCAGAAAGTGCCTACATTAGTTGGATGAGTTGATCTACGTTACGGTATATATAGTGTTAATTATTTACGTAGATTTAAATGAAATCAATCGCAGGCTTCCCGGGAGGGGCCGCCGGAGGCATGTCGAGATGTGCTCAATGCTATCTATCAATTGACCAATATGCCAGTCTATATTCATGCAAATTTTCCAACGAACGGTCTCGTTAGAGGTCCCAATTGAGATGTGTTTGAACTGATTCAGATGATGTGAAGTGTCAGATTTTCAGTGTGTGCGCTGAGGGTGAGTCTCTATGTCAGGAGTCACAGATAGTCATTAGAAAGTCGTTGACTAGACACAGAAACTCATTGGCTAGACACACGGAATCACTAGCAATCCAAATTGTTCTGTATGTATCAAAACACACAGAGATAGTCAGTAGCCAGTCTACTGAGAGTCATAGCTATCCTTTCAAGCCCACTCGCCTCACCCTCTTCCAATTTCAGCAAGTGGTCAATGCTATGAGCAAATAATGCCAATGCTCGTCTTGATTCGAAGTGAGATTGCTTGACTTTGAGATGGACATAAGCTTCACTGGGTCATTTCTTTGTCATTGCCAATGTCGTGTTGTAGAGCAAATATTCATTTGAATGCCCATCTTCCTCACACAGTCTTTCACTTATATCACAAATCATGGTCAACCTACATCAGCAAGCAAGCAGTAAGCACTCCCCCAACCGTGGTCTTTCTCCATATTTCCCTCTCCTCTTCGCTCTGACAATCTCAGATGAAGGTTCTCTATACACCATTCTGCGAAGCAGAACCAACCCTCGCCGGGAGGGGCCGCCCGAGGCAGCTGGACCTTGTATCTTCTCCTCATAACTCTCTCGTTTTATCTCCATCTTTCTCGTCCCCGTCTCCGTTCTGTCCTGCGCTCTCACATCCGGAATCTTCCTCTCCCTCGTCCTCCTCCACGCTATCCTCGATGCTCACAATATCCACATCCGCAGTAACGCTGTTGGCCAGAATATACTCTCCATTCGTCGCATCATTGCCGTCTGCTCTCGCAAACCCCAACTGCAGTGTTTCCGTAATGCCTGCTTTAACGTGCCGCCTAGCAACTCGTACCCGTGCAACCCCCGGCTTGACGTGAATATGCCATCTGTCATCTACTAGTTTACCAATCTCAGCCCACGGTTCGTCCTTTAGCAGCAAATACAATCCCTCGAGCAAAACAATGCTGACCTCGGATCCCACCACGATCCCTCCCTCCACCGGGTCTTTCAGTTTATGGTCAAAACTAGGCGCCGTCATGATTTCCCCGCTTTCTCCACTTTCTTTCAGTTGCTTCACAAGATCCACTACGCCCTGAGCATTAAACGTAAACGGGGCACCGCGTCGCTCGTGAGCCGTGACCGGGTCATCCATGGCACTCAGCTCAGCTCGAGTCAGATGATATCCATCCATTCCCACCGGCATTGCCACCTCTGACCCCGCTTCGAGGTTGATAATGTCTGCAACCCGATTTGCCAAAGTGCTCTTGCCTGAGCCCGGTACCCCCGCAATGGCTATCACGATTCGTCTTTTTCCACTGTCACGCAGCAGGTGCACTGCCCTATGAGCCAATTCCTTATAACTGGGCTCCATGGTCACAAAAGGTGGAAAGGGAAAGCGAAAAACAAGTCAACACCACTGATAAGAAAAGGGAGATTGAAAGATCTAGGGCTCGAGCGAAGCAAATCACTTCTGTCCGTACGCAGGTACAACCCCCATGCAATATCAACATTCCCCACTCAAAACGGATGTCTCTTGTCCGATGTGAAAGTAAATGAATGATAACTGATAAAGAATAACGTCTAGCTGCCTCCGAAGGCCCCTACCGGGGGTGCTTGGTTCTGCTTTGCAGAAAGCGTGCACTCAATGATATAGTTGGCATATTTCTAACTATATTGTTTCTATCTCCATTATAGGTTGCCTTGCAATTGAGACGGTTGTAGCGTGCAAACGTGCATTCAATGTAACGTTAGTTCTTTCTATTTCTATCTCCATTCTACAGCAAGTAAAATGATTGTCTAGTATATCTATTAAGCATTTCTATCTTCACTATACAGCGTCTTGCAATTGAGACGGTAGTAACCTTCGGTCTTAATCTTTAGAGTGTACGCTTTCTGCCAAGCAGAACCAACCCTCCTCGGGAGGGGCCGCCGGAGGCAGTTCGATGTTGTATTTCCATTTCTACAGCTCGAGAGTGCAAAGAAGATGTGTAATTAATGTATTTCTATTTCTATCTCCATTATACAGTGTCAATTTTTTTTTGCAAATGTGTGTTTTTCTTTCAAATCTAAAGTCTAAAAATCATCATCCTCAGAAATGTAGTCATCACCCATCTCCTTCTTCTTCTTCATTCGCTCCTTCTTCTTCTTTCGCAGCTCAGCAGAAGACAGCTTCTTGGCCTTCTTCTTGCTCTCGATCTTGTTACCCAGAGCATCGAACTTCTCCTCCTCATCACCATCCTTCTGGTCAAGACGAGGTCCAGATCCCTGGCCAGAGACCCAGTTGTGTCCCGAAGGAGTCATCTTTCCGTCCAAGACAGCCCACACTTCCTCAGTAATGTTCTTGGTGAACTCGGCAGAGTGGGTAATCAGAACAACACCACCCTCGAAAGCCTTCAAAGCCTTGGACAAAGCTCCCAGAGAGTCTCTGTCCAAATAGTTGGTAGGCTCATCGAGAACAATCAAATGGGGTCGCTGCCAAGTGCAGGCAGCCAACACAAGCTTGACCTTCTGTCCACCAGAGAGACCTCGGATTCGCGAGTGCGAAACCAACTCGGTCTCCAGACCCAACATCTCGCAGTGGGCCTCAATCTCCTTTCGAGTCAAAGGTCGGAACTGACCAGATGCAAGAGCCTCCTTCATGTCCACCTCGGCAACAGCCTTGGAGTGCGACTCAATAAGCTCGTTTCGGGGGATCCAGGCGTTGTCGACCGAACCCATGGGGATCCACTTCTCGTTCTTCATGCCAATGTTGTCTCCCAGGAAGAACGAACACTCGTACTCATAAGTGTTCTTGAACTTTCGTCGGGCCAAAACTTCGTTGACTCGTCGGGGGGTACCCTCGATCTTGTAGATCTTGTTCATGGCACTCTCATCCGACTCGTTGATCTGTCGGTTGGCTCGGTCCATGGTCTCTCGGTCCTCACCGGTCTGGAATCGCCACTGGATGTACTCAGAGGGGGTCTTGTCGAGGTGGTTATCGATGTGAGCAAATGCGTGCTGCTTGATGTAGGCAATTCGGCAGTTCTCGTGCACGTAAACCTCTCCGGTAGTGGGGAGCAGCTCACCAGTCAGCACATTGATAAGAGTAGATTTACCGGCACCATTGGGTCCAATGACGGCAATTCGCGACGACAGCGAACACTGGAAGTTGATGTCAGTAATCTGGGGCTTGGTAGTACCGGGGTACTGGAACGACATGTTGGAGACCTTGACAATGGCCTTTTGCTTGGTCTTGACACCCTCGAGGTAACCGGGCTCGGGGAAAGTGAACTCGAGGTCAGAGGCTCCCAGCTCGTAGTAAGACTTAGCGGCGGGCACCTTTCGCACAAACTCAGACAAGTTACCCTTGTACTTTCGCAGCTTGTATCGCTCGTAGTGGATAATATACTGGCAGACCTTGTCGAGGAAACCAGAGTCGTGCGAGACGATAATCGAGGTGATACCACAGGTCTCCAGGTAGTTGACCAACCAGGCCACGTTGACGGTGTCCAAATGGTTAGTGGGCTCGTCGAGCAGCAAAATGTCAGCCTTTCGCAACACAGCAGTGGCCAAGGCCAGCTTCATCTTCCATCCTCCAGAAAGAGAGGTAATGGGCATCTCGGTCATCTCCTCGGTGAAAGAGAACTCCTTGAGCTGAGACTTGACGGTATCCCGGCTGCCAACCTCCTCACCAGCAGTGGCAATGACGTAGTCACAAACGTTGGTGTCAGCGTGAGTTCCGTCAATGTCGTGCTCGACGTACACAGTCTTACACTCGTCCTGGGTGGGGAAACCATCGACCTGGCCGTTGGCAATGGCTCGCATCAGAGTCGATTTACCGGCTCCGTTGGGGCCACACAGACCGTAACGTCGGGCTCGCTTGAGTCGCAGCTGAGTTCGGTTGAGCAGGATCTTGGCACCGTAGGCGAGCGAGAACTCACAGTTGCAGAGGTCCTCACCTTCGTCGTCCTCCTCGTCAAAGGCGGGTCCGTTGGGGATGTTTGCAACCGACTTCTGTCGCAGCTGCTCGATGAGCTCACGAGCCTCCTTGTCGTGCAAGAAGACCACGAAGAAGGGTCGCAGAGACTCGACCCAGTCGCTCTCGTTGATCAGACGCTCGTCAATGAGGTCACCGGAAATGGCAGCGCAGTACTCGTAGACAATGGTGAATCGCTCGGCGACCTTCTTGTCCTTGAGCAGACCCTTGATGATCTCCAAGTTGACGCTGGTGTCACCAGCAGTAGAAACCTCGGGGATCTTGTCGTCATCGCCAATCTCACCCACTCGCTTGAGGGTGTTGATGGCTCGCAGAGTAACGTCTCGGGCCTCGGGGTCGGCAATGTTGGTGTAGTTGGACTTCAGCGAAGGGTAGAGCTTGGCCAAAAAGGGAGCAACAACCTGAGGGTCGTCCACCAGCTTGCACATGTTGTCAATGATAACGGCAGCCTTTCGCTTGATCGAAGTGTCTCGCTCAGCCAGACCTCGCGACAAAAGAGGCACCATAATAGACAGGGTAGCAGTGGTAACCTCGGACACGAAAGTAGTAGCACCGAGCAAGTGCACGGTCTCGGGCACATCAGCAGGCTTGGCAATACACGAGATCAGCGCAGGGATGAACTTCTCGATATCCTTGTTGTCAATGGTGTCAGTGGACTTGGTGATGGTGGCAGTGGCAGCCTTCTTGACCTCGGGCTTGGTGTCCCACATGACCTCGGACAGCACGGGGATCAGCTCAGGCATTCGCAGGGCAATCTGGTCCCGGGCAACGTCCACAAGGATGGAAATGGCCTCGAGGGCAGCGACCTTCTCAGTCCACTTGGTCGAGTTGGCAACAGACTGGGTCACGTGAGGCAACAAAGCCTTGACGGCTCGCGGGCTGACGTTGTTGCACAGAGCCTTGACGGCCTCGACGGCGGCGTTTTTCACGGGCACAGACTTGTCACCGCACTTCTCGAGCACATCGGTGGTCAACGCGACCAAGCTGGGCTCGACGGCAGGAGCAAGCTCCTTGGAGGCGGCAATAGCAGCGAAAGCCTCGAGGGCATTCTGCTTGGCAACAACATCCTTCTTGTTGTTGATAGAGGCCTTCAGGTTGGCGAAGAACTTGACGGGGACGTCGTGCTCCTCGATAGGACCGTTGATGAACGAGGCGACAGCACTGGTGGCCGAGGCACGTTCCTCATCGTTGGAGGCAACGTTGAGCTTGGAGAACAGCTCGTCCAGGACTTGGACAGACTGAGCGAGTTCTTTAGCAGCAGACATTATGATCTGTGATCTCTTAAAAGACTTCCTTCAATAAATAAAAGATTAAGAAAGAAAGTAAGTAAAATAAAAAAAAAGCTGATACTCTCCTCTTCTCTCTTACTTTTCTACTTCTTCTTCTATGCTAATTCCCTAAGAAACGGGGAGTAGAAAAAGATTTAAAAAATGAAATGAAAGGAAAACAAAAGGGAAAGATTTTTTTTATTTATCGACTTGGTTGTCGCCGACTTCTTTTTATTTTTTTTTCAAGTGAATAGAAAGAAAATAAAAAAAATTTAAATTAGAAATCACCCTTGGGTTATTATATGTGTTGAGGGAGAAAAAGACTCGGGACACGACTGGGAAAAAAAAACACAAAAACGAAAAAAAATGAAAATTTTTTTGTTACCCGGCATGAAAATCAAAAAAAATATTGCCAAATTAGGAATTGTTAAATTGGTAAAAAAAATTTGCTGCCAGGGCCCCCAAAATGCACGTGCATATTGCAACTTGCCAAACGTCCCCTACAAGACCTCCAATATCTCCTGTAGTTTACCACTTTTCAATGCAATTGAAACTTTCCTGTCATCCTGCACGTCTTCTCTTTCCAATGGTGTGTTTCAGAACTCTGTGCACCCCTTGGTTCTCCTGTTATCCCTCCTCAATGCCTCTGCCCCTTTGCTCGATTCCTCTCTACTCCTCTGCCCAGCCTTACGCAAATCACCCGGCAGTGTAGCGCCTCTCGGGTCTGAGATGCAAAAGATTATCACGAATGTCAGCCGTTTTAGCGTTGATTCGGTTGGGCTACGTTGATTGACTTTAGGTGCCTGTAGGTCTCATAATGAACGGGATATCCAGCTGCCTCCGGCGGCCCCTCCCGGGGAGGGTTAGTTCTGCTTCGCAGAAGCACCACTGGTAATGAGATTCTGGTTGTTCTTGTGCGAAGCTGAACCAACGGTCGCAGCCGATTCGAGCGTGGCTGAGACTCAGGAATATAAACCCGATAAGGCGAAGAACTGCGCCGATAGCCGTCTATCTTATCTTATCGTTCCGTGTCCGGGTGCCCAAAAGTGCAATGCTTTATTTCTGCTTTTGCAGAAGTCACATGTAGTGCCGGGTTGGAGGAGGAGTAGGATAAACAGTTCCCGGTCACTGATAGAATTGTATGTGATACCTCCAAGCAGTGTATCAATTAGAGTGAAGGTGAGACGCGCAAAGTCTCTTCTAATTTACGCTTTGCTACTTTACACTATGCTACTTTACACTACGCTACTTTACACTTTGCATCGTTACACCTTGCTGCCGTCTAGTTTGCGTCGTTACAACTGTGCAACTCCTTTGGTATCTTAAACTGCCTTTTGCTAAATATAATTTGAAACGGCGAGGCTCACTACTAGGAGATCTCGGACCGTTGGGCTGCTGATCTTTATGATAAGATTTTCATTTTGCAGCAAGGGTAAGTAAGAAAAGAAGAGAATCTTCGAGATGTGCAGTTAAGTGGGTCTGTTCTGTGTATAGTTAACTACGAAGTATGGAACCAAAAAAGATAGCATTAGTTAACTAGTGGATTGATAAGTCCGAGCTCATTAATTAGGGCGTTAAATCGACAGACAATTATTTTCAATTTAGAGTCGCCATTACCTGAAATGCAGGGGAAAATGATATGTAAAGCTGCAGGGTTAACTAGTTAGCTGACGTGAGAATAGATCTTACATATGACTCTACTTAAAATACCAATGGATGCCAGTATTTCCAGCGAGAGTGCTTTATTCACCACTGTTGCAACGAGGAAGGTAAACCTGCTGCAGAAGTCTACTGCTGCAACGGCTTCTATGCTGTACTCTCATACTGAACAAAAGTTTTCTGCGAAGCAGAACCAACCCTCCCCGGGAGGGGCCGCCGGAGGCAATGTGGACACCTTCTTTTGTCGAGACAGTGAAGTCAGCGCAGGAAATAGATGTCCAAAAAAGTATGAGCGGTAGGAGAATCGAACCCCTGTCACTTGCTTGGAAGGCAAGTATGATAACCACTACACTAACCGCCCTTAAATATTAAAAGAAAATTATTCAGGTTCGATCGATTTTGCAGTTTCATAGTAGTCAGTAGTTAGGTAATCAGCCTGCTGGGGAAGGATAGAAATGAGTCGTACATAGATAGACAAATAGAAATCGAATTTGAATTCCTATGGATTACATATAGAAATACAATAATAAACCGTAGTTCTATGCTTCACCTCAGAGGCCTCAGTCCGATGACGGCCCGCTGCAGGCAGTGGCTGCCTTTTTTTGGCAGAGCTGCCTCACCTATTATCCTAGACACATACGCTCCAGTCTGGGGTTTTTTCGTCCCTGCGCCTTAGGGTTATTTACTGAATGTTTGAGGTTTCTCCGAGCTCACCCCGAATACATGCGGGGAAAAGTGGGGTACCGCACCTGCAGACTTGAGATCAAGATTACCGTGATATGTCAATAACATTGGGCCGGGCTAAGTTGGCAGCCGGTCGTATGGCGTGATGATAGCACGAGTTCGACACGAGCATTTAACTTGATATAGATCCCCGCCCACAATAATTAGTGCAAACTTCTTCAAAAGTAATTTCTGAAAATAATGAAGCCCCTCGAAATAGAAGAGCCACTGGAGCCGGTTACTAAGCCTTTGCTCAATGCCATTAGTCCTGAATATATAGATAAAATAGACCCTGTATACGTCGAGTACTATAACAAGTACGTGGCAGGGAGAGCAGTGTCTTTTAATTTTACATTAGAAGAAGCAAAGCAGCATCCTGAAAAATACGATATAAGTTTCGGTGGCACTAAGGGTCCTGATATCAAGAATGTGCAAGATGTAGACTGCCCAGTAGAGGGAAGCAGCGCCATCAAGATCAGGGTATTCCATCCCAATTATCAAGCTTCTCCAAGTGAGCTTCTCCCAGCCTATATCAACTACCACGGGGGTGGATGGACCTTTGGCGATATAAATACAGAAGACAGTTACTGTCGAAAAGTTTGCTATTCTTTAGACTGTGTTGTCTTCAATGTGGAATATCGGACTGCTCCAGAACTTCGTTTCCCGACTCAGGTAAACGATTCCTGGGATGCATTTAGATGGATTCGCCAGAATGCAGCAGAGAGGTTTGGTGTTGACAAGGAACAACTTGCGATAGGTGGTACCTCTGCTGGTGCACATTTGAGTGCAGTTGTTGCTCAGAAATGCCGTGACGCTGGTTTAAAGTTATGTCTTCAGGTACTCACAGTTCCACCGGTTGATAACACGACATTGAGTCGAGATTATCAAACCTTGCAGAACATCGATACCTATCCTAGTTGGACCACCAATGCTCGAATTGCCATACTCCCTTTAGAAGCTTTTCCGTGGTTTTATCGTTCGTGGATCGGCCCTGAGAGGAGTCCTGAGCTCGATGATAATGTCGAGTTGTCTCCAATAAAAAATCCCAATCTGAGTGATCTATGTCCTGCACTTATTATCACTGCTCAATACGATGTTTTGAGAGACGAAGGGCTGCGATACTCAGAGAAGCTCAAAGCTGCTGGAGTGGAAGTTCTGTATAAGAATTTTGAGAAAGAGGTTCATTCTTTCTATTGTTACGATGGTATATTGGATTCTGCTCGGGAGTATAACCACCTCACAATATATTGGTTGGAGAAAGCATTCCAGAAGAGAGGAAAAGGTGTTTTCACTTAGCTGTCACAGCTTGTGGAAACACTATTACTCTATAAACAGGCAGTCCACTACTGTGCAAAGTGTTAAATCTATATTTTCAGTATATAGCAAATTGAAACACAAAGAGTAGTCGAGCATTCATATAAAAGCTAGGCAGCATAAGCAGGATCAGCTTACATTATAATTCTACTCTGTAAGTGTTGCTTGGGGACTTTTCAAGTCAAGCTCGCCTATTCAAATCCACTCTCAAGTGTCTGGATCTGGATCTCTTTTAGCTGTAAAACCTTGTCTTTTCTCTAGCACTGTAAGGCGACTCTAATCCAGTTACCAAAATTTAAAAAGCCTGCATAAGCGTGCAAGAATAGCTAAGCTTTTTGGCTGCAGCCAGAGGGGGTTTAGTTCGTCTGTAAGACGAACTTGTAAAGGTATACCCATGGGAATACGAAGCGTGCCCTGATTAAGGGCAAGGAGTTTTTTTTTTATATCTGCTGGTGTTTCTAGAGTCGATATGATTGAGCATGTATGGTACAACTGGTATGAAAATAATGGAGTCATCAACAGCTGTATAGAGAGTCTCCTTAAATTCCATAGAAACATTACTTCTATCGGAGGTGTAAGAACTTTTAATTGGCTTTGATATTTGATATCGGTCAATGTGGAGAAGTAATAACCCCGATAGAAGAATGCCCCGCAGTTGATCTATGCATCGGGAAATGCTGGCCGGCTTACCCTCAGATCTATCACTAAGATAAAGTGGGCAAGCTGGTAGATCCATGCAGGGTGGCCTTATGAAGTTCATCCCTTCATGAGCTACAATTTGAGACGTTTCCCCGCTTCTCCACTGAGGTTGACGTACGATCTGAAGTATTCCCCGCTCTGTAATTTTCTCATCGGGGTATCTTTTTTCCTTGATTCTATTGTTTTGAGGGTATTGTCTTCTGAGGGGTAACCGTTTCCGCTTTACGCGCTCCTGCTTCACATATTCTGACGAGTGTTCCAACGGAGTATCATGAGCTAGTTTTGCAGCATGTGCTTCAATTGACTCCAAATTCGGCATATTTTTGATCCGTAGAGCGAGTCCGATGCTGCATCACGAATCCTATAAAGTTGGACATTTCCTTCTTGATCCCTCCCAGATCATAACTCTTCTAATATTTTGAAGTTTCCTTTCTGGCAAGTGTAAATTTACCATGGCGGAAGATCTCGAAGCTCACAATAGTAAAGTTGAAGCTGCAGCGTTTGACGAGGAAGTCCTCGAAAATGTGGCTGAAGGCAGAGGTATATTGGATGTAGCTCCAAAGTTAGATAGACTGTGGATCTTCTACCCCCATCTACTGGCTTTGAACTTCTTCTTGATTGCCCCGATACTCGCACAAATTGTATCAGGATTCGACGCAAGCATGATGAATAACCTGCAGGCACTTGATGCATGGCAAGATTATTTCAATCCTGGAACTGGAGTCCGACTTGGAACAATGTCAAACGGAATCACCATTGGAACGCTGATTTTTACTCCCTTTGTGTCCTACATTTGTGATTTTGCCGGTAGAAAGAAAGCTGTCATTGCAGGGTGTTTTGTTGTTATCATCGGCGGTATTGTTCAGGGTACTGCTCAAAGTTTTGGTGCCTTTATGGCTGGGCGTATCATTCTCGGTGTGGGGAGCTGTTTATCGTCCACTGCAGCAGGCCCTATGCTTACAGAGTGTGCCTACCCGACACAGAGAGGAGCTGTTACTGCCCTGTTGCTAGCAACATGGTCAATTGGAGGATGCATCGCTGCCCTGATTACTCTAGGTACTTACTTTGGAAGTACTCGTAATAGCAATTGGAGCTGGAGAATTCCGTCTCTGCTCCAGGTCGCTCTGCCCGCCGTTCAACTGGTTATCGCTCTGTTCGGCCCTGAGAGTCCCAGATGGTTGATCAACAAGGGAAGAGTGTCAGAAGCAAGGAAATTTTTTGTGAAATATCATGCAAATGGCGATGAAGATAGTATCATGGTGAACTACCAAATGGCGGAAATCTCTGCGACAATCGAAGCAGAAAAGGCCCAAAAGTTGTGGAAGTGGAAAGAGTGGGTTGCCACAAAGGGCATGAGGCATCGATTTTTCCTTGTGCTCTTTGTACCTGCTATGCTTCAATTGCTGGGAAATGCACTGATCTCATACTATCTGGTCATTTTGCTCGATAACATTAACATCAAAGACACCACTCAGCAACTGAAAATCAACCTGGGACTGGGATTGTGGGGAATGAGCTGCGCTGTTACTATTGCTTCATTCGCAGACCGAATGGGCAGAAGAGCCATGTTTTTGACAGGGATGTTTTGCATGTGGATATGTTATATTGTTTGGACTGTTATCTCGGCGGTTGACCAAGAGCAAAACTTTGAGAATAACAGTCTATCCATTGGCATTCTAGTCATGATATTTCTGTATGGTGGTTTCCAAGGGTTTGTTGGTACTATTGGTACCCCTTACGTTATGGAGGTATCCCCATTCTCTCTTCGTGCTTCAGCATCAATGTTTTATCAGCTGGTTGGAAATGTTGCAGGTCTTTTCAATAATTATGTCAACCCAATCGCGATGGTGGCAATCACTTGGAAATACTATATCGTTTGGTGCTGCTGGCTTCCTTGCGTGATGGTAATAGTTTACTTCTTTTTCCCTGAAACCTTGGGCAAGAGTCTTGAAGAGGTAGACCAAATATTTGGTGGTGAGAGTGGCATCAACAATCTCAGGGCCCTGGCACACGCTCCTGAAACCGGGGCCGGAGAGAAAACTGATTTTGCTGTTGCTGAACAAGCTAACTAGGGATGAAAGCTTTTGCGGAGTTTTTAAATCAATTTTCGGTAGTAATAACCCCAATGCATGTAAGCGTAAGAGTGAGTTTTCCTCATGACCTAAATGTTTATCGATCAAAGCTTAGATTCCCCACAATAATATATAAGATAAAGAAATACTCCGGAACATTACAATATCACGGTGCCGAAGAAACAGTTTCACAAACCACATACTTTCTAACGACCAGCTTTCAGTCTGAGCATTGAATGTGTCCTGGGGACCATCTGGCAACACCGTCTACCTTTCTGCAAAAGCACGATTAAATGGCGTTGCAAGCATTACAATTAGTTTCTTCCAAGTAATCTATAGTCATTGCTAGTGGGACGATTTAGCATATTTGCTCTCTAGAGAAAATTATATTTTCAACTTTGGCTTTAATTACCATCATCATCATCATCATTCATCACCATTATCATCGTTATCCATTTACGATATAGCTACCATATCCTGGAGTATAATTCAATCTAATTTGCAAATTAAATATAAAATCCTTTTCTGTAACCGCGTTATTTTCAATAGCAGACCATGGTACTATTGAGGAAATAATAATAACATTACTGTTACTCGGCATATATTTAATTCGAAACGGGTTATCCGCTATTACCGCCGTGGAGGTTGAGTCAAGATTAAACTTTATGAGCCGCGTATACTTAGTCATCAGGTGTGGTATGGATTACGTACGTGGCAAGAAGCCGCACTCTATACCGAGCCTTAGATGAGACGTTACACTTGTGCTCTTCAACAATTGGTTTTGTAGTGTAGTTGGTTATCACTGTGGATTCTGATTCCACCGACCCCGGTTCGAATCCGGGCAAGACCTCTCTTTTTTGACATTCGATGACCCAATTTTTTTATGATTTTTAAATTTGTCTCTTGATCAACTTATATGAAAAACAATTTAGTCATTCGTGTAGCTGAATTATATTGATTAGTTACCGTTAATGCAATCCTTGTCAGTTAGTGACGGCAGCATTCATTCTAAGTTAACAAAATCTAAATGCATTAACTATGTTAGTGTATTCATAGCCAACATGTCGTGTGTCAACAATGAATTTTTTTTCTCGCCATGCCCTTCCTTCTTTTCAGAACTTTTCTCGAATCCGTGCTATATGCCAGTCAGTGCCTTATTTGCTAATAATTTCTAGATGTCGTCATATTTCGACTAATGCCTCTGCTGTTTTTTGCGCTCGCTTCCTTCTCGAACGATGTTCGGTACTCGTTACTCCGAACCTGCGTCCCCCACAATGCTCATCGACATTATATAAAGAACATCCGTTTGCTGCTTTTCAGGTCTCAGTCTCCTCTCAGCCTCCTCAGATATACACCATAGGGAAATGTCGTCTGTGCTGGTCACTGGTGCGAGTAGAGGAATTGGCAAGGCCATCGCCCTAAGATTGGCCCGAGACGGCTTCAATATTGCAATTGGTGATGTTAAGAGCCAACAGGCTGCAGGCCAAAGTGTCGCTCAAGAGATCAGTACTCAGCTTGGTCGAAAAGCTTCGTTCATTCCTCTGGATGTGTCTATAAAAGATGAAGTGGAAAAAGCGGTTGATTTGACCAGTGATATTCTAGGTCCATTCAAAGGAATCGTCAATAATGCAGGGATTCATCGGTTTAAGACCATTATGGAGTCCACTCCCGACGATTTTAATAAAATCTTTGCTGTAAATGTCGCCGGAGTGTTGTATGGAATACAGGCAGCTGCTCGAAAGTTCACCGAGGAAGGTGAGAAAGATGGAAGAATTGTCAATGCCTGCTCAATTTCCGGAATCCGTGGCCATCCTCTCGAAGGACTCTACTGTGGAACTAAGTTCGCTGTAAGAGCCTTGACTCAAACTAGCGCGACTGAACTGGGACCTCTTGGTATTCGTATCAATTCATTTGCACCGGGTCCGGTTGAGACGGACATGTGGAGGGCCATAGATCAAGAAGCAGCTCGTAGGTCCGGATCTTCTTCGGGGTCTCATACCAAAGCCATAGAAGACGTAACTGCTCTTGGAAGAAAGGCCTATCCAGAAGACATTTCGAATCTAACCTCATTTCTGTTCGGCAAAGATTCTTCCTTCATAACTGGCCAGTGCATTGTTGTAGATGGCGGTAGAGTGTTTAATTAATAATACTTAGTTCTAAAAGGATACACATGCGTAAACTATAAAGCAGGGGGAACAAAAAGAATAATAAAAGCATGAGGCTCAAGTAATTAAGGACGGAACGTGAGTATTTACCGGATTGTTGCCTCTCTTCCTTCTTTCCAATAAAGTTGCTCCTTCCAGGTGCAGCTCGAAAAATCCCCCACCACCTCCACCTGCGGCCCCTCCAGTACCACCTGGTCCTTTAACCCTTCTTCGGCCCGTTCTAGTAGTGGCTGTATTTATAAGAGGAGTTGAAGGAACACCGACAGTGACTCTCTCCAAGCTCTTCTGAACACCTTCCATCATATCGTCATGACTAGTTAAAGTGGAAGTAGTGCTAGGCGAACTTTCTTCCTCTTCTTCCTCAACGATGTTATCCTGATTGAGGAACGCAGCAGGCCCGCCCCAACGACGCCTTGCATTCTCCTCTTCCATACGGTGAACAGCGTTCGAGACATCAAATACCTCCTTCAAAGCTGTAGCAGCAACAGATGAAGCAAATTCTTTCTCTCGTCTGCCCTCTGCGTTCTCCAGAGTTTCAGAGACAATCGGTTTGGTTTTAACAGTAACTTGAGGCGGATTGGTCTTAACATGTGTCTGCGTTATCCACGGGTGATTTAGGAACTCTTCGATAGAATATCGCTTTTCCGGATCAACAGTCAGTAAATGGGAAACAAGATCTTTAGCACTGTCACTAATCTCGTCCCACCACGGACTCAAAAAGGTATATTGGCCCTTTGCAACTTTTTCCGTGAGGACCTCTATCGACTCATCGTAGAAAGGAGGAAATCCACATAAAATAGTGTACAATACACATCCCAGTGCCCACATATCGACGCTCTTAGAATAGCGCTCGTCTTTCACTATTTCCGGGGCAGTGTAACCTACTGTTCCGCATGGAGTCATGGTTTTTGAGTCCCAGATGACCTTGGAAAGGCCAAAGTCAGCCAGCTTGATTACTCCAATACCACCACTACCGACACCATCAATGAACTCACCCTCGTCTTCCTTAGACTCATCTTCTCCTTTCCTCACCACCTTCACTTTAGATGGGACGTATTCACAGGGGTAGAACAAAAGGTTTTCCGGTTTTATGTCACGGTGCACCACGCCTGCCGTTTCGTGCAAATATCTAACAGCACGAGCGACTTGAAGAATTACATGTCGACTTAGGTCTTCGGAGAAGTACGTAAGGCGTACAATCTGGTGGAACAGTTCTCCTCCTGGGAGCAGCTCCAATACAATGAAATAGTAATCCGGGGATTCCATAAAATCTATCAACTGAACAATGTTATCATGTCGTAACTGTCTCATGATGGTCACTTCCTTCAAAATGCTGGATCGCTTTTTTGGTTAGTACAATGATTTCCAGAATCTAGAATATAAACAAAACGGAAAACATTCGTCGTTCTCACCTGATCAGGAGTATCCGCAGCCTTCTTCCCAGCAGGTCCGAGATGACTCTGGTTCTAATTGTGTGAGAATGGGCCGGGGTAAGACAATAAAAAAGCGAGAACAAAAAAAGAAACCAACTCGAAGTCTCCGTTATCAAAACGGTATTTTCAACTTACCTGCGAAGAACTCAAGTCCTGCTTGTGAATCACTTTTACAGCCACGTACTCTCCAGTCTGTAAATCTTTTGCTTTGTACACAATGGAAAACGCTCCGTCTCCCATTTTCTCAATGAGCCTGAACCTCTCTAATCCTTTGTAATCAGGCAGTTTTGAGCGCTCCTCGTTCTCCTCAGCCACAATTTTTTCAAGTGCATCGTTATATGCTACTTTTCTATTACTCTCAGATTCTAGATTGCTGGATATAGATGTTAGAGGAGAGCTCACATCAGAAGGACTAGACACAGGCGACTCTGCAGAAGAGCCGTCGGTCGTGTATGCCTGCTTTCCGTGTCTAATAAAATTCTTCAGGTTCTTGTTAGCTCCAAACGTGAACAGCAATAAAGACAACGATCGTGCTCTTCAACGGAGCAGATCCCGTCGAGTACAAAACAGCTTTGAATCTTCAATCACTGGGTACCACTCGATATCCCACAGTCGTCGTTTTGCACTCGCACACCTTCAAAAATGGCACCACATCGTCACAATGCCCAAACGACTTACCTCAAAAACAGCCATTTTGACAATTTATCCCCAATTCAACGAATAGATTTTCACAACAATAAATATAAAAGAATGAAAAGGAGAAGTTCGGATCTTGGTACTTTCTCTCTTCTTGCTCAGTCTAAATGGCGGTCTTTCAACCAATGAGAAAAATGTGCTCGGAGTGAATGACTTATTTGACAGCCACTCTGACAGCACTGTTGTCGCCTTTTTATCAAGTTTTCCTGCACTTTATGCTTCTATCAAAAACGTTCGCTTCCTCGTTATCTCGATTACTTCCAAATCTCCCTGTTTCAGGCTTTGTGTATATTATATTAGCCGATCCCAGGCCTTTCCTCTTCTTTTTGCCTTGTCTCTCTTCTCCTCGCAAAAACACGGCCGAGTCGTTTTGCAGTTTACTGAGAAAATGAAGCCACTAGACGGTAGTCCTCTTAACCGGTAACACTGTGCTTTTCCAGTGTCTTTGAGGGGGTGAAAGAAGGGATAAATGTAGTTGTGGGTTTAAACTTGCTGATTGTGTATTAATATAGAAAGAAGCAGGATTAATTGTGACGTAATGATACCCACTCTTTTTAAACTCCGGCACCGACTGGCGCGCGACAATCTCAAGTCACGTGTGAGGCCTCTGTTAAACCCGTGTGGGGAGATGCCGGGGAGATTACTTGGATTTAACTTAAATCTGTTGCACAGAAATAAAATTAAAATGAGCTCAGTCCACCCGCCGCCTTACCTCGCATCTATCGGGTTCCTTAGTGGCCAGCAGCCCTTCTTTACAACTGCTACCGTGAGTTGGCTGACTTCGAAACAATAGTCAAAACAATGGCGTCACAGGAAAAAGAGGCTCAATTCACGTGACATATGCAAGTGTCGAGTAGGGCAGGGTGACGATGAGATTGACGGCGGTTTGCGTCTCTCAGACATGTTTCAGGAGTAATGAATAGTAGGTAGATGGATTTTTTTGGGTGGTGTATTAATACAGGTACGCTGCTATGGCTAGTGAAAACGAATTGTTCTTTCGGTCCTGTTGTGTGCGAGAGCAATCTACTTTGACTGATTAATTGCTCGACATAATCCATTGGTCCGTTAGAGTTCTGTGCAGATCTCGTCACCAACATCTGCCGATCAAGTTGTTTTATTGTGAGAATCTGAGATTATCGGTTGTGGGGATAAGTGTGGTTGTTATCTAAAGTGTTGGTTTAGTTAGTTAGCCTGTGCACAAAGTATGTATCTGAACTTAGTATTTGGAATCCTCAGAGATTTTAATTTGTACTGACGACAGTAAAAATGTAGTAACAATAGAGAGAACGTCATAAAGTATGGCAAAGATTAGCTTTTACTTATATTAACTCAGGTTAACTATTACTTGGTTTTTACTTCCATCATAACGTGTTTTTAATTCATTGTGTGCAGCATTACAGTCTGTGTTGGATTGATATAATGCTTGTACATCCACTCGGGTCCTGTCTAGATCATTCCATTAGTGTTTTCTCTATAATAGGAACGCTTCTCTCTTTATGGAGTCACAGTAAGACCAGCATATTCAGAAATGCAGAAAGATCAATCTGGAGACGAGGTGCTGAATTCGATTCTGCAATTCTTCTTCTGGTTGGTATGCCGTAGAAGATGTTCTGAATTGGTGTCGAGTATGGTTGCGACGATAGGAAGCTTGCGGAAGTTTGGGTACGCTCATTTGACCGAACTATGCTGCCCATGCTTTGACCCAAGCCAGATTGGAGAATCAGTTCGTTTTCATTGGTACTTTCGTTACTATTGCTTGCGGCTGGTTCCGAATCTCTGACACCATTGGACGATTTGACCAATGGAATATCCCTATGCATTGGGTTATGACCATACGTCACTTCTTTAAACCTGGCTCTTGTTGGTATCACTTGTGAGACTGTAATAGTAGCAGGGACGAGAGTATGAGAAGAAGATTCTGTTACAGGACTCGTGACGGCTGCTTTTCCAGGGAAATTCCCACCAAAATTGATCTGATGAGAGTTTCCTAAAAGGCTATTTGTCGTACGCTCCCTCTTGCTACCTGATAATCTATGCTTTTCGGACTCAATGCGCGAAGTAGGATGGTCCATTGATGTTGTGAGTGGTTTTCGCATGGGGAGTGTAGCCAAGGCAGATGTGCGTTTCGTGATACTGCTTGAACTAGCTGAAAGTGAAGCTAGAGTATTGGCACTATTAGCAGGAACCTTGCCTATACCATAGGAACTTAATATGGCGTTTGGCAATGAGATGGGATTCGAGCTAGCAAAAGTCTCTGCTACAACCCGATTGGAAGTTCCTGGTTAGCATTCATCTTTCATTTTACATTTTTCATTATGAAAGCTTGTGATTACCTGTTGAAGCCTGTTTATTGATACGGATCTGTTTCCAAGGCGCGCTGTGAACCGCTGGGTTCAGTGTTTTGTTTTCTGTCACTGAGACATTAGAGGTGATGTGAGTCATGACAGCCATCCTAATGGCGGATTGTGTACGAGAAGTTGAACCTTGGTGTGGAGACCCCGTACTCAGTACACTAGTGTTGTAAAATTTATGGTTGAGCCGAGGTGGCCCTGAATAATTATTCATTGAAAGAGGAGAGAACGATGAAGAAGCAATTTGAATCCTGGAAGTGCTTGAGTTTGAGTGCGACACAGCAGTTGACAAAGCTCCAGCGATTGTGTTAGGCACTGGCCACCAATTGTGCTTCTTTGATCGGACAGCTACTCCAGAGTATACTACCAATGACCCATTGTGCTTCAGAGTGATTGATGCCATTGAATTGAGATTTCTCGAAACTGGATACTCCTTCTGGCGTGACAGTTCTGAAGTAATCTCAGAGGTGGACTGAGTACCGGATCCATTGAATGTAAAGGTCGCAAGGCTTCTTCCAGTTGACTCAGCTACGATGGTAACAGTCGCAGTACTTATACAATCACATATACCCTCTTGAAATCCACGATGAGAGTTGGTATTATTTGCTACGGATGACTCCTGCGTCAAAGTACAATATAGAGCTGGTTAAACTCCTAAGCATAATGGAAACATGCTCAATGCTTTCTGGGCTTACCATGAATGTTGGGTTGCGAGGAATATTCTGGAAAAGACGGTGTTGAGAGGTATCCAATTGTGGTTGAATTGTATTTTCCATGCACGCTCGAGCTTATCTCATTCATCTCTTGAAAAATCTGTGAAAGAGTCAGCAAATCATCACACTCGTAAGGTAGCTGAAAGAGGAGAGTCTCCAATTCTGCAACCTGTTCCAAAACACTCTCAAATTGTTTTCCTTCGCTATTAGAGAACATCATGTTGGCAGCAGTTGATATATAGGTCCTAAGGGAGATGAAAAAGTTCTCAACATTTTCAATAAAAACGTCTGTGTCACAGGTGTCCAGCTGTGACACGTTCCCAAGAAATACTGATTCTACGATCACAGAGCTTCCATTAGGTGAGCTAGAAAAAGCGTTCATGATTGAGTTGAACGTTTCGACAACTTGGGTGACTTTGAGTGAATGCGCAGAACAATTCAATGCACCCACACTGGACAATATTGAAATAGCAGCCAAAGCAAACAGTGCTACTCGAGAGTTCATAGTAAACCAAAAAAAATGCTCAAAACGTTATTTAGACACGAACCTGTGCTAACAGTCGGCTGAAAATCCAAAATAGAAATGACTATAAGTAAATCAATTTCTCTCCGCCTCGTAGGGCCAAATATTCTACAGTGTACTCATAATTATGGGAACCAACATCGTCCACATAAGTATCGCAAGAAGTCACATAGACCCAAGCTCGGCGAATGCTTCCCATATTTTCCTACCTTTTCTTAGATACATAGAAATCATCAACTTAATTTTTAACTGGATGGCCCTTGTTAAAGAGATACAGGACAATGCATATTCTCTCATTCATCCACCAAGTCGTTCGTTTGGTTCGTTCCATTTTGCAGCTAATATGAAAATATTCCAAGAAGAAAACATCAGTCCAAGACCTTGCAGATAATTCTGCGTTATTACTCCAGTGACTCGGTATATTCTGAATAGATGGCAACCTGCTGGCTTTTTGATAAAGACTGCCAAGCTTAAATAAATGATGCTCGTGCTTACTACTTCAGGTGGAGCTTTGGCTCTTCATCACCAGAATCTTCGTCAGAGTCCTTCTGTTCACCCTCATCTCTTTCGTCCATGTCCTCCACTATGTCCGCTTCAGCAACCTCTTCTGCGTAGGTTTCTCCCTCATCGTCCTCCTCAACTTCATCGTCTTCTTCGTCGCCCTCGTCATTATTCTCATCTTCGGGTTTCATGTCTCGGGCCTTCGCTTGATCTTCATCTCCGGGTTGCTCTTCCCGTGAATGCTCCAGCTCTTTCAGCCGCACAGCCTTTTCTCCTTCATCTATTTCCATTTGTGACGTATCTGTCTCGGCTGTGCTGTCGTTCTTAGGTGTTTTTTTCGATTTCGTTGTTTTGGCCCGTTTGCCTTTGGCCGCAGCTCCCCCTTCCGGATCACCTTCCACTTCCTCAACTTCTTCATCAGAAAGTACTTCATTTTCGTCCTCGGCATCTTTACTGGCGTCGGTGACTCCTTCTGAGTTCAATCCGCGCAGTTTGGCGTCTCTTTTCCGTTGAGCATTGTAAACCTCGTATTCTTCCACCAGCTCTTGTATCGATGGCACAAATCCGGCAAGATTGACATTCTCCAATGCTTTATAAATATCATTCGCGGTAATAGTCTTACGAACCGCGTCGTGGGCTATGGAGTTGGCCCTCGTTAGTCTGGAATCAAATATGATCTTTAACAGATTACAATTTACTCACTCTGCACTGACGTAGTTCACGAATACTGTCGCACTGCGTAAAAGTGCTATGAGTCCATCTTTAGGCAGTTGACCTCCTTCGGGTAAAACTTCCTTGGATAATCGAGAAATCGCTGTCCGAGGTAGAAGCAAATCCTGATTAGCTATTTGGTTCTTTGATTTATACACGTCATTCATTCAAACATACGTCTAAGCTGTACGTTTCCTTCTCTTTAATTGGCGTGCCTGTGGAGCTTACAGGCTTGAATCCGTCGGGATATTTCTTCCATCCTTTGGGCGGCATGGTGGTGATAATGTCAAGACTGTGCGTTTTCTGTCAATCGCGCGTTTCGCGTTTTTCAATTTGGTGATGTTCTCAAACGAGGAAATCGGTCGACGATCAATTTCCGACTGAGAGGAGCAACAGAAATGATTCTTGCAGGAGGTTGGAGTAGCCTCTGGCGGCCCCCTGCTGGGGAGGGTTGTTCTGCTCTGCAGAAGCTGGTGATGATAATAAAATCTCTTTCAAGTCTATGTATAGTGCAATTTGACGCGCATTGAATAAATATGTTAGTTAACTAGTAATTAGCATCGTTTCTTTCTTTCACAGACCAGCGGCAGTGGGCGGTGGGGGCTGGGGATTACTGGAGTAACATTGATCAAAAACTTGTTAGATAGTACCAGGGCAATGTTCGAACCCACAAGACAGAGAGCCCTGCTCCTGGCAACACGCTGATTTCTTAAGAAAAGACTCCCGACGTCACTTACAAGGCAACCCACAAATGAATCCTCGTTAGCTTCCTCAATGTTTTCAGATGTACTTTGAGCTCTAGTAGTGTCAAGTAACTCCAATAGGTACAAATAACTTCCAAAGTACAGTCGTGTTCAAACCCATTACTCTTCCTCAACAACTCACCTAATAAAAGGTATACCAGAAGAATTACTACTCCTATCAGTAGCCCGGTATACTTCACATTGTCCCACCAAAACTTGTTTCGGGTCCGAGCAGACACTCTGCGGAAAGCCACAGCGTTGGCATTCATCCTATCAGTCTTGTTCACCAACAAGTTGATCCTTTCTCCACGTTCTAACAGCCGCTCTACATTCGCTATCATGATATGCTTCACTTGGTCGAGCTCTCTCTCCAACGCCCCTACTGTATCCTGGTCTCCATTTTCAGCGGCCAATGTTAGTCTTTTGACTTCTTCAGAAAGCTTAAGTCTCGTATTTTCGTCCATAGAGGTTAACGGTGCCGCACCACTGGTGCTGTTGCCACTAGCATATGAGTCCAGAGCCTGTTGGAGGTTCAAAAGCAACAGAAAAGCTCCCTTTCGTTCGACTGATTGGTCGGTGACCACGAGGTACGTAACGCCAGAGGGAGCAGACTCGGTTGCACCAGTTGTTATATAATGTACGCATGTATCTTCGTGCACAAAGCTCATCTTCTTGTCGCTTTCCTTTGAAATCTGTTCTAGCACCAACTGAGCCAAGGCTCTTGCCGACTCTCTGCTGGGCCCAAATTCTGTCAGAGTTTCAGACCCACTGCATATAGCAGTGTAAAGAAAACCTAGTTAGATTTTTTTATCCATACTGTGAAATGAATTCAGTGAGCTAATTTCTTACTTTTCGACATGATGCTATGAAGATAATGTAAAGAAAGATGGAGGTCCAACTACTTCCCCAAATTTCCTAAAATGGTTTATTAACGTGGGGTAGGATTTAAACGAGGGGCTCTATTAACTTAACGTTAAGTTTTAACTTTTGAGTACTAAAAATTACAATGCGCAAAAGAGGTTCAAAGACAAAGAGAGAAGCAAATATTCAAGCAAATAAAATGGCTTTTAACACCAAACATAAATATAAAACAAATATGCTAACTCATATATGATAGACCATCTTCCAAGTTTCGCACAACATCGCCGTAAGAACTCTGCTTATGCCGGTCCGATGAATGGTGATGATGATATAAATCAGGAGGAGGAATATAAGCTGGACTAGGTTGGGCCCGAATGGGCTGGTTCGGGTTCATCAGAGCAGTCGCACGCTGAATCGGTCCTGGAATACTGTCCATCTGGCCTATCGTAGTTGCTCTGCTTCGTCGAGACTGTGCCTGGAACTGAGGCACTCCTCCATGGACACCAACGTTAGTGGTCGGTGGATGCTGCTGCTGGTTCACATTCACACCAAGCCCACTATTGTAATACGCCTGGGTTTGCGCATTGGCAACAGCAGGCACGGGTTGACCCGCAGCGTCACCCGCAGAAGTCTCAAGCTTGATAGACGGTAATCCTGATCCCATTGTTTGTGAGTTAGGCCCTGCATACCTTCTTGACGAAGGACTTCCGCCAGAGGTCCCAGAAGCATTGCCAGCGGTCCCAGCAGTGGATCCAGAAGTGGATGAACCTGGAGCACGGCCACGGTCACGGCCACCGGCCATACTGGGAACAAACGGACCGTTGAACTTGCTTTCCGTAATAAACGGATGCATAGCAGCCTGTTGAGGGGTCCATCGTTCAAACGGGTTAAGATTCAAAAGACCCTGCACAAAGTCCACAAATGCCACTCTGTTCTGCATCTCTCGATCAATGTCGCTCTTCTTCATGTTCCTACGAGGCAGAGGGTAGCGCATAATGATCTCGCGCAAATTGGTCGAGGGGAAATATTGCTTGCTGGGCTGCTCCTCAGTATTGTACTCGCGCGAATATTTTTCCCGGCTCTTAAGGCGGTATTGTTTTCGGCCGTAGTCATCCAAATACTTTTCCATAAACTGTCCAGCGTTTTTGCCCATTTCAATCATCCAGTTTGGGGGGTTCCCCAGAGTCTCGGTTATCCTCGACATCTGGTTGTATTCCGAGGTACCTGGAAATATGGGGAGACCCAGAAACAGTTCGGCCACAATACATCCCAAAGACCACATATCTATAGAGGTTGTGTAAGGCAGGCCCAAAATAACCTCGGGTGATCGATAAAACCGGGATTGTATATATGTGTAAACGGTTTGCCGCTCGTGACATGCGGAACCAAAATCTATAACTTTGATGATTGGGCTGTCCAGGCTCTTCAGAAGAATATTCTCTGGTTTGAGGTCGCAGTGAATAAGACGAGCCTCGTGCAAAACAATCATTGAGTCCAGCAGTTGTTGGGTGAAAACACGAACCAGATTGGTGCTCAGTCCTCGGAATTGATTCTGCTTGATCAATTCGTACAGGTTGCTGCTCAGCAGCTCAAACACCAGGCACAAATGTTCCTTGTGGATAAACTTGTCTTTCAGACGCAGAAGATTGTGCTCATCGAGCTTGTCCACATGGTTGTTTAGATGATCCAAGATAGACACCTCCATCATACTTTGATTCAGGTATGCCGGCTTGTTCTTGATCACTTTCACAGCCACAATCTCCTTGGTGATCATGTTCTGGCATTTCACAACTTGACCAAACGTCCCCTGTCCCAGGATATCTAAAACAAGATATCTCCTTTGCTCATCGGTACCAAGAATGTCGTTGACGTACAGAATATAGTCGCTGTCTACGTTATCGTAGCCATTGTTCAATTTTCCCTCGCTAGGTTTTGTCAGCACCCTCCGTGGGTTCTTAGACGATTGATAGTTAAATGCTGGGTTGCAGATCTGGTAGGTGGTCGACAAATTCGAGGTTAGAGCATTCAATGGACTCATGAATCCACCTTCTGGCATTGCCCTCCTGTACTTGGGCTGTGAATGCACTGCAGGGGCTATATCAGACTTGCTTCGGATATGCCTGAATGTTGGAGCAGGAATTGTCGTCGGTGGCTGTTGTTGCATCCCCTGATGGGTTGCTTGCTGGTGATACATATGTACTGGTGTCTGTTGCTGTACTGAAGCATGAGCAGCACGTATTGGAGAATCATGCGGCAGAGAATTTCGGTCGCGAGCAGTAACTTGTTGAGGAGTCCTGGCTGTAGCTGGCGCGTAAAGTCCCGACTGTTGCTGGGATATAGATTGACGCAAAGGGGAAGATCGCCGGCTCGATGAAGATGCATTTGGAGTTCCAAGCGGTGGCGAAGACCACGGGTTATGCGAAAGAGTAGCTGACCCTTTGGGGGAGGATGGACTAACCGACGTCATCGGTGAGTACGGATAGCCAGAGTGAGGGGATCCAGATATGTGAGTGTCAATAGTATAAGGATTGCTTTGCTCGGCCGCAGCTACTACCGTGGTTGGGAATGCTTGTCTCTGGGTCTGTGAGTAGCCCGGGTCTAAGCCTTCGCTATTGTTATAAAAGGGTGACGATTCGTCGAAGGTCGACCTTTTCCCCATATATCGCTGTTGCTGCTGCTGCTGCTTCAATGATGCTTGTGCTTGAGCTTGAGCATGTGCTTGGGCTTGAGCTTGTGCTTGAGCATGTGCTTGTGCCTGTGCTTGTGCCTGTGCTTGTGCCTGTGCTTGTGCCTGTGCTTGTGCCTGTGCTCGAGCCTGAGCCTGAGCCTGAGCCTGAGCCTGAGCCTGAGCCTGAGCCTGAGCCTGGGCTTGAGCTTGAGCTTGAGCTTGAGCTTGAGCTTGAGCTTGAGCTTGAGCTTGAGCTTGAGCTTGAGCTTGAGCTTGAGCCTGGGCCTGGGCCTGGGCCTGCATTAACTGTGCCTGCTGTAACTGGGCCGCTTGTTGAAGTTGTGCTTGATGAAGTTGAGCCTGCTGAGCTTGATGCAAATGGGCCTGCTGGACCGGATGAAGCTGCGGAGGTTGCTGTTGTTGCTGTAGAGCAACGTGATTTCGCTCTTCTGGCATCAACCTGTATACTGGAGCAGCATTTGAGCTCGCAGCTTGTCCGTACTGGTCTACCATCGGCTGATGATACATCTGGTTTGCGGGGTTATAGAGTGTACCCGGCATAGATCCTGTGCTGTTTCTATTTTGGATAGCAGCCAATCTAGCAGATTCAGAATACTGATTAGCCGCTGCTGTTTCGGCCACGTTTCCATTGGGATCATGTGCTGAAGGAGGAGGTATTCCTCCCCCCGCCACTGACGCCGGGTATGAACTCGACGCCGAGTGAATATGGCCAGCTGAGCTTCTTCTCGGCGAGTTAGCCATGTAGTCCATATGGCTTTATGTAAAGAGAAGGAATGGCAGGAAACACAAGATTAGAATTCCAACGAAAGAGAGAGACAAGTGATCTTTTTTCAAATCGTAGTTCCCAGGGCACGCTCGCTTATTCAATGAAAAAAAAATGATAGAAAATTTACTCTCTCAAGAAGTTCGTAAAACTGAGATTGAAAACCACGCCAATGATTGTGAAACTCAAGTTCATAGGCGTTAAATATTCGCGTCTTCTTGTCCTTAGTTCTTTTTTTTTCGCTTGTTCTCTTCAGATCAATCCTTCTAACGTGTTCCCTTTTTTGATATTTTCCCGCGTGAAAAGAGAAAATGAAAATATTAGCGTTCAGATCGAAAATATAGCCAAGCAACGTCCTCCTTGCTTGTTGTCTCTGATTTTGTTATATCTCCCAACGTTTCGTATTTAGGTATTTTCAATAGAATCTCAATATGAAACGCGTCGGTAACGGAAACCAAACTGGTACAAAGGTCGATTAGAGGACAGCGGACCAAGATACTCGATTATTCTAGTTAGAATTTGCAACTTTGCAACTTTCTCTTCACCTAGTGGGAGAGATCTAATATATCTCAATAATAAGCCCAACTCCTCATGGTGTCTCCTCGGTAATCGCGCCTCTGAGTGGAAATTCGCTCGAATTGTTCACCAAAAGGAGGCCACACCAACAGCATTGATTCACCTTCGCGACGTCCTCTTATCTGTCAAAGTAGACAGTTTATCGGGCCGAAAAAGAAGTCCTTCATCATTCATTATAAGCATACCCTTTTGAGGATGAATCCTCGGTCTCTGGATTGCGCGATCTCACGCAGGCTTCACGTTAAGTAGATCGGGCACACTCTTATAAAACGCTATCGACGTACTGGTTTCTTCAGGGCCACAACCACTTGGACCATCCACACTCTGTTTTCGAGCAACACTTAGTTTTATCCCCCTGGAGTACTTGTTACCTTTCGAAATTGGGTTTCTACGTAAGTGTGATGCTGGGATGAGTTGGGCGGGCACAGGAGGGTGAGCAAGTTCATCACGTGGTATCTCTGGGGAGATTTGGAAAGTTGCGGGTTAACTAGAGCATAAGTTGGTTTAAGTAGTTAACTTACCGAAGAGAGGAGAGCATTGGTAGTACAACAGATAATCGTAAGGATTGCAAACCTCATTGGTCGCTATCGTAGAAAAATCGAACTCCTGGACATCTGTGGGCTTTTTGCTTTTAACCTTTCTCTCAACTAATTGGTACTTAAGCTAGTCTCTTCTTCGTGATATTTTTTTTCGATTAACTTATACTATATTGAGCAAAACGGAAGACGAACTTAATAATGTCTGAGGCGTCCGAGCCGTCATCATCTCCACCATACACCTTCAAACAAACCTTACAGGACATTACCGTGTCAATTGATCTTCCCTCAGGCACAAGGGCTAAGCAATTGGATGTGGTCATTGAGAAACGAAAGATCCATGCACTTTTAAAGTCGCCGTCTAGCAAAGCTCTTATTACTGGTGAATTGTTCAATGACGTAAACGTAGACGAATCAACTTGGTCTGTAGTCGACGGGAAAGAGCTGGCCATCACTCTGGAAAAAATCAATAATCAAGAATGGTGGCCCCACGTCGTCACCAGTGATCCCAAGATTGACGTGAGTAAGATCGAGCCTGCGAACTCCAAGTTGAGCGATCTCGATGGAGAGACCCGATCTATGGTAGAGAAGATGATGTTTGACCAACGGCAAAAGCAGCAGGGACTGCCCAGCTCTGAAGAGTTGAAGAAACAGAAGATACTGGAAAACTTCAAGGCACAGCATCCAGAGATGGATTTCTCAAAGCTGGACATGAATAATTTAGGCGGGTCATTCCCAGGTGACAAACGTTAAGTTACAATTTGTCGCAATTTGTCAAAAAATCCCTCCTACAAATATATCTATTCTCCTTATTCATTTCCTTTTTCGCATAGAGAACCAATCTCGGAGGGCATGTAATAAAATAAAACTATAGCATTAAGATTTCTATATTCACCTAAAACTTACAGCCCTTCTCTCTTTTTCCCTTCCATTTGTGAATGCTGCCAATAACCAATTAAAATCCAAAGTCAAA
The DNA here is from genome assembly GCA_030579595.1 of Spencermartinsiella europaea. Taxonomy (NCBI): domain Eukaryota; kingdom Fungi; phylum Ascomycota; class Dipodascomycetes; order Dipodascales; family Trichomonascaceae; genus Spencermartinsiella; species Spencermartinsiella europaea. The sequence goes on from JAKTRG010000011.1 coordinate 194,737, forward strand.
CGAACTCATGTCAGGCTCTTGAAAAGCTGCGGCCGGTGCTGCTACAAGATCTTTCATAGCTGGCACAGGCTCTGCTTCGACCGCAAAAATAGACTGTCGCCGATTCATCGTAGGAGATGATTTCTTACGGGGAGGAAGAGCCGAAGTAATGTCTGTGCTACTACCATTGAGGAGTTGCTTGTCGTCAAATCCACCGTTGTCTTCGCTTTCCATAAAAGACCATCCTTGGAGCAGGTCGAGAGCCAGCACATCGCACCCCATACGGTTGTAAATCGAAACCATCTTCCACACAAACCGAAGCTCGTCCTTGGCAGTCACCGTCAGCTTATCAGACCGATGCGATTTACTTCGCGAATCTCTCAGATGCCTATACAATATCACCAGCACTGGATCGTCGGCAAGGTACGATAACTCATGAGTCTTCATACCCACTCCCATCAATCCTTCCACGGCTTCTTTCTTGCAGCCTGAAAACCAAAGAGCCCAGCTGAACAACCAGTGGTCTCCAGTCTTTTCAGCACGGGGAATGATGTTAGTATTTATTAGCTCCTTTAGAACTGGTCCTCCGTCTCCCTCATAGACTCGGGCCACAGCGATTGCCAGTGAAATATCTTGCATGTTTTTCACAATAACATTGACTGCATCCTTAAGACTATCTCCAAGCAAGAAAAAAGCTGCAGCGTATTCGTATCGGTGCTTCCCCAAAAGAGCAAAAGCGTTTTTGGAAGCTGCCGACTTCCACCTGGGCTGTGTGAAATCGTTTGATAGGATCTTGATCGTTTTATCCTGCTCTCTATTCCATGATGCAGTTCTCCACAGCCCAATCAGGACCTGCTTCTTCTTCAGAGCCAAGTAATACAGACTGCATTTGACTGGGTCTCGTTTCCCCTGATAATTAAAGGAATTGCGGCCCAAGATTTCAAATATTTCTGTCAGCTGATCATTTTTAGCCCAGTATGAGATACCAACCTCGCGCATTGTGGACCACAGTGTATTTGCATGTCTGGCTTCAATCAGGTCGATGAGAATGCTTTGAGATTCACTGTGTAGTGCCCAGTTGAAGTCTCTTAGTGACATTGACTCTTGCGAACCTCGGTGGATATTGTAAAGCTTGTATCCCAATAAATACTTGATGGCATTGGGATCGAGAGACCGGATGTGCTGGTCCATCTGAACGAGTGCCTCGATGACACTCACCAATGTTATCTGCTGATGTCGAGTAAGATATGGCAAAGAGACTTTCTGCAGCCTTTCGAGCAGTTCAGCGCTAGTTGATGAATCAAACGATTCTTCATCCAAGTCGAGATCTGCATCAGCACTAGTGAAAAACTCAGGCTCAATCCCCAGCATACTGGGCACATCTGCTACCATAGACGGTTCGAGTACTGCTGCGTATCTGAGTTCTTTTAACAACCGGACCAAAACCTGCCTCACAATCTTGATTTTATCAGCAAATATCGATTGGATTAGCAACTGTGGGTGGTACATCGGTAGAGGGCCATTCAACAGAGTGCACACATCAAATATGCTCGCATCATTCTTGACGAAATTTGCTGTATTCCTCGACCCGAGGAGCTGTTTTGTCGTTTCGTCCCGAATATCAACTTTCTCATCTTGGATAAAAATTTGGTTTCCTGCGCCCACCACAAATGTTCCATTCTTTAGCCATATGGAGTCACCGATTGAATGAGGTGTATAACTGGCCAAATCTACTTTCCGTAAAGGCACCCACGAGGGAGTCTTATTTGTGTAGTCAAAACGCTGTTGGCAATACAGAATAACTTGTTGCGCAAACCCCACCCCCAGCACACACTGCCCATCCGGAGTGGTGGTCCAGTCCAAATCTGAGATGGCATTGTTAGGGTCAAAAGTCTCGGTGAGCTCCCTAATATTATTTTGCAAATCCCAAATCATAAGCGTACTACCGTCTTGGGTAGCAATTACTAGCTTCTTGGTAGACGACACTTGAGCTCTTCGAACTTTTACCTGTTCAGTCTCTACGACTGATGTTTGGAGCCACGTGAGTTTTGAGTTTGTCACGCTCGCAGTCCACACCCGAGTCGTTCCATTCGCCGATACCGTGCTGAGTACTTCTCTCTGGAACACATCCATTCGCTCACTCAGCTTGACTCTCCAACCGACAGGGTCGACAGGGACGAAAAGGAAAATGTCGTCCTCGCAGGGGAATTTGGAGGTAGACAGACGGGTCAAACTCCAGTCGTTTATACTAAGTGACCAAAGCAGAACGAGTTTGTTTTCAAACAAAAGCACCAAATGAGATACAGAGTCGCCCGATTCAGGCAGTAAAAATATCCCCATCAGAGAGGCTTCTCCGGGTACTTGTGCTGTGACCGCTGCTCTAGCGTTAAGCATTGTGCAATCCCAGAGTACGAGTTCCTTTTTATCTGTATATATCACAACAGAAGTGTCGTTGACGATGACAGACTTGAGGGCGGTTCCCTGAGTATTGATAAGGCTCGTTCGCTTCAAAGTTATTCCATTAGGAAGCAGCTCGGGTTTCCACAGCACGTTCTCGGAAAATCTGCTTCTAGACATGACGCAGTTTCCATCTCCCGACCTCACAATACTTGTAATAGATTTGTTGTGGCCGGTAAATAGCGATCTAACATGCAAAGTTCTTCTCGTCGACGAGGTCGTCATCGGTGATTGTGCCGTATCCGAGGAGCTGAGAAGTTCCACAACATCTATCCAGTAGTTTACAATCATTCCATCGTAGTCGTGAACAAGTATGCATAGTTCGCGGTCCTGAGGTAGCTTTGCTGAGGAGAGGTATGCCTGTAGTTTGAGCCTGGTCTGCGATCCCAGTGCCAGCTTGCCCTTGCTAGAAAGAACCAGTCTCTTGTTGTCAAATAGCTTCGTGATGACGGCCAGCTTCTCCTTTCTGAGGCCGACGTTTTCAATTGTGTATGCAGAGTACGTTCCATCGAGGTACATAACCACCAGGATCTCAGGCAGCTTCTTGCCCATTTCCAGCAGACTGGCTGTTTTGTGGACGCTGCTCCTGGAGTTAGCGGCATTTTTTATAACCGCACCTTCTATGGCCCGTGAGACGTCCTTGTTGTCAATGAGAAGCACAGCCCCTCCGCGACCATTCGCCTGCCCCCTTTCTCTGATGTTCGTGTCTATATTTGCCCACAGCTGTAGGTTGCCCATGTCCATCGAATCAAACGGGGACCATATCCGGACCACTCCATCCTGGCAGTATGTATACAAGGTGTTATCAATGCTCTGAGACAACTGCAACGGCTGCCGCCATCTCATCTCTAATACTCTCTGAGGGTGCGGGAGATACATGAAATCAAAGTCAACGTAATCAGAATCAAAGGAGGTCCTCCTCCACAGCTTGACCAGTCGGTCTTTGGAGCCTACTGTAGCCAGAAGGACGTTGTCTGGTGAAAAAAGCACTATGGTCACCGGATTAGCCAGCCATTTCTTCCATTGAACATGGCCTGTTTGGTTACCAATATCTATCACCCATAGTTTGATCAACTGCGAGCCACTGACGAGCTCCTTGGGTCCTCCCCACGTCAAACTGCGAATATAGTCTTCTTTTTCATTCTCACTTTGCTCTTTATCTCTTAGATGAATGAATTCTTTCCACTTGTTAGCTCAGTAGTCTCCTCCAAACATCATCTCCAAAAAGTCCACACATACCAAAGGTGGCTTGTCAAAACGTATCTGAGGATCTAGGATAAGTATCTCGCATCCATACGCAACCGCTATTCTCCCTGTTTCCGGCTCAATTGACACACATTCGGCATCTTGGTCCAGGTATATCGTCTGTAGCAATCCGGATCTGTGCTCCAATATTATCAGGTTATTGCCTGAACAGTACGCCTAGTTAGTATACTACTCTTCCTACACCGCCACTTGTACCTACAATAATCTGGTAATCGTGCCAACTACACGACTGGAGTGCTCCAGGTGTGCTATTAGGCTCTCCTGGTAGAAAACTCAGAGTCATAATGGCATCCTTTACCATAAACGCAATAGAGTTATAAACCCAAGGTTGCACGAGGATCGTGGGGATGGGGGCGCCTGGGCGTGTACCGCCTGGGCGTCTCCCTAGTCCATCGGCTGCTTCGCAGAAACTCACGAGATGATGATGGAAAAAAAACTATATAAACGTATTGTAAGAGACGCTTATATTTACCTTTATATAAAGGTTGTGGATTGTAGATGTACCACAGACAAAAGTACTTTTATGTTCAAACGATGTATGCAGTATTGATAACTCGGATAATATACAAATAGATAGATGCTTAACTTCCTAAGGACGGGTCCAGCGCGGTTCTACTCTGTACCAAGTCTGGATAATGGAAAATGAGCCTTTAAATGACCCTAAGTGTATCCCTTTTCTGCGACGCAGAACCAACCCGCTCGGGGAGGGGCCGCCGGAGACATCCCCTCGATACACACACAGACGAATCGTCAAAATTTCATACCTAAAAATCGGCTAATGATAATCACTGGCATGCACATCGTCTTCACAGCAGTAGCAATGGTCTCAATGATAATAGACACCTGGTACAAAATCCACATAAGCAGTACCAGTTCAATGACCACCACCACACTCTGCAAAGCAGGCCATGTATCTGCCACTGCGTCTACCGGCCTCAGCACAAAGGAGAACCGTGCACAGCTTCGGAACCCACTGACGAACGTACTCACAATAGGATCAATTGCCCGTTGAAACCCACTTCGCTCAACATTACTGTCGCTTCCTCCTTCTTCTCCTTCTTCACCGGGTCGTACAGATGCTGCCGAGGACCTAGATCGGCTGCTCAAAGCGGTGGATCTGCCGTTCAGACCTGAAACTCTCCCTCCCAGGGACGAACTGGTCGTTCGTCCACTCAGGGCAGAAGTCGTGCCACCACCATTACCAGAAAGTTCAGATTCGTTTCGCGCAGTTGGCCTCTGAAATAAAAACCCCATAGTTTTACGCAATCTTCTCTGACCCTTCGTTTCCTCTGGTACCGACAATGCTGTTCCACTATTAGACGAATGTCTTACAGAAGAAGAAGACATAGACGAACGGGGCCGTGAGGAGGAGTCGTTATCATCAAGGAGCTGGGGTGGAGACCCCACGACTGTGCTGTCGTCCATTCCTCGGAAAGAGTAGCTATCGTCCCTTTCGTCGTCTGAAAGAGGCGGAGGGGTTCCTAATCGATCTCTCCTTCGGCCCGGACTAGCTCGCGAAGTGGCGCGTGAAGAACTGTTGATCCTAGAAGATTTTCCATCAAAATGAGTTTCGTCTGTTTCAGGTGTTGCTGCTGCTGCTGCAGAACCGCCACTGTAGAGAGAGGACGCCCAGCCCAACCATTCACCCGCACTGTTGGTACATGTATTGTACCACTCTGATAGAAACGTACCTGATGAGGCTTCTTCCTCTTCGTCCCGTTCTGCTCGATCTTTCTCGTCTGGACGAACAAGGTCATCATCGGGCCCACTAATGCTGACTTTCTTCTTGCGTGTTTTGTACGGCGAGGGGGTTCTTGAGTTTGCGGTGCCCACAGACCGGCCGGACAGACGAGATGCAGATGATGGGCCAGGAGATGAATACGACATGATGTATGGTGATTTCACATCAGACCGTGTAGAAGACGCAGGGGAACTAGAAACAAAAGCCGAGTCCAATGTTGAAGAAGAAGAATTGTTAGTAGAAGGAGAAGAAGTAGAAGAAGTCTTTCTCCTTCTACCAAATAAAGCCTTTGCTGAGAACTTGGAAGGTTTTTCGTCTTGCTCGAACATTGACTTTACCTTCCTGGTAGTATAGCCCACACCAGTGCCAGCCACTGGGTACACAGGAGTTGCCATTTCCATGTTGTCCCCTCTGCCCGCAGGGTCTATGGTTGATCCAGCCAACGAGTCATAAGATCCCCTTGGACTAGAACTAGCAGTTTGGTAAAAGTCGGCAGCAGAAGCAGGATGCCTTTCAGGAGACTTTGCGGTGTTTGAACCGATATCAAACGTCACCACTCCAGACGACTTGTGGCGTGAAGTAGATGAAGAAGAGTTGGAGCCATTGTCGGCTTCTTGGGGAGGTACCGGCAGTGGGTGGGGCGACTGAACCTTATCTGGAGAACCGGGCCCAGATAGTGGAGGTGGTGTCTGCACATTGAAGTAGTCATTGCTTTGATCATCTTGCATGTCTATCAGATGCTGCCATTGCTGGTTATTGTTTCTTTGCTCTTCTTCTAGTTGTCTTCGGCGCATTTCTTGGCGCCTCGCGTCTTCACCAAATACAAAGTATTGTTCGGCTTGGGGCTGTTTCTCAGCAATGTGAGTCTCTGGATACGAGAATCTGCGGCGATCAGATCCACCGGCCCCAGTGTGCCGAGGCGCGACGCCATATCCTCCTTGCTGGCGCTGGTACTTCGCCTGCGGTTGCTGTCGCTGGTGAGTAACGTATTGCTGGTGGACTGCGTTGGGCATGAAGCTTTGCTGCTGCTGCTGCTGCTGCTGCTGCTGGCTGTTTCTCTTGTTGTATTGGGTCGCGTAGCTTCTGGATTGAGAGTATTGCTGAGATGGCTGGTAGTATGACTGTGGATACTGATTCGTTGGCATTGGCATTGACTGATGATGCTGCTGACGATACTGATACTGGGGGGGTCCATAGGCAGAGGAGGGTTCGGGGTTCCGCCCGTAAGGTGGACCATGCTGCTGGGGATTATTCCCCCATTGCTGTTGGATGTTGGCGGCATTCTTCTGAAACTGGTTTTGAATGAATGAAGAGTCCTGTGAAGGGTTATTATTGCGTGAGAATTCGTGATCCTCCTGTTGCAGTGCGGGGGAACTAGGGTTGCTATCGCTATTAAACGATACCAGACTGTCGTGGATAATCATAAACTCTGAGTCAGGTTTGACATTGTTGTCTTCGTCATAGTAAACCCCGCCATCGTTGAGACTGTCACTGTCAGAGTGATTGCCATCCACAATGCCTGTGGTTCTTGAGATGGTAGTGCCGACTTTCGAGACTTGTTTGTTGAAAGTTTTCAGGGCCTTGTTTATCTTCTTGCGGGGTTTCTGAGGACCGAAAACCTCGCCGAGGGCTTTTTCATGGTGTCCGACGACCTGGGGTGGTTCGCCTGAAGCTGCTTCCATGACGCGCACGGCGTTTTTGGATTTCGGGAGAGGAGGTCGGACGAAGTCGAGGGGAGTCCAACCGATGAAACCGCAAAAAAAAAACCACACACACACGCGACGACTAACGGTGAAATCCCAGCACGAAAGCAAAAACAGCACAACAACCAAAAGTGAAAAGGACAGATAAAGCCCCTCGTCCGAACAAGTCTTCGAGATAAAAAGCTGTCCCTTTTTTGCCACTAATTCATACAATCTATTTCGAAATAAATATAATAAATAAATAAAAAAAAATGATTGAGTCGACAATTAACGAACGCGATGCAAAGAGTGTTTATAAGGATAAGAAAAACAAGAACGTTCTCCGCTCCTCACTCTTACTTTTTTTTTCTTCAGATCCACCGCCCTAGCTCAACTCCATTCACGAAAAACTACTCTGTCGCAAAGGAGTGACTGAATCTTAAAATGCTGCTACCACTAACTATGCTTGCGAATCGTCTAAACAGAAAAGTAAATATAGAAAATCCAAAATATCAATTATGTAAGCAGAGCACTATGGAGCCTAGAGTTCCAACATTGAACAAGCTGTGAAGTGGACACGTAATATCTTAGATGCAAGTAAGCCAGAGAGAAAGAGTGTGGTGGTATCAGGGGAACAGATGTACGTTGTGAGGGTAGTCTTTGTGTGAATATCAGGTAGTGTGCTATTGCACGGCGTGATGTCATGTGTGCAAGCTAAATGGCAGTCATAGTGAGTAACTAACCTTGCTATTTGGCAGCCTGATCACAACTAGGAGAGGAAGGAAAGAAAAAAAAGACTTGTTGCTGTCCTACAAACAAGCCAGGTACACTCAAATTCGTGCCTACTTACACGCGCAGAAGCAACTTCAGCAGGCCTGATGAGCCAGTCGTTGTTCCCTCCAGTTGGAAATTGAAGGAGTTCATCTTCCCCACAGTAAGTAGCGTTGAGAAACTGCAAAGTAAATACGGGGTACAGGTGCACATTGCAAGAAAACACAACGCTTTGAGTCCCACGAAATAGAGCACCATTACTAGAAGGACCCTATTGAGATGTACGAACGTAAGATAAAGATATCGCTCGAATTGACAGTTAGCAGCAGCAGTTTGTATCGACCTGGTTAACTAATAGCCTTCCGTCATTTTTTTTTTTTGCTTCAAATGCAGGGGTAAAAGTGGGGCGTGCCACAACTTAATGGGGCCCACACCTTATCTTAGCACGCGTTTTGCCAAATTACGCCTAATTGAGCCAGCCACCCTTGGATTGCGTTAGTTTTTATCGGTTTTTATTTTCACTAAATCGAAAAAGCTTTATATATACTACAAGCAACCTAATTATACATAGAATACACTTCGAGCAACCCGATTATATATATAAATATCTATACAATTCAACACAATGTCAAGAGCCAAGAGAGGAGATCCCAATGCCGAACTAGAGGTAAGTAAAACCACTGTGTGATAAGGGAAAGTAGCAAAGTTGCTAACAGAGGCATTGCCTTCGGACGAGGAGTTTGACGAAGAAGAATTCAGCGATGAATTCAGCGAGGAAGACGGAGAAGACAGCGCAGAAGAGGAGGATGAAGTAGAAGAAGAAGAAGGCGAGGAAGGAGAAGGAGAAGGAGAAGAGGAAGAAGGAGAGGGAGAAAGTGCCGAAGCTGAAACCGAGGAAAAGAGTAAAGGGGAAAAGAGAAAAGGCACTCATGTAGAGGAAGAAGAAGGAGCCGATAAGGAGGAAGAGGAAGAGGAAGAAGAAGAAGAAGAAGAAGGAGAGGGAGATGAAGAGGATGATGGAGAGAAAGACGAAGAAGATAAAGAGGAAGAGGAGAAACCCTCGAAGAAAGCTAAAACCGATTCTTAGACGTGTATTATACAGTTTTTTTATATATTTATAAAAGATACAACAGCAGGTAAGACGAAATACCAGCGTGTATAGCTTAGTATGTTGCTTGTTAAAACACGGTATTATATTAGCAGTTACACGACGTAAGAGTTTGCCTTCGGCGGCCCCTACCCGGGGAGGGTTGGTCCTGCTTTGCAGGAAAGTGTAGCAGTCGATAATAACAATTAGATTTAAAGGTTATATAACTGTAAGTTTAAAACTGCCCTGTAGGCGGATGTGCCGGTTATAAATTTCAGGCAATTGATATCTCAAATGTTGAAATATTTCGAACAACTCTACTTTGTTCCATCTCGGAAAGGAATAATGTTGAAATGTTAAAATGCTAAAAGTTCAAGCAATCCATATTCAAACAATTTAGAAAGTTTCAATAAGTGAGATTACACCCTCGCTTTCGAGACAAAAGAAATTGAGATACTTAGAATTTCATGTAATCGATATTCAAATATTTCAAAAAGGTCCACAAAGTGGGAGTAGCGTATTCGCTTGAAACTTCCAAGTAATCCCATGGATCGCTTCGCTGTTCATATTCATGTTGATATTTATTATTACAATCCCACGAAGTGGGACTAACTGGCGACCACACTTTGTGTTCATTCTCATTTTCATTTTCATGTTCATGTTCATGTTCAACTCTGATATTTGTTACTACTTAAAAAAAAAGCTTGCAAGCAATGCTATGGATAAATTGATATAAATACTCCTCACGCCTGGAATCCTCCCTTGATTCGGCCAAAGAGGCCCTCGAAAGCGTGAGTGATCTCCTCAAGCTCCTCCTTGACCTCAGCCTCGGTGGGCAAGATTCGGAAAGTCTCCTCTTCCTTGACCTCCTCGTTGGCAGAGTGGTTCCAGAACTCAGCCAGAGACTCGCCGGCTCCGTTGAAGGCCAACACGTTGGGGGAGTCCTTGTCCAGGTCGCTGATGATGCCCTCGGTACCATAGGCAACCAAGTTCTTCTTAAGCTGGGCAGGGGTCACAGAACCCTTGACGCTGTACTCAGAGTCTGTAGAAGGCTGCAGAGACAAAAAGTAGGACAAAAGTCCGCAGATATGAGGAGAGGCCATAGAAGTACCGGACAGAACGGCAATGGCGTTCTTGGAACCCATGTAGGTCGATTCAATGTTAACACCTGGAGCGAAAATGTCGACGCACTTTCCGTAGTTAGAGAAGTAGGCTCGGTTATCGCCAAGGTCAGTGGCTCCTACGGTGACAGCGAGCTCGGCTCCAGCAGGCGACACGTTGCACGCGTCATCGTTCTCGTTTCCAGCAGCAACGGCAAAGTGGACGCCAGCTCGCACAGCTGCGTTGACCGCCAGATCCAGAGCGTTGGATTTTCCTCCACCCAGAGACATGTTGGCAGTGGTTCCCTTGTAGCCCTTCTTGCCCTTGTTCTTCAAGTGGCCCTCGGCAACAAGCTCGACTCCTTTAACCACGTCGGACATGGATCCACTTCCGTTGGATCGCAGAACCTTCACAGCAACTACGTTGGCCTTCTTGGCCACTCCGTACTTCTTACCAGCAATAGTACCAGAGCAGTGAGTTCCGTGTCCATTATCGTCCTCGTCACGGTCGCCATCGGGAACAGTAGAGCCCCACTTGGCCCGACCGCCAAAGTCAACGTGGTTCACGTTGGTACCAGTGTCGACCACGTACGCAGTCACACCCTCGCCACCTTCCTCCTCGTATAGGTACTTGTTAAAAGTACCCAGGGACAGAGGGCTTCGGTGAGATACTCGGGCCAAGCCCCAAGGGGCATCCCGCTCAGTTTCCAGATCAGATGCAAAAACCATAGAATCCTTCTCGACAAATGCAACCGCATCGTGGTGTCGGATAGCCTCGACAGTGTCAGGCAAGAACTTGCCCGAGTAGCCCCGGACTCCGTCGGCGATGGAGAAACTGTGCTTGAGCCCGTGTTGCTCCTCGGAAAGCAACGGGTGCTGCACGTCTCTGGTTCGCAGCAAGTTCATGTTCTCGTTGTGGACGGTATCGACCCACAACTGGTGGCTCAGGACCTCGGCATCGCCGACCTGGTCCTTGAACACAATGATGTACGAGTCCTCAATGACGTTTGAAGAGCCCGCACCGCTGCTTGAAAGAAGTGGGGCCACTCCGCCGTGACCCGAACCCACCAAACCGGCGGCAGGCTTAGCTGCTTCGGCCTCCAAAACGTTTCTAAACGCCGTGATGGAGTCGACTTCGTGGGGAATCACCAAAGCCTGCACAAGGGCAGCAAGTGGGATGAATCCAACAATGGCAGAGCTTACTTTCATCTTTATATATATGGAAAAATGAAAGGGTAAAAAAAAACTATTCTAAGTGTAAAACTAAAATAAAAAAAGCAGAGAACAAAGAGCTGAGTCCCAAGTCCAACTTTCTTTAGATTCGATCTAGAAAGCCAAACTGTCAAAGAACTGTATTATCAGGCAAGACGACCGTCTTGTATAAAGTCTCCCTGAATCAAATCAAACTTGCTCTCTTGAACAAACAAGAAAGTAAAACCACGTGTAAACTAACTTCCTACTTCTATAGATGCTGCGATAACTCCAAACGTTACCAGCAAGCCAAGTATAACAATAAGATAAGAAGGTGGCAGCGTAGTGCGGGAGGCGAAGCTTATAAACACCAAGGCGCACTCACGTGATCGATGCCGCTTTATCGGGGGGAGTGCCGGGTAGTTATGGCATAACCGTGGCTTTGGCAGTGAGATTTACGCTGTGCACGTCCTAATTTGGGCACAACGAGATAAGATAAAGCGTGGGGATAGCGGTGATAAGGAATGGGAGTGTAAGGGTCTTTTGAATGTGAAGATAGGCTTTTTCCAGGTTGTTAGATGTATTTACATTTACATAGACGCGTTTGAGGGAGCTTCAAATAAAAGAGGAGCTTTTTTCTGTGCTAGTTTTGCACTTGCTTGCTACCTATCGATCCCAGATCAGTCTTAACAACTGGGGCTTATCACACCTTCTAGGCCTTGCGTGACCTCCCACATCTTAACCAGGGTGTAATTCAGCGGGGTAACAGATTAAATGTTGAATACGCTGAATACGCACCGATTAGTAGGCCGTGTGTTGGGGCAGGACGTACAGCAGAATATCAATCTATAGCCAGGTATAACCTACGTACAAGCGCAGGGGGGCACTACTGCCGTTTCGACCGAGGTTGAGCACGTTTTGGACGCCTTTTATTTGCTCTAAACTAGCAATATTGCGCGCCTCTTCTGACATCGTCGTTATTCATCGATGACGTTATCTCGGGCCCTGACCCTGCCGATCATCTTCATGATGGATTCGAGTCAACTACTGACCTGATATTGACTTCTAGCGAAATTCCGCCAAGCGGAACCAATACCTCCCCAGAAGGGGCCGCCGGAGGCAAACACCACCGGACGCAACCTGGACATGCCTCCGGCGGCCCCTGCCGGGGAGGGGTTGTTCTGCTTCGTGGAAATTGTGAAGAGAAGAGAAGATGCTGATAGCGGAGAAGTTAATGGTTTTATATAGTTTGGAGTTGTGGAAGTGACTAAAATGATTTCATTGGCTTTTTGCACATAGTGTGCCAAATGCTTGGGGGTGATAGTTATGGGGGACTCGAAAATCCACCAATTGAGAAGTTGCTGACTTCTATTAATGAGGTTAAACCGCCTAATCACAGATATTGGACTTGCAAACGAGGGTTTTGAAAAACATAAATGTTCCAAGACTCGAAAAACTTGCCTGTTTTTCTCTGCCAACGAAAACTCTATGTCGGACTTTCCTCTTTGACTTTGTCGGGGAATACTTCTCCTTCCTACTTGGTACACTTCTGGCTGGTTGCACAAACAGATGGTCCAACTCCGTCTGCTCTTGCCCTTTAGCGATGCTGCCGCTCACCTATAAAACCGCACTGACCGGTCGCCTCTAAGCAAGGGCCACGCAAAAAGGTGCTAGCATACAAAAGCTGTCACACCCCATATAAAATGAAGTTCTTCTTTACTGTCCTGCTGTCAGGCTTCATCTGGGGCACGACGGCTTCGTTTGACAGCGGTATAAGGCTGGTGACAAACAGTCAAGTCGTCGATTTGCAAAACAAGGCTCTCTGCTTGAAAGACGGGCAGATCAAGATCGGTGTAGTTGACGGTCCTGTGCTGAGAACTCGTCAGACTGGAGAGAGTCTAGGAGTGGGCATAAACGAAGCTGGGCAGCTCGTGATTGCTCCTCAGAGCGGGTCTCTCACTGCACAGGAGATTTCAGACCTGAACTCCAATAATCAGTTTGTTGCTGTCCCTGATGAGACTGGTTATAAGATATTTGTGAGCTCTGAGACCACTCCTGCTCCCAACAATGCTGTCCCCATCAGACTACAGATCGTTTCCTCGTCGGAAAGCGATCCTACGACCGAACAACAACAACAGCAACAGGATATTATTCCTGGGTTGGTTGAAAATGCCGCGAATGATCCCACCGCGAGCGTCGCCGAGCCAGCCTTTACTGGTGTTAGCCCGGATGCTCCTGCGCCGACACTTTTACCAGAACCCAGTTCTTCAGATGAAAGAGTCGCTCCGCAGACATCTTCTGTTGTAGGTCCTCCACCTGCTGATCCTCCACAGACTTCGCTTGCCATTGGACCGGTTTCTGACGCTTCTCCACAGACGTCTTTTGCCGTGGGCACTCCAGCATTTGCTCCTGCTACTTATTCCCCCTTGGTGACTGAAGCTGTAACTCCAGCAGACGCAGTGCCCCAAAATCCTCCTCCTCCCACTCCTCCTTCAAACTTGTCAATCACTCCTATGGGCCCTGATGCCCTGAACGCGACATACAGTGTACCTGCGAATCGATCTGTGGTTACGCCTCCCACGATCACTAACGAGGGCGGCCCAAGTAGTGGCACTGCTTCTGCAGGCGGGCAACCTAACGTCAAGACTGTTACGGTAGTGCAGACGAGCTGTCACTCGAGCTGGTCAAAGAGTGGCGGTACTCCTGGGCCTTCTCCTACTGTGGGACCCGAGGAAGGGACCCCTGTACCAGCTGCAAATGGAGGGCAGGCAGTAGTACAAGGGCTCAATGTTTGGCACACTGCTTGTGCAGTTGGGTTCTTGGCAGCATTTATTCTAATTTTATAGACGGGTAGTGTTTAGGGTGCAGTGTTTTAATGTTCAGTATTCAACTAGACGTTGACTCTGGTGGCACGCGCATTACAATAAGCTGAGATGATGCTCAATTCTCTGCGAAGCAGAGCTACGGGGTCTGGGGCTTGCCCCAGCAGCTTCTAGCTGCCTCCGACGGTCCCTACTGTGCTTTTAATATTAAAGGTTCATTTCTATAAGAACATATTAACTAAAGCAGCTCATCGCATTACCTCTAATACTGTCGTAATGATTGACAGCTCGTATCGATCTACTATTAACCACCTTGCTAGAGTTAGCCTGCCGCCACATGGACGAGTCAAATCTATTAACCCTTGAGAAATCTAAGTAATTTCGATTTAAATTTAATAGCAACCTTTTGTTAAGTGTTTTCATTCGTTTCCTAACGCCCCAAATTTATGCAGTCCCCCTGCATCATGCATGACTCTCAACTGCAAAACCAAACCGCCCATCCTAACATTCATATTGAAGATGAATAACGCAGCCAAACGTCTCAAGGTTCGTCCTTCCCCTGATATTCCATTGTGTGTAGCCGGTAGAAATCCGTCCATTGAGCGGTCCTTTATCACCGAGACGCAATTGTCGTTGCTGCTCGGCCGATACAAGTTCAAAAAGATCCTCTCAAATATTTGGCGTGTGGCTAAATACAGAATTGATTTCACAATCGAAATATCCGAGTGTTACAGCAAAAAGGGCAAGGAGCTTGTCTTTTATCTTCTTGAGCAGACATATTTTCATGTCCACAAATTATTTTTCAACCCTCTCGCGGGCCAACTGGTGATAACTAATTCTCCCTTTGAATATCAGATACATGGCGAGGTGAAAACAAAGGTAGTGAGTTCTGCTCTGAAGAGAATCCCTTTCTTCTGGAAAGATAATATGAATGATTTGATCTGGAGAGACAATATGCATAATTTGATCAATACGGAGCACACCATCATGTCTCTATATTCTTTCTCTAACCGGAATGCTCGCCCTGATGACCGGACAGTCACAGCCAACTACGAACGTGATGAGTTGCCCCCTCTGATGGTGTTGGCGAATGGAGCCATATCACCAGGATATTTTCAGGTATTGCGCGGCTTGCAGGGATTGATCAACTATCCGGAAATTTCCTGCGAGTATGGCTTGTACAGTGGTCGTCCTAATCTCGGGAAGGTGGTTGCTGGTAGTGCGTTTACCATTTCAGGTGTCCTCGTTATAGACATTTGCCAAACCAAGCGAATAGTAGTCCAAATATGGGATCTCACTACGGCCAATCTTATTCAGCAACTCAACTATCTGGTAACCCTGAGCGAAGCTCCTGGATATGTTCCCGGAGCAAATGTGGAGAATAGATATATCTTGAGTGATGGAACTCTGCATCCAGATTTTACTGTTGAAGCACAAATCAAAGCAATTCTCCCGCCATTATTTTTCGGAATTTTTATGAAAATTCGAGATGCAGTGGCTCTCCAGCTAGTTTTGGATGCCGGCCTTAATATAGCTGAAATCCAGAAAGCTGCACACCTCTTACAAAGAAAAGTAAATCTGGGCTGGATAAAGGAGAACAATCCCAAAGCGATTGATTCTGACGATACTCTTAAAAATGTCAAAAACTTCCAACACATTTATCGTGGTCAAGGACCCGCTATTGCAGCGACTATAGCATACTATGTGAGAGAGTTTTGCAAGGTCGTACGCATACTCGATACGTTGGCTCCTGGTGAGCAGCTTGATTTTGGAGCAGAGTTGAAAAGACTTGTGAACACTCTTGATGGGTGGGAGATATCAAACCGGCATAATCTGGATATCATTACTATCCCAAACAATAGATCCTCTAAGGCCTCAGCTAGGGTCTTGAACAATGCTGTCAACAGCATTGTAGCATCGATAGAGGAGCTGGCCCCGAGGATTATTGGAGTCATCGAGGCTATGACTGATAGCGAAGTTGATGCTCTCTTAGGCATGATGAAACCAGAACGTACTCTACAGTATCCTTCCAAAGAATCCGAGGAGGACTGTTCTCCGATCAGTTTCCATTTGGTGCAATTTATTGGGTTGACTCACTGGGTAAACCTTGATGATGAAGCCCTCATAAAGCTAGATGACGCAATACTGATTCAAGAATGCGATTTGGAGCATCTTTGGTCGCTCTCTTTTGGTCGTAAATAAAGTAAATAGTTATTCAAATTTCACTATTTTTTATAGAGAAATAGCATACATGAAAGTGTTTTTCAATATATTAAAGAAAGAGCATCTGTCCTTCTCCGAAGAAGGGCCTGCTCTTGGCATTGAATTGGCTGGGCGATACCTCCTGTAGCCCCTCCGGGGAACGCTGGTGCTGCTTCACATATATATAAATATACGACAAACGAGTTAGTTATAGGACCTCTACTACTGACTCCTCCCTACTGACTCGTTCTCACAGTAAATCACCCAACATGATGAAATCCGAAGATCACGTGCCGTACTCAGTTCCGACCCATGTAATAACACTCCAAAATGTCATTTTTTGATAATTGCTTTCCTCCTCTCTCATGCAAACAATTGGTCGTAGAGCATTTAATCTCAATCGACTTCTTTTTCACTCATCTTACCGACCATCGTTCAACTCAACCCTATATAAACATTACTCTAAAATGGCCGGCGTGACCCCCGTTTTCACTGATAAGGCGCCTGCTCCCGTAGCTGCGTACAGCCAAGCTGTCAAGGCAGGAGGATTCATTTACATTTCGGGCCAGGTTCCTCTGACTACAGAAGGCAAATTGGTCGAAGGACATGAGGATATTCAAGTTCAGACCCGACAGGTACTTATCAATTTGAAGAATGTGGTCGAAGGTGCCGGATCTGAGTGGGAGAAACTAGTCAAAATCAACATTTTCATCACTGATATGTCCAAGTTCGGACTGGTGAATGAGATTTATAGCGAATTCTTTGCCTCCCACAAACCTGCACGATCATGCGTTGCTGTCAAGACTCTTCCTTTGAATGTTGACGTTGAAATTGAAGCTGTTGCTTTGGAGTAGATAGAGGGTAGTAATTGGGGGTGAACAAATTTGAGAAATAAAAAGATAGTTATTCGTGGGAACAGATCAGATAAATGACTACATGCGATTATTATCTTGATTATTATTATTGATCTTTTTATTTTTAATTCAGATAGATAGAAAAGTACTTATATAAGGGACCAGGATTGTCTCATTTCCCAAAGATACATCCACTATTCATCGAATATACCTCCCAAAAGTCTCCAATTCCCGTGAAGCATGACAACCCCCCCCGGAGAGGCCTTGCCGGAGGCGACCATACGTTTGCACTTCAGTTCATGGTTACTACTCCATTCCTGCAGCTCCGAACTCCTCTAAACGTGCAAAAAGAACATTCAACAGATCCACCACACCTTGCCGAGAGTACTTGGCTTCGGCACTGTTCCTCACCTTGACAAGTCCCTCCTTGTTGACGATGTCTTGAAGATAGATAGTCAGCTTGGGGGAAAACTCAGTGTACCAGCGATGATTCCAGGCTGACAGGCGTACAATGGCATCCAGTGCTTCTGCGCTGTAGGCATTGGTGTTACCAGATTTGTCCGACTTTGAGAAATAGTAGTCCAGTAGCTTCCATAAGGCCCTATGCGAGAACTTCATTTCCATGCTGCTGAGGAAAGCGCCAACAGCCTCTTCTTTATGTTTGAGCCTGTATGCCACGCTGCCCAAGAGTTCCCATTCCAGCGCACTCTTCTGATATGGCAATTGCTGCGACTCGTAGTGCACGAACTCAGCCCTCCATACCGTGTAGGCGCGTAGGTCTTCGTACAGAATCATAAACAGGTTGTCCAGCCACCGTTCGCACAGCCTTTTATTTCTCACCTCATCCCCTACCATGGACGAAGCGGGTCGACTGCTGAGATCATCCTGCGCGCTGGCGCCTGGCCTTTCTGGGGCTGCAGTAGAAGTAACTGTGGTCCCGTTTCCGTTTACGCTGCTACTACCACCGTTTGCTGTTGTTGTAGTTGACTTGACTCCATCTGTGGATTTTCTTGCAGTACCATCGTCTCCTCCTTCTAGGGTCAGCGGAGCAATACTCTCGTTTGACTGCTTTGCCTTCTTCTCTTTTCTGTACTCCTCCTCCATTAAAAACGCATTGGACCGGTGTTTCAGCAAAGCTTCCCATCCAATGTGACTGACGATTTCTGCCAGCATGTCATATGCTTTCGCAAAAGTGGATCGGAGCTGCAGCGCAGGCAGTTTGAGCAGACCCGGGTCCACTGTGTCTTGCTCACTGTTGATGTCGACATTCCATATTTCTTCGATAGCGCCGTCTGAAGGGAGAGGCAGGTGTATTCTCGCAGGCTGAGGCAGCCTGTGCACATCCAGCTCATGGCTAGTAAACATAGGGCACGAGTTCAAGGTAAGCAGGGCTTGCTCGAACTCTCCTCGCTGGGTGTAAACCTGGACGAGCCGCGCCCAGGTAAAAAACTCAGATGGCGACGAGTTCACCGCGCGAATGGCGCAATCCAGAGCCAGATCAAGCCGTTTCTTGTCCTGGCAGAACTTTGCTTGAAGCTCCAAAAGGCTCGCGTCGCGAGGGTTTTCCTCAATTCCTTTGCTCATATACTCCACTGCTTTCACTTCTTGGTTGGCAATAAGCAGAACTTTACACACAATTGTCATAACCTCGGGCTCCTCGACGTACAGCTGCTCCAAAACTTCCAGGGCTTCTTCACACATGCCTGTGACCTGCACAAACTTGAGGAATCCGTCCACAAGATGGTTGTTCACCAGGCTTGCGTCCTGGATTTCAGATATGCAGCCGAGAGAAGGGCCTTGGAAAAACAGGGTCTTGAACCCGTCAAAGAACTTGCTAGCCACTTCTCTGCTGCTGAGCGGATTCAACCTCCGGCAGCAGTTGACAAAGTATATGTCGTCGTCAGCGTAGATCAACGATCGTAACATGGCCGACACAAAAGTCTCGACCCACACTTGCTCAGTAGCTGGCCGCTTATCACCCCGGTCGTCCAGGACATATGCTTCTACAGACCCTGGGATTTGGACCATGACTCTCACATCGACACGAGAAAAAGCATTGTAAGAGCAGTACACGCCCGAGTGGATCTTCCACTGCGGGTGTTTTCCGAACCAAATCTGGTTTTCTCCTAAAGAGAACGTTAAAGTGTTCAGGTACGCGGCAATGGCCGCTGAGCTCGACGTGTCTATGCCGGTCACAAAATGGTAAGTGCCCGTTTCTTTAGATCCTCCTTTAGGGTTGGATTTAGAGAGATGTACCAAGTCAGGAGGGCCCAATTCCTTCCAGCCAGG
The DNA here is from genome assembly GCA_030579595.1 of Spencermartinsiella europaea. NCBI lineage: Eukaryota > Fungi > Ascomycota > Dipodascomycetes > Dipodascales > Trichomonascaceae > Spencermartinsiella > Spencermartinsiella europaea. The sequence goes on from JAKTRG010000011.1 coordinate 214,178, forward strand.
CATAGAGCTGGTTCGCCCGCTGACCGACTCTCCTACTTCAGTTTCCAGCGACTCAGGAATGGCATTATTATTGAGAACCATCTCGAGCTATCGAGTATGAACGACTTTTTTTGTTCAACGGCAAGCCAGAAGCCTAGTTTTCTCAGGAAATTAAAAGCTTCTGTGTCGAAACGTAGACTCTCAAAAATAATGGCCCCTTTCTGCACCGCGTTTTGTGTTCAGCTTACCCAATTATTCAAGTATACCAAAAAGTGCCTGGAGATATTGGCTGTGTTAAGAGTTGGTGAGGTGTCGGGTTTGAAAGGGATGCACGGCTGGAAATTTCACCATTTACCGCATTACCGTGGGGGATCCTTCAACTTTCAACGAAGTAATTAAAATTGCAAGATGGTATACTACAACCTGAAATACAATATTGACATGCTAAGGGTAGGTCCCCAGGTTGCCTCCGGCAGCCCCTCATAGATTAAACATTCAACGCGGTGACAGCAGTTAAATAAGATTATACTTTATATGATCGGTGCTTGAGCCAACTGTCCATTCTATCCTCATCTCCCGTATCATAGAAAAACTATCATTCATTTTTTTACCGCCTGTCCATTCTATATCCCATATCACGTATCCTAAAATAGCTATTAATTCATTTATTTACCGACTGCCCGTTATTCCATTCCTCCATTATATCCCCTTCACATAACCTACGCCTATCAGGCGAATATTCTGTGAAGCAGAACCAGCCTCCCTGGAAGGGCCTGCAAGGAGGACCGCCGGAGGCAAGCACCCCCTACATTAAATCGTCCAATCCCAGAATCCAGTCACAGTTCAAACTGGCATCATAATTGTCCTTAGTGACGACCTTTTTATAAATAAACGCTTGGTTCTGCAGCCTTACCAAACTGGTCAGCCCTTTTATGACGCTCCTCTTCACCCCCTCGCTCTTGAAATTCTGCGCCAGGTCTCTCAAAACGCCCAGGGCATCTCCTCTCCGTATCCTGTCCACAGTTTGCACAATTGGCGAGAGGTCCAGGCCTGCCAGACCTTCGACAGCCTTGACGAGCTCCCAATGGTGGCCAGATACACAAGGCAGCTTTGTTGAGGTCTGTAGGTCGACGTTTGTGACGAGGAAGTCAAACGAAGGCCAGACACGAGAGAGGGTCTCTGGGTCCTCTGACTTGTCATACACGAGGTAGTGGTACGGATTCGAAGAATTTGAATTTGTCCCAGAGGCGACAGCTCCATCGTAGAGTTGTCCAAATCGCGTGACCCCCGTCATACACGAAGGCACATCGAGATGCACAGTCAGAAGACTTTCTCCTGACGGCAGGCTGACTGGAGGCTTACCGTACTGACTGTGAATGTAGTTGTGGAACTCTGCCAGTGCAACCCCGCCAGGGTAGTTATAGCTCGAGATTAGGGATTTGGCAGCTTCACCGGCAAAGCTGACCAGAACCGAGGTGGAGATGGTTGCCACAATGAAAAGCCTCAAAACCCAGTTGCTGCTCCACCGAGCAGTTTGTAGCAGAGCCATGCCATTGGCTGCCAAAAGACTCAAAATGGGCATAATATAGATAACGAACCGCCATTCCTTGTGGGCGTGCATCGAGTACACGCAGACAAAGAACAGGGAACCAGCCGTCAGAATATATACAGCCTTGCTCTTGTTTCTTGAAGGGTCAATGAAAAGCCCGATGGGAAGCAGTCCAACTAAAACCGGATTGTTGAGCATGTTTGGGATATGGGTTTTGAAGTACGCCCACCACGGTTCCTCTCCCCACAAAGACGATTTTCCTTCAATGGCATTAAATATCAGCCCGTGAAGCTCAGGGATCATGGGGAATTGTTGCCAGAAGTACGAATCAACTGCGCACGACAGAAGAGATCCAAAGCCCACTCCAAGAATACCGGACTGGATTACCTTAACAATCCCAATCTTCTTGCACACAAGCGCGCCACCGGCAATGCCCACCCAAAGTAAGGCCAGCTCGACTCTAAACACCATAGTAGTAAATCCTAGCAGTGCCAGACCTGCCAGATAGTTGTCCTTAAGGATTCTTCCAAAGCTGAACTGGACCAAAGGGAAAGCCAGCATATTGGGGAGCGTGCGCGAAGCGTAAAACATTACGTGAAACTGGCAAGCTGTGAAAACTGCAAACCAGAAACTCAACAGTGATGAATATCTGGTTTTTGGAGAGTTAGCAGCGGGCTTGTCATCTCGTGCAGCTACTTCTTCTTTATTATCCTCAATTATGCCGTGTTCCTGAAGGGTTTGTTCCTCCAACACCCCGTTGCTGCCCCATTTCTCAATATCGTGCTTTAACTGAACAATAGAAAAGCCGTTAATTACTCCTAGAAGGCCTCTGACAATAATCTGGAGATCAAACTTGGAATCAAACTTTAACCATGCTTGGAATGGTTTTGTCACAATGCTCAGCAACAAAGCACCCACAAAGGTTCGTGGAACCACTCCGGGGAATTCAATGTGATCGTACTTTTTGTTAGATTCAGAACCTGACAGACTTTTGAAAACTGAAATACAAGCGAGATCATCCTAAACTATCAAAAATTAATGCTACTACCCCCTGACTGACTAACCTTTGATATTTCTTGTCCATAAAAGAGCATATCATGAATCGCTTGGATGTTGAACGATTCCTCAACCTTGGTGTATGGAGACGTCAATGTATGAGCTCCAATTATGGAGACTAGCACGTAGTCGAGCCAGTCTAACCGCATGCTCAATTGATTATTCGCACGATGTTTGCACGCGACAGGTTCGTCACGTCACTAGGAACTTTTTCTCGACGTTAAATTATTATTTATTTCATTGCGTGGAGGGTAAAATGTGGGGAAAGACCCAAAGTTGGGTATTTGAAGTTATCTGAAAGCTACACTTAATAGAAATTATTCAACAAAAACTACACCTGGACATGCCTGCTGCGGCCCCTCCCGAGGAAGGTTGGTTCTGCTTCGCAGAAAGACTAACTACTGTACGCTTTCAGTTTGGTCGCACTACATGTTCATGTAACTTGGTTACTGCCGTAGCATACGAAGCGAGAGCTGTGGGATTTCCGCGAAGCGGAACCAACCTCCACGGAGTGGTCCCGCCGAAGGCGAGCTAGAAATCGGCAAATCAGAGGATTTGCTAGGTTTTTCAGTGACAATGAATGTGAATAATCTTGGTGTAACGAACAGAGGATAGATAATACATAGAAATCCAATCTTCGTAGAGATAGTACGTAATCAACCGAGTTTAAGTTTACAACTCTTAGAAACTGTTTAATGCCCAAATGGTGGGTGGATCCGGTCATGTTTGCCTCCAGTAGGTCTTTCTCTTCCCCATTTCGTTGGAAAGGCATCCCATTTTCCCAACTAAAAAATGTGTGGTCTCGGTGTCACAATGAAATGCAATACGCAGTCGAACAGAGTGCTGGCCGAGATGGAAAGCGAGATAAGACAAGCTAGTCTACCCTGGACGCTGACAGTGATAAAAGGGCCGGGCCCGGTAGGAAGGTTGATTCACCCGCACAGAAAGTTAATCAGCTAGTTCGTCAAACCAACACTGTAGTTCACAAATGCCTCATTTGACAGCATTGTAATGCTAAGAGTACCGGAATGACCCATCGTGCACTGGTCAACCAAACGGTGTAGACCGCAATGACTCATAGCATCGTAGAGAGCGCCTTGAGTGTAAAAACAAAAAGGTCCGATTGAATGAGGTCAAATTCTGCGAAGCAGAACAAAGCCTCCCCGGTAGGGGCCGCCGGAGGCAACTTTGGACATGCCTCTGGCGGAATGACTGAGTTTGAACCCCAGATATTGTGGTTCTATTAGCGAGGTCGGTCCTCGGCTCACCCTCCGGCTGCCAAAGCCTTGCCCATCCTAAGCCCATCCGCACTCTGCCCATACATCCCCTTAACGTACTCTCGTGGAATAAATCCCAGCTTCGAGTAAAAGAGACCCGGCATGCTCTCAGGACTCAGCAAGAAATTATCAAATAAGTTGCTCTCAGAGTTGGGAATCAAATGTATTCGGCCATCCTCTGGGACCGACACTCTGAGATCACAGCTTACAGTGCGGGGAACTCTAAACTCGAGATAAAGAGAAGTAAGACTGGAGTCAAACTGCTTAGAGAACTTCCTCATATACTGCTCGAATGCTGAAACTAAGCGAGACCCTAAGCCGCGTCGACGATACTCGGGGTCTATTGCCAGTGTATAAATATGTCCAGTAGGTTGCTGACCGTTCTTAAGTTCCAAAGAGCCCGACACCGCCCCAACGATTTGGTTTTGCACTTCAATAAACAAGCAGACCGAGTTGGGTTTGTAGAGGAACTGAAGAAAGAAGGGAGCAGCGTACACAGACTTTAATTGAGTGCTCTCTGTTAGTCCAGTGTCTTCCCCGTTGCCTCTGGCGGCCCTTGCCCGGGGAGGGTCTGGTTCCGCTTCGCGGAAAATTTACAAAGCCAGTGAGTGATAATCGCACTGATCTATCAAGTACTTACCGTAAAACTGCACACCTCGTTAACATATTTAGAAGCCAATTGCTTTATTTCGTATTGTTCCATTTCACTAAACAGTTTCGGCCTTTCTGAGAGTCCTAACTAAAACAACAGAAATGTTGAGGAGACACAAGACCTAATAAATAAACTTTTTAGCGAAGATGTGGGGATAAATAGGAGACTTATAGCTATTAGGCAGCAAAGCCTGACTAATTATCTACACTACTCTTCGCTATCGCACAAGGGTTTTAAACTTTGCTCCTATCTCGTGGTACACTTCCCTGACATAAACTATCGCCCGGATCATATCGGGCATATGATCGCGTGCCGGAATGAGTCGGGTGTGGGGGGGAGGGAAGAGATGTAAAATTTGGCAAACCTGTGCGACCGACATCTCCCGAACGCTTCCGATGGGCCAGGGAAGAGAGCTGGTATCCACTGGAGACGAGCGTGCCTCCGGGTGGCCCCTCCTAGGGAGGGTTGGTTCTGCCTCGCAGAAACCTCTGCTAACTCAGCCTTCATTTGGCGCATAACACAGTTCTCCTGCAGGACCGCCGCAGACGCCGCAGGCGCCTCGTGAGCCGCTCGTAACTTGACATTCAGATACTGGACACCAGACAATTAGCTTAGAAACCTCAGATTCTCAGAGAGTATCTCCTTCCGTATAGAAATAGAGGACACTATTAAATACTTTGTTACAGAAAAAAGAAACCCCGTTCGCGCGGACCCTTAAATGCTCTGACCCTTTGGTCACGTGATGTAAAATATGCAGGGCAGAGCCCACGACGTTGGCAATTAATCTACATTTAAAGCCTGTAAAACAAAATTGATACTATCCACTGCAGGCCGACTCGCCAGGTGCATAGCTGTTTAATTGCAGTTACACACACGTTTAATCTATCGTTTAATCTATCGTACAGTGTACGCTTTCTGCGAAGCAGAACCAACACCTCCCCGGTAGGGGCCACCCGGAGGCACGTTGGAGATGCCCAGCAGACCCGTAGACTCTTCAGACCACTACATAAAAGCCAACACAGCGCCCTGGTGAGCTAGTCATAAGTCCTGCTTGACAGAGGCATCTTCGGTGGGTTCAGTAACAGCCTCGGTGGGTTGGTCAGCAGATTCAAGAGGCAGCTCTCCGCTGTCCTCGATGACTATGGCCTGAACAGGTTTGTCGCCCCAGGCAGTCTTGGTCTTTTCAATCTTCTTGATCACGTCCATTCCGTCCAAGACTTCTCCGAACACCACGTGCTTGCCGTCGAGCCAGGACGTCACCACGGTAGTGATAAAAAACTGCGAGCCGTTAGTGTTTCGGCCAGCATTGGCCATCGAGAGCAATCCCGGCCGAGTGTGCTTCAGCTGGAAGTTCTCGTCGGCAAACTTAGTGCCGTAAATGGACTTTCCTCCGGTACCGTCGCCGTTGGTGAAGTCTCCACCCTGGATCATGAATTGCTTGATGACTCGATGGAAGCTCGATCCTTTGTACCCGAAACCCTTTTCTCCAGTGGCCAGAGCTCGGAAGTTCTCGGCAGTCTTGGGCACGACGTCTCCATAGAGACCCATGACTACCCGTCCCAGACTTTCGTCGCCCTGTTTGATGTCAAAGTACACTTTATGGGTCACGGCAGGATTCTGGTCGTCTTGCGGTGAACTGGCGAAGACGCTCGACACGAGGAAGAGCAGTCCGCAGAGAATAGCCAGTGCAGTCCAGAGCATTTTCATTTTGTGATGAGATTTTTTTTCAATTGTAGTTCTGTTTGTGGGTTTTTGAAATTTATTAAACCGGTGGTCAATTAGTTTATTATGTTAGTGTAACGTTTAACTATTTTATTAATTAGTTTATACGTTTACAACTTGGCGTTTTTGCCAACACAGCCGTACGGAGAGAGAGGGGCAGAAGCGCCCTAACCTCGACCATATTTTAGAGTAGAAAACCACTGTTTCACGAGTTTCAACATTGACTGTTTTAACCCAACATCGGTTCGAGTTATACAATACAATCGTAGACGTTTTTAACCAATCCAACATCGGTTAGCGAGAGTTGTCAAATTTGGAAGTCAAGCGAACATCGGTTTGAGTTTTCAACTTTTCACGTTTTAACTTAACGTTGGCTCGAGAGTTTTCAGCCTGACTCTTATCCAACTTTAACGATTGGAGAGTTTTTTTGCAACCTTCGACGTTTTTCGTTTTATCCTAACATTGGTTTTGAACGCTTTCAATCCTTGAAGTCTAAACCTAAATATTATTTATTCCTTTATTCCTTTATTTTTGGTCCGCCCCCATGTCAATAGATTCATCGGCCAAAACAGGCCGTGAAAACGGCAAGTCGGATGACCTGCCCGCAACTACTCCTCGAGACGTCCGTCTCCTGCATTTGATTCTTGCTTCAATGGGTGTCTCATCGTACCAGGAACGCGTCCCTCTTCAGCTAATGGACTTTGCTTATAGATACACCCAGGGGGTTCTACAAGACGCTCTGCAATACAACGACCACGCATACTCGTCCGGGGCTGCCCTGCCAGCTGGATTGGCCGCTTCAAACGCGCCCCTGACGGTCGAGGATGTCCGATTAGCAGTTGGCGCGCGGGTAAACTATCAATTCAAGCCTGCACCGCCAAAAGAACTGTTGTTAGAACTGGCCCAAGAGAAAAACAAGCGCCCTTTACCCAGTATTCCCCAAACATACGGCCTGCGCCTACCTCCTGAGAAGTACTGCTTGACTTCGAGGGAATGGACATTTGAAGAGCAGCCTGATGAGGTCATGACTGAACAGATTCCTGTAAAAGAAGAAATCACAGCCGAAGAGCAGGGAAGAGAAGGAGGAGATGAAGAAGAAGAACAAGTAGAAGAAGCGGCAGATGCAGAAGCAGAAGAAGACGCGGAAATGAACGACGCTTAGTGCACCGCCACAGAAACATCAACAAAACGTAATGACGAATATGATCTAGATATGGAGCATCGCCAGCTCGCCTCCGGCGGGGCCCCTACCGGGGAGGGTAGTTCCGCTTCGCGGAATGTTCAATGTGTATTATTGCAAAAGGGCATTTTACCAACCGGTTTTTGTATATTTGACTTCAAGCTGTTCAGCCACTAGGTAGGCCAATTGTATTTATTGATACAGTAACAGAACTATCTGATAAAAGAGAGATTTACATGAGAGAAATGCTAATATAGGATGGGTGTTTGACGTCAGCATGAATAGAGTGGTACGATTATTGACTCGTATTGGCGACATATTTGAGACAATATACGCTCTGCCATACCATGCTACTCATATTGACATCCAGACCAGCCAGTATAGGCTAGACCAAATAGAGTCCATGAACCCAGTAATGTTACAATGTGCGCGAAACTGAGTCCCAGACTTAATAATAAGCTTGGCGCAGCCATTTCCACTGGCTCGTTTGCGGACAGGCGTGCGTTGAGTAGTCGAAAGAATGAGACTGCTGTTGTTGTGCTGCTCGTACTGATTCAATAGCAAACACGGATCTTAGACGTGTCGAACCTTCTGCGAAGCAAACAACCCTCCCCGGGAGGGACCGCCGGAGGCATGTAGAGAAGTGAACCTATTCAGGCCGAAGAATATTGTTCAAATCTTTCTCAACATCGCTCTGAACAAGGCCTTTACCGATCAATACGAGCTTCCCATCTACATCCTCAGTTGAGTCTGTCTCGATCACCTCGTATGTTTCTCTCACTCCTTGGATAATCTTGACTGAACCAGAGGGTCCCACGAATTTGCCCTTGACTCGATGGATCTCTACGACTCTTTCTTGTCCAGTGTGGCCCTCCCAAAGCATTGTTTGCAGCCAGGATTCGATCTTTTGATCCTGATTCTCGTTTGTGCGGCCGAGCGACAGAGCCACAGTAGTTATACGATGGTCATGCCAGCCACCTGAGCTGAACGATGTCACATCCACAGTCTTGTCATCGTAGGCTCTGATGTCGAGAATCTCGCTGAGAGAGACTTGGCCATACGTAGCAGTGACCATGGGAGCAATGGAGTTGATACCTCGAAGCCGCTGCTGCACATCTTGTAGCAGCTGGGCATCAACTTTATCTACCTTGTTTATAATTAAAACGTCGCCATGCGCGACTTGAATGTGTGCAGTGGATGTTGGAGAGCCCGGAGTTCTTTCCAAACTTGCCGTGGTATCAGGAGCAGCCTCATGGAGGTGAGAATCTACCACAGAATCGTCCAAGCTAGCCACAATATTAGTAGCGTCGACCACTGTCACCACACCGTCCAAATAGATATTACTTTTCAGCGCTTCGTCGAGCCAGAACATTGTAGCAATGGGCCCTGGATCGGCCACCCCCGTGGTCTCAAGCAGTATGTAGTCAAACTTGCCTCTATGCTTCATGAGATTCTCAATTGCCAATACGCCGCTATCTTTTACAGTACAGCACAAACATCCATTGTCTAATTCCAGCCATTGCTCATACACAGACTCGCCGTCTTTCACACTCAGGGATTTTTCAATGTCTGCGCTATCGCCAAACTCATTTAGAATGACTGCTACTTTCTTCTGTTTCTGTCTAGCTATGTAGTTCAGCAAGGTGCTTTTGCCGCTGCCCAGATAGCCCGTGACTACAGTCACAGGCACTTTTACGTTTTCATCTACGAGAGATTTGACTTTATTGAGTTTACTACTATCAACGAGCATAGGAGGACCCTCCTCCTCTTCGTCAGGATCGTTTGCCGTCATTCTGAAAATAACACTCTCTAACAAAATTAATTTAGACTTTTTCGATATCGAGGAAGCACCTCCAGAGACGGGTAAGGGCCACCAGAGGGAGACTTTTCCCCGGTTTGTATCACGTGACCCTAAAGATTTGCGGATTTAGTATGAGCTAACAGCAGATTTTTGTAGTATATAAATATGAACTTATAACGACAATTTTCTTATAGCTACTACGCGGCTCTCTCTGGCATCTTTCGTTTATTTCAGAACGTTCAATATTGCCCTGAACACCGCCCCCCTGTTCCCCTCACTCTTGCACGCGGAATGCAGGAGGACTAAAGTGGATTTAAGGGTAAAAGCAGGTTTTATTTCAATATATAATTTCTAAACGATTGTATATAAGTCACACGCACTGTGTGGCTCTCTCTGACTGTTTTTTTACATTCAGAACCGTCTGCATCACCCATAACAATGACACTCTGCCCTTCTTCTTGTTTCTGACATTCCAGAAGGTGTATTTACAGGTACTGTTATATCGTCATCACCACTATAATACATCAAGCATTGATACTACGTGTGCATTTCTGATGCCAAGCAGAACCACACCTGCCCGGTAGGGGCCGCCGGGGGAAACGTGCAGATGCCTCCAGCGGCCCATACCGGGAAGGCGTGGTTCTGCTTGGCAGAAAGTTAATAGTGAAGTTGGTTCCACAGCTTGGCTGCGTGTAAGGTGGAGTGGATACGGCCTGAAAGAGGTCATCAACGTCTCGAAACCTTGGACCACCTCGGCGTTGTCACCAGTGGGTCCATGCACTGCTCGGCAGCTCGGTGATGTATATACAAGGAGGCAAGAAACCCAGAAGGAAGCTACTCTATATTCTGCACCCCAACATTTATTTTCATATTGCGTCAAGCTTTGTCTGTTTCTCTTTGGATGGGATATTCAGGGAAGGTTGTGTGGTTGTATGTAGGAGAGATACAGTACAGTGTAGTAGTTACAGATCGCTTGATAAAGAAAAGACAAACATCCAATCTGTCCCTTAGCACCTTATACCCACCCAGAAAGCCAGCAGAACAACTGGCAACACACAGGACAGCCAACACTTTTTTCTTTCTCTCTCTTGCGCCTTCATAGTTTACATGCCCGTCCTGGTAACCGATATGAGCGATAACTTTATTTAGTGTGTACCTTTCGTTCTGTACTTTTCTAAGGGGGCTGCAATGTTTTTTTGCTATGGTGGGGGTCTCAACTCAGCTTCTCCTCATCCCTTCGGTATTCCTTGCAGCGACGATCTTTTGATGCGTATATCTCTTCGCGTCAAAGTCTAGAAGCAGAAGCTGCATGTAAGTCTCTGCATATTACTTCTCATTCAGACAGGCAGCCTTCCGCAGCATCTGTAAAAATATTTTTAATTCTCAAACAGAAAATTAACAGTTGCAGGCTGTGAGCTACTATCATATTATCCCCTATCTACAAAGGAAAAATAACAGTTTGGAACCATTACCTTTTTTTTTGTATAATTAACAAAAATAAAAATATAAAGGATTAAATACATTTTAAATAACACATTTGATATAAGTAAAAATACTTCGTCGCCACAGGCTCCTGCCTCCTGTTATGAACTCACATAGGGAAGCTGTTGATGGTGATGATGCTGCGCTATATAGTACGACGCCCCCGGAATACTAGGTGGTACCCCGGCAACAAATCCTCCGGTAGAAGGCTGTGATTGAAACACCGAAGCCGTGGTGGGTCCGCGCACGACAACAGGCGGTGCAGGCATACTTGAATATGCACCACTATTTCCATAAGCCATCCCACGTTGTTGGTACGGCAAGCTGTTGACCTCCTTCTCTAGGTATATCGAGGCGGGAATGCTGGAAGCAGCAGGCGCGTGGATACTGTTACTGCTTCCATTGATGTTCACGGCGTGTCGGCTAACGTGCCGAGTTAGAGTAGTTTTTCTCGTAAAATCTTTGTTGCAGCCTGGGAAGGGGCAAATAAACGGACGAGTTCCAGTGTGTGTTCGACGGTGCCGGGCCAGTGAACTTGAATCACTAAATGCTTTTTGGCATGATTCACACTTATGCGGTTTCTCTCCTGTGTGTACTCGTATATGCACCGTCAATGCTGACCGCTGAATAAACTGCTTCCCACAGATATTGCATTGATTGGGCCGGTGTCCAGAGTGAATGTATTCGTGTCTGACCCGGTCGCTTTTTCTGGCAAACCGTTTCCCGCAGGTGGAACAGCAGTGCTGTTTTATCTGCTCGCTACTTGTGGCACTTTTGGCCACTGTGCTATATGCACTGCTGGCACTTGTGCTAGTGGCTCCTTCCAACCCGGCAATATTCGGGTAATACGGACTGTAGCGGTATCGCGGGCTTTCTTGAGCTGGTGACGCTGCGAAGGGAATTGGCTGACATTTTGAAGGAGGGTAGCTCGAAAATAAAAATTGATTTCCACTGTCACTGCCTCCATTATAGGATGAATGTTTTGCTGAATGATTTGGCGTCGGAGGCTTCACGTTGTAGTAATTAGAAGTCTGCACCAGCGACGGGAGTTTATCCACTAGGCTCAGGTTCAAGGGAGGCAGAAATGTAGAATTGCGTCGCGAGGAGGATATTTCTGAGCTATTAGATGATGTAGACGAAGAAGAGGAAGAAGATGAATGTGACGATGACGATGATGACGATGCTGATGATTTTGACCACGGCACGGACGACGCGTAAGACGTCTCTGATATGGCCCTGCTGACAGTGGATAAGCTTATTGTGTCATCAACTGCGTTACTATCCACGCTTTCGCTCCCGGATACACTCCCGGTCGGGCTTTTCTCAGGCTGACCCGTAATTTCGCTTCCAGTGCAGTCAATTTCAAGATGGTTCTGCTTCTGATCTTCTTCGTCAACAGTCGCCGTAGAATGTCTACTCGGTGACAACCGGCCGTGGGTCGAGCCAACCGGCGAAACACTGCTACTCCTGTGATCCTCGACTAGTCCCTGGCCATCTTCTATGTTCAAGATACTACTTATCTCCATAGCAGATTTGTCATTTCTCTTTGGCTAACATCAAAGAAGAAGAAGCATGGTGGGGGAGGCAGTCGAATTATATATATTTATATTTTTGAGTGAAAACCCTCCTGTAATGCTCGTCGTATAAAATTATTATCTGTTGTAAGAATCACCAAGTCTACACGCTATGCCGGCTGACTACACAGCGCAGAAAAGTAACTCTGATTAGCAAGTATGTTAGGGCCATCTTGTACTCCTCCAGTCGTTTACTTTTTGCAGCATTAACCTAAGGCGAGATGACAGAGAGTTTCACATTGAACACTAAAAGCAGCTACAATTATCGGTGCCAATTAACCGTTGGCATGAAAGTCGCTGACTATCGCGGGGTGGGAGGCGGGCATCGAACATGCTTGGATTAATGCTTCCATGAGGTTGAGTCTCTCCGGGTACACACTTTCACAGCAAAGGGGCATTATGGAGGTTTCACAATCGTTGTTAGGATTTAATTCTACTTTCTTCTCTGTATGTGTGAGGCACAATCTTAAAATGTCTGTTCTTTTCTGGCAGCATTATTTAGATTTCCAATGGATTCCCACTCTGCGATCCACAATGAGAAGATAAAAAAACCTTGATGGACCATCCAGCTATGGAATCTTGGCGGGTCCTTAGCACTCCTAAAGTTTAAGTTTTGAGAAACACAGTTCTCTCTTTACAGTGTTATTTTTTTAATACTTTGCTGCCTGTGTCCCCTGGTCTCTCAGAATAACTTGATATTATAGTTTATTAAGCGAAGGATGATGGAAATAAAGAACCTTCAGATAACACAGTCTCTATACCTGTCTCCTACCCAGTTCTCCTTCTAAGAGTAATATTACACGTACGCCCAGTCCCGGGCACACGGGGCACCATTATTATTTGGTTGCAGATACTTTTGAACAAACAAAGTTTCTCACAAACGTATGGAAGTCAAACATGTTGAAGATTTTCCACGACAAATAAGGCAATTGCCCCAGCTTATTTTACGAAAATTATGATAAACTCCATGGTACCTCTAGCAGGTCCTTCGGCAGCCGAATCGCCTATTGATCTCGGAAAGTTTGAGTGCTTGAGATATCTAGGACGAGCGCACGCGTTGAGATCCAAAGGAGACGAAAAAGAATTTAAAAACAAATTTTACAATATTCATGACTATCTAACTGACGATAATCAGAGCCTTACTGGATCCCCCCCATCCTCGTTGTGCATGTTAATAAAATTTTGGAATACAAGACAGAAGGGAAGACTTTTTTACCCCTAGAAATGCACCTCGTCCCCTTCCTCTTATCATCCTAGGAAGATTTCAGTTCAGTTTTGGAACATATTCAACCACTGCAACTTGGTTAATATGGGCCAGAAACACCCCTTTTCTCCACTGAAAGACACATGGCATATTATCGGCTGTTTTTTTGGATAAATCTGGCAGGAGTATCCCAGTTTCTCTCCAATAGAAGCATGTGGATGGGAAAATTATTTTCTTGCGTTTGAATTCACAAAGCTTAAAGATCCCCTGCGCAAACAAGTTATGAGAAGCGGAACACTTCCTCTTCTGATCCTATCAGGTACCACAGCTCAGCGTAGGGGCGGAGCAGGGGTTTCAAAAGTACAAACGTCATCATGGCAGAGGCTGGAGACTTCGGAAGATGCGGAAGTTCGTCCTTGCATCAAACAGCACGGTTCAAGACGCCCCTACGCTATTATTCCTTGCATTTTCCACATTGGCAAGTGATACGCTTTGTACTCGTTCCTGGACCGACCGGGTGTAAGGTTATTTCACAGTTTTCACAATTTCCATTGTTCCTATTGGAATGAACTTAATAAGGCTGTTGCTAGCCTCGTTACCGCCCAGTTGGACTTGTCTACGGAAGTTATTCTCTTGAACGCTATACTTTTTCAAGGCTCACCTCTTTTATTTGGTATAAAATGATCAAGAGACCGAAAAACTATAGTTTTTGTATTGGTTTAACTAGAATTATAAAGAACACATAATCCCTGTCAGAAATACAGCTATTTGTCTTCTGAAAGGTCGGCACTGGCGTTGACACTTCAGAAAATGGCGAGAGAACAAAAGTTGATGCTGAGCAATAAATCTAATCTCGAGATTTTTGCTTCTGATTTGTTTCTTTTTATTAATTTGTTTTTGGAAATAATATGGTTCTTTGAAAACCAAAAACTCCCCTTGCTCAACCCAACTTCACCAGGCAGTGTCATAGCTCAGGTACAATATTGACAAATCTCAAATACATACGAGTCCACATTATCCACATGAAACCTCGGTCTCTATTATTCACCCTGTTTATCCATGCAATTCTCTGGCCCTGTTTCAAGCTCTCGAACACGCCTTTTGCAGGAACGAACAGATCTTCCCAATGCGTCCACCATAGTCTTCCACTTCTTATCATCATACTCTTTGGCTATTTGTAACAGATAATGATCTTCCTCTTTTGTCCAGCTTTCATTTTTCATATGGGCGTAGAAATGCTTTTTAATAGCACCCGGAGACCGGTGCGGAAATTCCCTGCTGATATTGGACCATCCTGTTCCAGACTGAATAAGCTTTAGAAGCTTTAATTCCTCCCCATCAGACCACGGCAGTGCCTTTTGCCGACTGGCCTCTTCGCCCTTTTTTACAACGCGGTCATTATTCTGTTTAGATCTTTTGGCTGGGTGTTGGTTGACTACCGTTTCGGCAGGTTCTTGGAAATTGGGAGGAGGCTGTAAATTAGCCACTGAATCTCCGACTAAGTATCCTGGAAACTGGTAATATTCAAGAGATTGGCTGAGTCCGTAGTCGTAAGAAACCGGTATTCCATACGATGATGATTGTGGGTGCAATGAAGGTTGGACAGCTGAGTTGCTGGAACCCACGGAATTACTATGGGGATTCCCTGGGCCTGACTGCTGCGGATACGAGTTCTGAGTATTTTGCCATTGGAATGCCGTCATATGAGGCGATTGATCGTAGTAGACGTCTTGACTATGATGCTGCTGGTTGATAGAAGACCTATTAGCTTGGTCTGATGAAGAGGAGCCAGTTGCTGCCATTCCAGAAGCTGCCATCACCATATCTGATTGTGAAATTGAATTGCCGTTATCTGCTGAAGTCTCATGGTGGGATGAATCATCTGCATCGCCGCCTAGGTCCTCGGCTTGAAAAGGAGGGTCCAACTGATATTTATTGGGCAATTGGCTGTAGATATTGAAATTCGACATAGCACTATTGGATACTATGGGATTAATCATCCAAAACGCCAAAACTATTTGTAGAGCAGGTACTTTGACCCGAAAGATGGGAGAGCCGGATAAAGAAAAGGAAATAGTAAATGGATGAAGAAAGAACTTAGGTTGCTTTAGGGCGTGTGAATGAAGTTATATGAAATTGCAATTTTCGTTTGGGCAATCACGAACCGATTTAAGTATGTTACCAAAATGTCTCCTTGAGCAGAAAAAATATTATTATTAGTAGCAGTGGCTCTCTTTTTTACTGATAGGTTGACAGTTCGTGTAAGGTTACATAACGTGTGGAGTTTTTGCTTTTCTTCGCACACCCAAAGTTTCTCGCCTGGTTCACATATAAAACCTGTGCACTATCTACAAACTCATTTATTACTCTGAGCACTAAGTTGAGATACAGTGGTGATATCGTTTCAGCCTTCTTTGTTTTCTATTGCGTTCTTTTTTCTAGATTTGTTTCCTCTCTCGCACCTTTCTTTGTTGACTCTGGAAATAAATAATACTCTGGCGGCGTCCAAAGCATTGGACAGTTGGATCTAGCTCAATCTTGCGCCCAGATATGTTTTCAACGTCATATGCGGAAAATATCTGAGTGGGGAAGATGCCCTCTTAACTTAGATTTGTGTAATATATGTGAGCGAGAGTGAAATAAAAATAAGCAATAGCTTATTTGTTTTGTTTAGCCTTGAAAATGCCCTCCTTTCTATCTTTCTAGGCCGGATGATATTTCTGTCCTACTCATTTGAGATATCTTTTACAATGCTAGGAGGTGAGACGAATTTGAGAAAATTGCTCCTGAGTCACTGCACTGCTTCGATTGGCACAATAACCTATCTCATTGCACCGTATAATTTTTTGCAAACGTAAATATCGCAATCACAACTCAATCTAGATCTTAACCTGAAGGTGAAACCTAACTTTATTATGTAGATAATCGAGATCCAAAAGCAACTGTTGGTCATTGAGGACGAGATTTACCTTCTCTTGACAGGGTAGGGCGTCTGTGATAAGAACTATCGGCAAATAGAAAACTGGTACGAAGGTGAGGTTTCTTGAGATTGTCCCTTGGCTATACCATGATTTTGTAAGATTTTCTCCTCCTTTCCAAGTGACCTGCCGACTGAGTATGTATAGCCAATTTCTCATGAACCAATTTAATATCAATAAAGCGAGAGACATACAGAATTGAACAGACGATAGCACAATGACTCGACTAGGTGCCGAGATTCCCTGCAGAGTGACAGAAACGATATAACGATTCGGACTTTTAAAACATTCAGAAATAATTGTTTCGGCAACTACAACAAACAGAGTTCAGTCAGGTGATGCTAAAAAGATGGTTTGAGATCATTGCGTGAAATACGCAGTATATAACTCACATTCATCCAGCTACTTCTGGTTCTTTCGGGCTGTCTCACCTCAGGTCAGCCCCTCCATTCACTCTCGCTTGCCATGAGTGTATTTCTTCAAAATCTGCAGAAGAAACAACCGAAATGAGGGCGGTGATGGATCTGCTCGCCTCGACGAGTCGATTCCTGTTTTAAACTCAGTCACTTGAATTAAGATTTCTGGTACTGCAACATGAGTTATGGTTAAAAAGAGTAGCCCCTGTGGAAGCAAAGCATGGAACATTCAAGGTCCCCTGTATACGTAACAAAAGATTTGACTCGGTGAAGACTTTTTATATTTAAATTCTTATTGCATTTATGTAGATATATCATAATTCCACCTTTTTCAAAATGGCAGACCAAAGCGAGCCAACAGCTATCTCTACTTAGCATTTTCCGCATCGGGCATATTCGACACGCAAATGGTTAGTTTCGGCCTCGGCATGCAACTTTGTTTTCGCCTCATCGCGAAGGTAATCCAATAATCCCTAAAGACATGCAATCAAGCAGATGATGATAATGCGCTATTCGAAGTTTGGCCCCTTCTGTAAAAGCTGAGTGGTGTGGACCTTTAGAGCCATCCTTTCCCGACAACACCCCAGCATGCAAATTGATTTTGTGCATTGCCATTACTGCCTTGGCTTAGCCATCAAGTCCAAGTCATTCAAATCTTTCAAGATTCAAAATTTTGTTCCGCATTCGTAACTTTGCTCACCTTTGATACGATTCCATCCGATTGTCTGTGCCTGCTTCTTTATGTGTAGTAAAGAATTGTCGTTTAGACCAAGGCAGACCAAAATCCTTCCCCAGCGGTACCTTGCATGAAGTTAGCGTTTCAGCTTGAGAGCATCATATAACCGTAGATGTTCATAATGATAAAAATGACTCGTGGGTAGATGCTAGGAACAGTTGGAAAGAATACCTCAAGTATGCAAGATATCCAGACGCTGTTTGATCATATTTATGTAGTTTTTGGACAGTGACCCTGGAATTGGCCAATACGACGCTCGAGTTCAGAGAAGCATTGACTCAGGTACTTCACGAGCTTAACGAAAATAGACTTTTTTTATTAAGGGGTAGTTTCTTAATCTGTAATTGTTAGATGCTTTCAACAGAGGAACAAAAGCTACCTGTGTCGCACAATAGTGTTTCTCATGCACATTCCAATTGTCTGTTTCGGCTCAAACCCTCATCCGAAGACTCCAGTCTGAATCATAACACTCGCTAAGATGCAGTTCGTTACTACACAGATACAGTCTTTTGTTCATAATTGGAGAAAACATTGTTGTAAGAAACAAGAGGCAAACGATCTAGTTAAAGGTGACAGCCACGAGATTCTCTTGGATATTAATACTTACGTTGTATTCCTATTCGAAAAGGCACCATGATCTTGCAAAATGAAATGGTATTTCCAACCAAAGTGAGCAAAATAAGAGGAAGCCCAGAAACGACACCTATAAACTTACAACATTCAACTCTATTCCGGTTTTGGACCCAGGGCAAGAGCGAAACATGAGACATGAAAAAAGATTCGAACCTAGGTAGACCAGTCGGACGACCCCTGATATTCACTACCGTCTATAAAAGGCATTGTTCATCTCTTACTTATTGAAAATCAACTACCAAGTACAAGTTCAGCAAATCCTCAATTCATCGCTCTTTTGATTGAATTTCAACATGAAAGTTTCCAAGGGATATCTTTACTTCCTGATTTCAATACCAACGACACTGGGAACCAATGTGTCCCCGGCCTCAAATTCTAATTGTCAGAATATAGGTTCCCAGTTATCTTGTCAGGAAGCTTGTTCCAATGCCCTAAGCGGTTTTGAAACTTGCAATGGTCTTCAGAGTTGTATATGCTCGGCCATAACTGAGGTAGCAGCTGTGAAAGAATGTATTTTGTGTGGTTACGTCTACGGGAACTGCGTCCAATACATTGAAAATTTCATCGAGCATTTGGCCGGTTGTCAAATTGCAACTCCTACGCTCACTCTATGCCAGAGTAGCACCAACGGTCAACCACCACCAACCGGCAATTCTGTAATCACCAAATTTGCTACCACTGCGACTGAAGATTGCGAGGAGCTTACCTCTATTCCCAAGTATGTATGCGCACGCATTTTCCATCTCCAAAGGTACTTTTGAATATCCTAACAAGATCTGTCATCACTCCAGTAGGAAGCATGCCAGCATATTCTTCTCCTAGTGCTCCTCATGTAACGTAAGTCAACAAGAACTTCGCAAACCACAGTACCATTTGGAGAAAATTATCCTGAAAATAGAGGTTTTGGAAATACTAACAAAGCGCAACCCAACATGTATCACTTTCGACCTCGCCTTATAGTTTTACACCGCAAACTCTAAAGGCAACATCGGTTCCAGCGACTCTGTCAGTGAAAACTACTACCAAGAACAGTATTCACGACACTTCTCTTGCAGTTGTGAATTCCGATCACGGGGACGTGATCACGATATATGACACTTTGCCATGTCCTGAGAGTACCGAAAAAACTTCAGTGGTGTATGTCACACAGCCTCCAAAGTCGGAAGCCGTCATTACTGATTATACAACACTTCCATGTCCAGAGAGCACTGAGAAGCCTTCAGTTATCATTGTGTCAACTACCGTTTACCCAAAGTCACCTGCATCTCCAAAACAGACACAGCCGGTGGGTTCAGAAGTCATTATTACTGATTATACTACACTTCCATGTCCAGAGAGTAGCGACAAGCCATCGACAGTCAGTTCCAAACCAGCGACTCCGAATACGCAGCCTGCTGTTTGTTCCGGCGAGGGTTGTTCGCACGCTGCTACGTCACCTCATACAAGCTCGACTCCGGTGACTTCGCCTCACTCAAGTTCGGTTCCTGCAACGTCACCGCACACGAGCTCAGTACTTGCAGCTTCCCCGCACGCAAGCTCTGCTACTGCAAATTCACCTCACACAAGTTCGGTTCTGGAAACTTCGCTCCACACGAGCTCAGTACCTGCAGCTTCCCCGCACACAAGCTCTCTCACTGCTACTTCACCTCACACAAGCTCTGTTACTACACATCCTGCTGTTTGTTCCGGCGAGGGTTGTTCCGTTGGGTCTTCGAGTCCGCCTCACACAAGTCCGGTCCCTGCAACTTCACCGCACACAAGTTCGACTCCTGCTACTTCAACTCATACAAGCTCAGCTCCTACACATCCTGTTTGTTCTGGCGAGGGTTGCTCCCACACAAGTTTGCCATCATCGAGTCCCGTTCGCGGTGCCAGCTCCATACGTCCAACTACACCACACATCAGCTCTTCACCTGTCAGCTCAGTACATACTAGCCCAGCTCCTCAGGCTTCGAGTCAGCATTCTTCTGTGGCTCTACCTTCGAGCTTGCACTCCAGTGTATCTTCACCTGTCAATTCTGCACATGTCAGCTCAACATCCGTTTCGACCGAACATCCAGCTACTCCTGTAACTGCACCTGTCAGCGCAACTCATCAGATTTCAAGTCGACACTCTACCGTTCCTGTATCTTCTAGCGGACACTCAAGTGTGCCTTCTTCACCTGTCAGCTCTGCACATGTTAGCTCAACTCCTCAGGCTTCGAGTCAGCACTCAAGTGTGGTTGTGCCTTCAAGTGTACACCCTAGCGTATCGTCACCTATCAGTTCTGCGCATGTTAGGTCAACTCCTCAGTATTCGAGTCAACACTCCAGTGTACCGTCACCCTCCAGCTCCGCCCATGTTAGCTCAACTCCTCAGTCTTCGACTCACGTTAGCTCAACAACTGTATCGACCTCACACCCACCTACCCCTATAACAGCGGCTGTCACTTCTACCAACTCAGCCCCGGTTAATACTGCAACAGTCTCAGTTGTTATACCTTGCTCTGGTGAGAACTGCAAACTCACGAGCTCGAAGGTACCAAGCTCTGTGCATAGTGGCTCCTCGCTCGCAAGCTCAAGCCATGTGAGTTCTAGTTCTCCTGCCTCTCCTTCTACTGTTGCCACAACTCACACTCCCAGCGCTGGTCCTGCAAGTTCTTCCACAAGTTCGCCTGAAAGTTCTTCAACACCTTCCAGCTCTGCTCCCACCAGATCCACCCCGGTCGTCGCTAGCTCAAGCCCTCACTCTAGCCCACCAACCAGTCCAGCAGTGCCAGCAGTAGCAAGTTCGTCTACACTGGAGTCCGTCAGTTCGATCGTTACTAGTGCGACCCCAGTTAGCTCGAATACTGCCAAGACAGAGTCAGCTTTAATATCAGTACCATGCTCAGGCAAGAATTGCGAGGCTACCACTAGTTCTCCTACACCCAACACTGCGCCTGTTGTGTCATCCTCTCATGGAACTGTCGAAACGAGCTCTCCAAGCGAGGTCATCATCACCGATTATACCACTCTTCCTTGTCCTCTCGATAGTGAGTCAACAACTTCGCTAGTGGTCAAAACATCTTCGTTACCGCCAAGCAAAGCCACAGAGGGAACTGTGCCAGCTAGCGCTCCTGTCACTCTGCCCGTTCAAGTTGCAAGCTCTTCGCCTGCAACTTTTACTGCCCCTGTCAGTTCAGCCGTAGCTTTTAGTTCCACTCCTGGCAGTTCTCTACCTTCAAGCTTTGCTAACACAAGCTCTCTGAACGTTCCTTCTTCTTCAGTTCCAGGATCTGTTCCTGTGAGTTCAGCACCTGTGAGTTCAGCACCTGTGAGTTCAGCGCCTGTGAGTTCAGCACCTGTGAGTTCAGCGCCTGTGAGTTCAGCGCCTGTGAGTTCAGCACCTGTGAGTTCAGCGCCTGTGAGTTCAGCGCCTGTGAGTTCAGCGCCTGTGATTTCTGCACCTGTCAGTTCAGCGCCTGTGAGTTCAGCGCCTGTGATTTCTGCACCTGTGAGTTCATCGCCTGCTAATTCATCGCCTGCTAATTCATCGCCTGCTAGTTCGGCTCCTGCTCCTGGCTCTATTGGTTCAGCTCCCGCTACTTCAGCCTCTCCTGCTAGTTCAGCCGGCTCATCTCCCATCGGCTCAGCCCCGGCTAGTTCGGCTCCAGCTCCGCCTGCTAATTCACCACCTGCTAGTTTAGCTCTTGCCAGTTCATCTCTGGTTGGTTCGGTACCTCCTCCTGCCAATTCATCACCCCCCACTAGTTCGGTACCTACTGCTAGTCCAGTGCCAGTTGGTTCTGGTTCTGGTTCTGGTTCTGGTTCTGGTTCTGGTTCTGGTTCTGGTTCTGGTTCTGGTTCTGGTTCTGGTTCTGGTTCTGGTTCTGGTTCTGGTTCTGGTGCTGGTGCTGGTGCTGGTGCTGGTGCTGGTGCTGGTGCTGGTGCTGCCGCCGGTGCTGGTGCTGCCGCCGGTGCTGGTGCTGGTGCTGGGGCCGAATCTGGCGAAGGTACTTCGCCTGTGGCCGTGTCAGGTTGCCCCGACGGCAACATGGATCCCAGTCAAAGCTGTGGCGTTGCAGAATCCAACCACGCTATTGTTAAAAAAGTAGCTCACACACTTTGGCTTCTTCCATTAGCAGTGATCTTTGTTTAATAGTTATCTTATTCTTCACTTCGGCCGCAGTCTTTCATTTTTCTTTCTCTCTTCTTCAATTGATACATGATTTTAATAATAGCTTTTGTGATACGATTATTGCAATCAAACAAACAGTAACTGTGATATACTCACTTTCAGAACACAAAGTGAAAGATAACAAACAAAAAAACATGCACTCCAGCTGCCTCTTCCCGGACCGGGTTGGTTCTGTAATGCATATTATATGCTTTAGTTGCCCATTCTTTCCCTCAATCAATCGAATTTCCCGGACTGGACTTCGGATACTTCCAAGGAGGCAAAGCCCAATAAACAAACCCATGTATTATTGACGCAGAAATAGGACCAACCCATACGACCCAAGCAAAAGATGGAAATTCGCTTCCAACAAAGGCTCCCATGCACCGTGCAGGATTCATCGACGCACCACCATATCCGGATCTTGATATAGCGGTTCCAAATGACAAAACGCCTAGTACCAAACTGACCAAAAATGGTCCAAGAGCAGGGCCCAAGGTATCCTTTTGTCGAGGATCCAGGCCAACTCCAAAAGCCAGGAATATCAAAGTAAAATCAGCCATGAACTCAAGGGCAAACAGATCATTCACGGGTACAAGAGATGTGTCTGCAAAACATCCCCCAGCTAAGAAATCACGAGAGCCGTAAGTTGCACGCAGAATCAATCCTGCTATAACGCCTCCAGCAGTCTGAAATACGACATACAAAACCATTCGTGGAAAGGTGGTTAGGCGCGCAGTAAAAGTTGCCAAGGTAATAATCGGGTTTAAATGAGCGCCCGAGACAGGGCCCAGAGTGTAGATAAATAGAGACAGAAGTATAATGTTGGTTATCCCCCCTATTAAGGGTCCAAAGAATGTCGAAGTTGAAAAGACACCGGCGGTGGGAGACGGCGCAGGTGATGGCCCTGTCGGATGGGCTGAAATGAGTACCGTGATCCATACTAGTAGTATAGTACCAATAAACTCAATTAAAGCAGCTCTCCATAGATCGGGCTCTAAGAACCCTTTAAGGTTGAAGATCCCCCGTATAGAAATAAATGGCGAAGCGTCTGGAATACGGCTAAGCTCAGACTCGTTCTCGAGGTTCTTTGGATTGAGTATGAACTCCTGGTTGCCTCCGAGTCGGCCAGCAAAGGGTTGCGACCTCAGATCCGCGGATGTCAAAGGGTGAGTCTCCAGTGTCATTTTGTCGCAATCGGAAACTGGGGGGTCGTTTACTTTATGCAAATTGAAACAGAGCGAAGAGAAGGAAGGCCCATCAGTAAGAGGTTTGACGGAAACAAGGGATCACAAACGAAAAGATGTCGAATTGCTAACTGTCACGTTTTAGTTGAAAAAATATATACAGCAGAAGGAGAGCAGTAACCTTAGATCTTGTTGGCAAGTCAAGTTCGCTCGCTGTAGCT
The DNA here is from genome assembly GCA_030579595.1 of Spencermartinsiella europaea. Taxonomy (NCBI): domain Eukaryota; kingdom Fungi; phylum Ascomycota; class Dipodascomycetes; order Dipodascales; family Trichomonascaceae; genus Spencermartinsiella; species Spencermartinsiella europaea. Next base: position 237,963 of record JAKTRG010000011.1, read on the forward strand.
TAGGATATAGTTTATCCCCACACTTTAACACATTACATGGGGGGATGTTAGAAGTCTAAGTAAAAAAAAGTGAGGTCAGAGAAGCGTCAGTTCTATACAAACTCATAGTTAACCTGCGTGTACAACCCCAAATAACCACCTTGAATCAAACATCACCAGTATAATCTACATGAATTGAACATCATCGATATAACAACACCATTCAGAAAACACGTTTTTTTTCTGTTAAAAGACATGGTCCGCCTCTGCAAAACACAATTAATAAACGAGTCAGTAGATATCGCTCTGAAAGATGCAACCATTGTTCTGCCCAAGGATATTATGATAGATCCGTCTCTGGAATATATAACCCACCATCAATTAATATTCCTGTCTTCTGTGCTGGCACCAAAAGAAGAACGGTTCAGGCTAAGCTCCCTGGTCAAAGGAGCAAGTGTGTTCATTCCTCCTAAACCTGTCCCTCTGCCCAAGTCGAAAGAATTCCTTGAGCAGATGGAGCTTCTGAGAAACCGCGCCAAAGAGCAAGAATATCAGAGATTGGTCAAAAATCCAAGTGAAACCGTAGACCAGCACGCTGCCGCAAGTGCGGGCCAAGAGGTTAAAGAACTCAAAGAACAGATCTCGACCATAATCAATGTATTGGTCTCTGTACTATCCGTGGGGTATGCTCTATGGCATTGGTCTGGTTCTTCCACGAATGCCTATTCTCTGGCAGGAAGAACTCTTTTGTCACTATTTGGTGCACTGGTGGTTTTGATCGCAGAGGTCGTAGTTTATTCTGGATACAGGGCGCGCATTGAAGAGGCCAGAGTGACCGAGAGGAAGAAAAGGGAGAAGAAGAGTGTCTTGTCGACTTTTGAATTTGGACCTGTTAGCAAAGATAAAGAGGACTCAGGTTCGAAACCTGCAGGAGAGCTTGACTCAACTGCTGCTGGCATCAGGCGGACCGGGGAAGATGGTTCTGCTTCTGCTATACAGAATGTATACACCGATGGACAGCTTTTGTCGAGCCTGCGACAGAGAGACCTCAAGCATTCAACTGCTGCTCGTGGATGAATTGTTGTATGAGCATATTTACCACCCCTCCCTTTTTCGGTTTTATCAATTTTTTTCCTACGACTAGAGGCTAACTAACTAACTTAATTTGCATGAACTACGGGAACACTTTTGGGCTCCTTGTTCACCATATGGAAACTTTCAAACTCGGCCACACTGACCTGTGGAGGAGGAGGACTCAGTTTTTTGGACTGCATTATTTCCAGGTCACTTGTTAGTGAGGGAAAAGAAACTGGGGGAAAAGTCAATATGATGCAGCACATACGCGAAAGCTTGGGTCTGCTTATAGCTCCAGCGAATAATGATGCGATAGAAATCCCAGATGGAAAACTCAGGCCACAGAGCATTGACGAATACAATCTGGCAGTCCAGATTGCTTTCCCAAAGCATGAAATCAGACAATCGACTAACTCCAGAAGTTCTCACCAAGATGTCCAAGGGAGGATTGTTCCCCGTGTACAGATGCTTCTCGAAGCTTTTCACATCAATATCGTCAATGCTCATTTCGTGCTTGTCTACCTTGTCAGCAATAGTGCGAATGGCATGGGTAATGTCGTCCCGAGTGGTGTATGGAAAACAGATGTTGACGGTGATTTTCTCGAACTCTTTTGTTTTGGACTCAACCTCTTCGATGGCCTCCAGAATATCGCCAGGGATCATTTCTCGATTTCCCAGGACCTGGACTTTGGCTCCGTATCTGGCTCTAAACTCGCTGTCGTTGAGCACGGGGATCATTTTGGTTCGAATCAAGTCAAATAGGATATCCACCTCGTGCTTGGGACGGTTGAAGTTTTCAATGGAGAATGCATAGACAGTGATGGCTCGAATCCCGAGTTGACCTGAAATCTCTAAAATCTATTTTGTTGTGTTAGTCTTGACTGTTGCGACCTGAAAATTTTTGAAAAATAAAATAGAATAATTGAGACTAAGAGAGAGCATTTTGGCTTACCTTTATCAAAGTTTCGAATCCTTTATAGTGACCGTCAGCCAGCGGAAGGTCATTGGTCTTGGCATATCGACGGTTTCCATCCATTACAAATGCGACGTGGTTCGGAACGGGGCCAGTGCGAAGGAGCGCGACGATGAAGTCATGGAAAAGGGCCACTGCGTACTGGAGGAAGGGGAATTTCAGTACCCAGAAGGCAAGACGGCCAAGCATGTTAGATGAGGATGATACTTTTTTGTTTTATTTTCCTTTTCTTCGTTTGACTTCTGAGAAGATGTGAAGAGATTGAGTTATCTTTTTTGTTATTCTTGGTCTTTTATAAAGTACCCACAACACTTTGGATGTTGCCGAGTAGATTGTGGGCCACAATATGTCCGACGTTGTGCTAAGTAAGCTAGTAAGTTAGCATGTCTTTTAGAAGATCCAAAAAAAGGGGCTTCTAAATGAGATTCCTGGAATATGCGGAATAGTTACTATAAGTTGAGTAGAAAAAATACTCAGATGATCCATTATCATCATCAGTTTCTGCGAAGCTGAACCAACGGAAGGAGAGGGGCCGCCGGAGGCAGCTTTCACAGTATAGTTAGTTAGACATTTTTAAAAGCTATACATATACAATTTATTTTTGTTACTTCAGTAACTGATGTTCTGCGCTGGATATATGTAAGAGCAACTTAAAAAAGATCAGTCACGCACCCGTGAGAGGCATCAGAAACTAACGCTGTGTATTTTGCCAAAGTACCTCTGTTGACCTTCAAAGGTGGCTTCTTCCATTTGGCAAACCGTTTGGCAATCTCGTCTTCAGACACCTCCATGTTGATTGTATTGGCAACAGCATCAATTGTGATAGTGTCGCCGTCCTCAATGATGGCAATGGGCCCACCCTCTTGTGCCTCGGGGCAAATGTGGCCTATGATGAATCCATGCGAAGCGCCAGAATATCGCCCATCGGTGATCAGAGCGGCCGATTTGCCCACCTCTGTTCCCATAAGCATTGCTGACAGCTTTAGCATTTCAGGCATTCCAGGACCACCCTTGGGGCCTTCGAATCGGATGACTATAACGGCGTTTTCACCGCCTTTAATGTCACCTCGGATAAACGACTGTATAGCGGCTTCTTCACTGTCGTACACGCGAGCTTTGCCAACAAATAGCGTGCCCTCTTTACCAGTGATCTTCGCAACTGATCCACCCGGCGCAACATTGCCCCGGAGGACTCGGATATGGCCTTGGCTTTTAATCGGATTTGACAAGGGCCGGATAATGACTTGGTCTTGAGGAAGCGATGGCGCAGATTTCAAGTTTTCGGCCAGTGTCTGGCCCGTGACGGTCATGATATCTCCGTTGATGAAGCCTGCAGCATGGAGCAGTTTCATGACCGCTGGCACACCTCCAATCTCATACAGATCCTCCATCACGTACTTGCCTGAAGGCTTCAAGTCGGCAATGTATGGCACCCTTTCACCGATAGAATGTATATCATCCAGAGAAAACGGAACGTCTGCACTGTGTGCAATGGCTATCAAATGTAGGCAGGCGTTGGTCGAGCCTCCGAGAGCCATAGTCATAACGACAGCATTCTCAAACGCAGCTCGGGTCATGATATCTCTCGGTTTGATATCCTTTTCCATCAAGATCTTGATGTATTTACCCGCACTGAGGCACTCTCGCATCTTGGCAGGACTTTCAGCGGGCATCGAGGCGGACCCAGGCAGACTCATCCCCATAGCTTCGGCTGCAGTGGACATGGTATTGGCAGTATACTGTCCACCACAGGCACCCGATCCAGGGCACGCATGTCGGATGACCTCGTCAAAATCTGTACGAGTGACTTTACCGGCTTCAAAGGCTCCGTGCATTTCAAAGCAGTTGGAGACGACCAAATCTTCGCCAGTTTTGGTCGACTTGCCCGGTTTGATAGTGCCTCCATAGATCATAATGGAAGGACGGTTGAATCGGGCCATGGCCATCAGAGTCCCCGGCATGTTTTTATCACAGCCCGGGATTGAAATGTTAGCATCGTGCCATTGAGCGCAGGTAGTAGTCTCAATTGAATCAGCAATTATGTCTCTCGACTGCAGTGAGAACCGCATGCCTTGGTTGCCCATAGTAATGGCATCGCTGACACCAATTGTGTTGAACTGCCAGCCGATGAGACCCTCTTTTTCCACGCCCTGCTTCACAACTTTACCCAGTTCCAACAGATGCTGGTTACACGGGTTTCCCTCCCACCACACAGACGCAATTCCAACATGAGGCGTGTTATACATCTGCTGCTCGTCTTTGATTCCACACGCATAGAGCATGGCTTCTGCTGCAGGATAATCCCGCGAGGTGGTTAAAGTGTACGAGTACCTTTTAATGAAGGGTTTCCCAGCTTCATCCTTAGTAGGCTGGCTGGTAAAGGGAAGAAAGACTGATTGAGTCATTGAGGGCGCGTATGTGGAATTCTTTTTCTCTGCGACTATACAATAAGGTGGACTTTTGAGTCGAAACTAAAATTGAAATTCTACAACCTAGTTTTGAACTTTGACAATACTGCATGCACTGTGTCACAAAACAGTATCTACGAGTTTCTTAGTTGAAATATCACTGCGTATACCAGAACCAAGTAATAACCAAACCAATTGAGTTAGAACTTAGGCAGTCTTTCACATAGAAACTGCGGGCATCTCAAGTTTTTATGATCTTATTTTATAGTCTTCTCCCCCACATATCGGTCCGGGGCCCGACTAACTTTTATTATTTTCCCAGAGCCAATGAGTGAAGTCTGATTTGTTAGCTGTGTGGGGTGAGAATTATAAACTCACAAAACAATGCGGGGAAGTGTGTCAACTCCGCATCTCTCACAACCGGGCATTAACAGCTCTGTTCACCCAATTCTGAGAAGCAGAACCAACCCTCCTCCGGGTGGTGGACGTCTGCCTCCGGCGGCCCCTACCGGGGAGGGTTGGTTCTGCTTCTCAGAAGCTTGGACCCATTCGGAGCCGAATTATCGCCCTTCACGGCTTCTGCTAACTCAGGTGAGTTGCCCAACGGGTCGAAAAAAGACTTTCCTTGAATAAATGCTTAGCTCTTCTTACCCGATTACTCGCTGCTCAGTACAGTTCAGCCTGAATTTACCCCTGCAGAAACGCCGCATACGCCGCGTGAGCCGCTCAACACTTGAACCCGGGCACCGGGCTTCAAGAGACTGTATTCGGAGCTCTAGGTTCACGTAGAGTATGTCCTCTAGTTTATAAAATTAAAACGTTAGTAAGAATCGCCCTTCAGAACAAAAAAAACCTGTTAGCGCGGACCCCTAAATGCATTGACCCTTTTTGGTCACGTGATACCATAAGGCACATGGCCCCGAGCTGCCGAGGCATCCCCACAAAACCCGAGTAGCCGAGTGTTTGTGGTTGATAATTGTGATCGAACGAAACCTTCACGCTCAACTCATAGCATTTACTGTTCGATTTGTAAAACTGTAAGACTGTTAGATAGTAAGACTATGCCTCCCCGATTTAACACTTGGCTGACCCGCGCTACTGGAGTGCGAGTTCCCTTTATTCAAGGTGGTAAGTTGAGATTTGAATGATTTTTTATCATTATCAGCTTCTGCGAGTTTGGACGATTTGTACCTCTCAGTTTCTAACCAGGCTTGCAAAATGTAGCGAAAGCTGAGTTGGTATCTGCTGTTGCTGAGGCTGGGGGCCTCGGTTTTATCACTGCTTTCACTTTCCCGTCACCTGAAGCTCTCAGAGAAGAGATCAGAAAGGTTCGATCTGTGACCAAGAACCCCTTTGGAGTGAATTTCACACTGCTTCCGGCTATAAATCCTCCTGACTATGTTGCATTCGCCAAAATAGCCGTGGCTGAAGGAGTCACTATCTTTGAAACGTCAGGCAACCCGATGCCCATTATCCCGACGTTGAGATCGGTGAACTCGATAATTATTCACAAATGCGTCAGCATTCGACATGCCAAAAAGGCCCAGAGTCTGGGCGTCGACGCTATTTCCATTGACGGGTTTGAATGCGCTGGCCACCCCGGTGAAGATGATGTGACTAGTCTTATTCTGCTAGCTCGGTGTCGGCAAGAACTGCAAATTCCATACATTGCCTCTGGAGGTTTTGCAGACGCTCGAGGAGCCGCTGCTGCTTTTGCCTTGGGTGCGAGTGCAGTTAACATGGGCACCCGGTGGGTGTGCACTGTCGAAGCACCTGTTCACGACAATATCAAGAAAGCTCTCGTCGGGGCCAGTGAGACAGACACCAATGTGCTCCTCAAGAGACTAAACAACTCGGTGCGATGTTTCAAGAACGACGTTTCCGACGAAGTCGCCGACATCGAGCGAAAGACCTCAGACTTCAAGTTTGAGCAGGTCAAGACACTGATGGCTGGCGTTCGAGGCAAGGAAGCTTACGACACAGGCAACATCCATGCTGGTATCTGGAGTGCCGGTCAGAGTCAGGCTCTCATATACGACATCCCAACCTGCCGGGCACTGATAAATAGGTTGGAGAGAGACACTATTGACATCCTTCGCTCAACTCCCAAGATGATTATCGAGGATGGTCCCAAGCTTTAAGTTTAAGGTATCACAAATAGAGAAGATTATAATATATTTTAAATCCGTCATAGGTCTTGCATCTCGACAAAATATTACGGCACCTAATGGTTATATCTGCTTTACTTTCCATGTAACTTGACTACCTCTGCGGTCAAATAAACGATGAGTCGAAGTACAATAGGAAGTATTAAACTATCTACATAGACTTAATGCGATAAAAAAGCCACCAAGACATTTGTGGTCGAAAGCATTTATCGAGCGAAGCGTTTCTCCTCTATCATAGTAAGTTAAATCAGCGTCTTCGCGGTGTGAAGGAACCAGAATTACACCATCTTCATCTTTGCGAACCAGAGCCACGGGATCTGGGGCTGGCCACAGCAGCTCTCCATTATGAACTAAGTTAACCGTATTACTTCAGCCACTCTTACGTGACTCCGGGCTGCAGTCTTACCTTCCTTCCGCAGCCGCTCCAATCAGTTTTTCCGGCAGTCATCTCCAGTCCATAGGTTTTACCTACACAAAACAAGTTTCTTGATTTGAGCAGTTGCACCTACTTGTGTGTCATCTATCTACTCTCAAATCTCTCTATTTGATACATACATCTACGTACAGGCACCGTTCAAGGTAAGTACAGCGGTTTTTTCAGCCTGCTAAAGCTACGGTCACGTGTTACTGTCGCAACAACTCTAGTTAGTCCCTACCCTGATACGTAAAAGGATGAGATGATGCGGGGTTCTGTTCAATAAAAAACTTTATCGGCGTACTGAAACTAACTGAGTGGTTAATTTCGACGTTACACTTCAATATATTTGAAAGTGTGTATTATAGACCGAACTGGGGTAGTTTCGGGACGAGAAAAATTTAAGAAGATTGTCGTCACAATTCAGTACACGTACGACGCCGGGGTGCTTTTTTAGCTACGACATTTTTTGTTTCTTATTTGGTTTCAAGGGATAAATTTGAAAATTGTTGTTTAGCATCGACACTGAAAAACAACATAAAATAAATCAAATATCGAAATCCAATCGTGTGCTGATATTGGTTTGGGGGTCGTTTTGTTTTTGAAACACTGAAATCAAGCTCGAAAATCCTGTCTTCCTATTTTCTCTGCTTGATTTCAGGTTTCGTCCTCTGCGTCATTCCTGCTCTCTCTCATCTCTTCTGCCCCCCCCCCATCATGAAGCATGGAATCAAAAAATCCTCCTTTTAATGGGCATTCGGAAGACCTCCGTGGGTTTGCGACGGCTTCTTCTGGAACACCAAGTGCACTACCAGCACCCAAGACCCAAGAGACATCATCAGAAACAAAAAGTCAGCCTATCAATAAAAGCACAGGCTCAGGGCGGAAACGAACCACCCGTGCTTGCGACCAATGTAACCAGCTGCGGACCAAATGCGACGGTCAGAACCCGTGTGCACACTGCGTAGAAGCAAAACTGACGTGTGGCTATCTGAGAGTGCCTCAAAAGCGAGGCAAGGCTAGCGAGGCTTATACGAGCAAGAAAGCTGCTCAGGCGGCACAGTTGCAAGCAGCTCATTCGGGGACTCCTCAACACCGTTTGAGTGACAGTCTTATGTCAGTTATTGGTGGAGGAGGAGGGCAACAGTCCAATGGCCAGCAGCAACAGCACCATCACCATTCGCATCCATCTTCCAACGGTAATGGCACGAATAGTCACAATAATCACGATTTGGGAGCTTCATTATCGCACTACTCTCTGTATCCGTCTGTGGTAGCTGCATCATCAGAACATCAGCCTCTTTACAGTGAACAACTAGGGAGTTTGGACAGATTTGACACTAATAGGTCAGGAGCTAGGGACCAAGGTGTTAGTGCTTCACAGACGACACCACAATCACAATCACAACAATCACAGTCTCAACAAACACAACAACAGCAGCGTCCGCCTCTGCCACTGCCCTCAGGACTCGCAACACAATCTCTTGCTGCGCCCCATATTTCATCTCAGGGATCAAGTCTACAGAACTCTGGTGGTCTTGGTCTTCCGCCTCCCACAAACCAAGCTAAAATGAGCTTGACACCTCAACCATTCCAACCGTTCCACTCTCCCACCGACTTGTTCAACTCTCAATCACCATCGTGGTTTGCAAACTCAGACCACCCTTCAGGTGGCCCCCCTACTGGACCGTCTATACACAGTATATCACCAGGACATCAGACTACAAACAATCCCACTCCACCAAATCACCAACAGGAACTCCACAGTCATTCTATAACGGGTCCTGGACCTGTTGTTGGTGGTGGTGGGTCTTCTTCTGGTCCCGGAAGTGTACCTGGCCCTGTTGGAAATGGCCCGGGTACCGGGGGAAGCGCTGGAACAGGCACCTCTGCGCCCTCAATGTACCGCGAGGTGATCAGCCCGTCAGTTTCGTCCGGATCACATAACACTCCCACCTACTTCAACGACCATTCAATCCACCCCGAGTTCAAAGGAGGTCGCCAAGGTTCAAATGGAAGCACGGGGAGCATGACTCGCTTGCCCGACCTTCATCAACTGGGCAGGAGCAGTTTGAGTGGCAACGTGGAATTTTCGTCAAAATACCCAGTTCTCAATGGGGTTATGCCGCTCTTGGAAAAAATTCCTCTGTCTTTGGTAGAGGACCTGCTCGAGTCATATTTCTCGCATTCGACTCATGTGCTAACGTACCTCGTCCGTGGTTCCAGTGTTCTCAACTCTACCAACCCAAGAAAAGTGTCCAAAGCCCTACTCCTGGCTATGCTTATGGTAGCAGCACACAACTCTGACAATCCGATTCTGTCGACCACACCTTCGTCTCGACAGACGATTATCTCGCGGTTGTCCAGCTTGACCATGCAACACCTTTCGCCTGTGAACGACATCCACGCCTCTGGCACTCTAGACGATCTAATCACTTATATTCAGATCGCTACCACGGTGTCTGCGTCTGAAAACAAAGGTTCGTCGTTGAAATGGTGGGGTGACGCGTTTAACCTAGCTAAGGAGCTGCGCTTGAACCAAGAAAACCGTAACTTGGACCCTGAGCGACGTGAGGAAATGCGGAGAACTTGGTGGCTGCTCTACATAGTAGACCGCCATTTGGGGCTCTGCTACAACAGGCCGCTTGCTATTCTCGACTCAGAGTGTTTGCAGCTGTATCGCCCAGCAGACGAGGAACTGTGGCAGTCGGATATGGAAATGGGCCCGCCAGAGCTTGACCCTGGCCGCATTCAGGGTATTTGCTACGTGGTGACTGGCCAAGGGATATATGGGTATTTCTTGCCCCTGATGACTATTTTAGGAACTTTAGTAGAAATCCACCATCTGGAGCAGAATCCTCTGATCCCACTGCAAAGTGCATGCCAGCAAATGAAAGCATCAGTGAGCAGCTTTCTCGACCAGTACACCACTTCTCTAAAGAACTGGAACCCCACACCGTGCCAGCATGCTTATGAGAATGCCTGGCAGGATTACGCGTTCCAACTGGCTAATGTGTTTCATATTTTGCACCTTGTCTCGTGGGACGCAGTTGAACTGTTGCAAAATTCTGCCACCAATGTCAGCATGCCTGAATTCCAAAAGGCCACGAGCCACGCTATTGCTGCTGCGAAGAGTATCCGCAAGATTTTGAGCGTGGATGCTGACTTACGGCTCATGCCCTTTTTCCTTGGAATCTACCTGCTTCAAGGCAGCTTTATCCTGCTAGCTCTCGTTGATCGCGTCGAGTCAGAAGCTTCTCAGGAAGTGTTTGCTGCATGTGAAACCATTGTCCACGCCCACGAGGTCTGCATAGTGACACTCAACACAGAGTACCAGCGCAATTTCAGACGAGTTATGAGGGGAACGATGAGCCTGCTGACGTCCAGCACAAGTCCGACTGATCCAATGAACGGGGTCTCTAAAGAAGAGGCGCGTCGTCGTCAGCAGGACGTTGTGGGGTTGTACAGATGGACTCCTGGTGGCCATGGGTTGGCAGTGTGATGTGACGTGTATATTATTATTATTATTATTTTATTATTGTTATTTTGCTATTAATGTATCATAGTATTTATATTTCCGTGCTCGCCTCCAGCGGGGCCACTCCGCGGAGGTTGCTTCTGCTTCGCAGAAATCTTAGACGCTCTGTAATAGCCATACCCTGAAGCCAAAAAATCTAGGGGACTGCCATGGTGAAATGTCTATGTAAGGTGAACTCATTTTTAACTATTCTATTTCGACAATTTGCTACACCTATCACCTCAAGCTCATCCATTGAAATTGAGTATTGACCTAGAGCCTAACCATCAAAAGAAATATAGAAGATTGTATTGGAAATAGATAATAAGCTCAAAATCCGGCGGCACTTCATATAAACTCGAAGATAATCCAAAATAAAAAATCGCCGCACGTGACCAGCACCACTTCCAGAAAAAGTTGACCCGCCATCGCGACGCGTAGCCAGCCATGTTATTTATTGGTAACATTGCGTTTTAACATAACACTTGCATTCCGTACATCTCGTGTATAGCTTTGGTGTTTCTAAGACCAACAACACCGGGCGTCATCCATCCATCGTTGCTTTACCATGTTCTTTTCGGAAACATTGCTGGCAAAGCGAGGTCCGCTGGCCCACGTGTGGTTAGCGGCAAATTTGGAGCGAAAACTTTCGAGGAACCAATTCATCAAAGCCAACATCGAAGAGTCTGTGGATGCCATTGTCGGCGAAAGCGAGGGACCGCTAGCACTGCGGTTGTCAGGGCAGCTTCTGCTAGGTGTGGTTCGCATCTACTCGAGAAAGGCAAAATATCTTATGGACGATTGTAATGATACTTTTCTAAAACTGAGGATGGCGTTTCGACCTGGTGGCACCGTCGATATGGCGACAACAGGGGGCACGAACGGTGCCAATGCTACTACTCTGTCCAAATCGACAGGTAATACTCTCGTCCTTAGTAATACCATTACTGACCTGGACATGCTTTTACCAGAGATCCCGGATTTAGATGACACGCTTAACATCGGCGGTGGATCGGTGGTAGGCAGTCAGGTCGCGCTGGTTTCCAGCCTAGAGAACCAGGAAAATGTGTCACCGCGCAAGACGTACACTTCCAAGTTGGAGGATATTACCCTCCCAGCGTACGACCAGTCCATTGAAATGGGACGTGGTTTGGCTGATGAGGGCGAATTAGACAACTTGGGAGGAGACGATCTTGAATTGGACTTCAATTTAGACGAGGTTGAGGGTGATGAGATCGATCAGAGCGTTGAAGTTGGACGAGAGCGACCCGAAGGAGGTCTCGACGACTTTGGCTTCAACGAAGACCTCAACCTAAATCTAAACGGAGAAGAGGATGCTGCAGATAAAGAAATCCCCAGTTCGCCTGACCTGGAACAACGGCACCCGCTGACACCACCTGCTGTTGGTGAAGGCGATGAGTCTATCAATATAGCCAATCTCGAAGATGATATCGATTTGGGTCTTGGGCCCCAGGTACATCCCGAGGTTGTTGGTTCCTTACCCAAACGAAAGCCTGCTGCAAGACGTGCAGCCAGACTGGATTCTGAAATCGAGCTGAGGGGATCGTACATTCGAGAAATGCAAGATAACCACGAAAACATACTACGCGAGCACCCGCGTCTTTCTGCGGACGCTGCACACCATGCTTTACGGTCAATGGCCTCTAATGCCAAAGAGTTTGCAAAGGCGGCATACGTACCGGCTGGGCTGCCTCCATCATTGGCAAGGCTTCTCTCTCCAACATATGTTCAGGAGGTAATGAGGAAGCGGAATCATACCCAGCAAGATGGTATGGAAGGCATCGACGACGATTCACAGCTACTCCCCCACTCTCCAAAGTCTGCTAGGCTCAGCAGCGAGGTTCCTGTTGAAGGAGAACACGGACTTGATGAAGAACAATACAGAGATAACGGATTTGACGACCTGGACCTAATAGACCATCTGGGTGATGATGGCCTCGTGAACGGCGAAGAAGCCCCTTCGATGGTGGCAGGAGACTCTTTGAATGAATCTATGGAAAAGTCCCACAACCCCGAAGAAGAAGACGAAGAGGCGACTTCCAACTCGGGAATTTCGCAAAATACTCTAGAGGCGGCACGTCGTCTTCGAGAGCAGTTTGGCCTGGACAAGTCTGCTGTTAAGTTTTCGCAACTTGTGGGAGATCGGGCCAGAAAGCAGACCAAGGTTAAGATGTTTTTTGAAATGTTGGTGTTGGGTACAAAGGACGCTATTAGCTTAAACCAACCCACCCCTTATGGTGATATTTCCATCGGAGCCAAAGATATGTTATATGGATCGGTATTGACGAGCAGCGATATTCCCGAAAGCAGCGCTGTTTCTGTATAATTGGCTAGTGTTTATGATTTATGAAAAGGGGGGTTATCGATAGGGATGAGGAGACTGGGCTCAACGACTGTATATGTTTGAGTAGAGAGAGCATGTTTTACGTAGTATTGTAACTATAGTGGGTCAGATAATTTTATTTTCTATTAGACGTAAAGAAAAGAGTCGTGAAGCGAAATGCTGTCAAGTTTGTAGGTAGAAGTTGCCTTCGGCGGCGGCTACCGGAGAGGGTAGTTTCTGCTTCGCAAAAAGTCACTCATTTGCTTGTTTACAGGAAGTCTCAGTAAGGATGCTCACAACTTATTTAAACTCAAAAGACTAAATCATTAGCCATTTGAATTCATCTCAAATATCAACTCGTTCAGTGTTAAACCACAGCTGAGAGTCTGTATACCAATGGACGACTCGTCTATGACCCTTCCAATTGCGACAATAACCGCTTAAATGAATTCCATTCTTCAACTGATGGAACAGCAACCACAGCCTCATCTAGTTCAAACACTGTCATTATGCCATCAAGCCCACCAACTGCAATGCTATTTCCTGCTGGGTTCCAACAGAGCTTATTCAGAGGGCGATTCAGGTAGCTTGACGAAGCATCCACACCTCCTTGGACTAATGGCCTTTCACGTAAAATCGGCACCTCCACATCCTGGGCCAAGTCCCAGATTTCTAAATATCCCTGGCCATCGACACTGGCAAACATGCTGGGATGGCTAGGATGCCATGCCACATCGTACACTGAATCGTCCCGTCTGAGGTCCAAGACTGATTCGTATACTTCGAACCCAGTCCCGTTGGAGCTGTGGGTGGAAGCAGCAGAAGCAGAAGATGATGAAGAGGTAAGAGCTGCTGCTCCGGTAAATGCACGCGTCTTCCATAACTTAATTGACCAGTCTAAACCCGAACTGAGCATGTAGTTTCCAAGATCTAGGACCCCGCTCGATGGGTGGAATTCTAACGAGGTAACAGGCGATAAATGGCCCTTGTAATATGCACGAGGATCTACTCCAGCTTTCAGACCAGCCTGGGCGAATCTGTTGCACTGCAAGATGTTCCCCTTCTCTGTGCCTGCTAAAAACACAGTAGGGTCTCTGGATGACACTGCTAAAGCGGTCGGGGCAACTTCCTCTGTGCGAGTCGCAAATGGAGATTCTAGCAGCAGTCGGTCCTGTGGTTTGACCAAAATGTCTGATGTCCATGTGCATACCACTCCATCTGTGCTCGCGGTTATTAAGCTATTCGCATTCTGTGTTCCGCTGATGCGCATTGAGAAAGCTGGATGAGTATGACCTGTTCCTGTAAGAGGGGAAGTAAGGATCGGATGAGAGCCTGCTCGTAGATCCCAGGAGATGACCTGGCCATTGTAACCAGTGCCAAATACCAAGTTGGACTCAAATGGGGAGAAACCAACTGTGAGAATGTCAGTACTGGCGTCCAGCACGTATTCAGGATGACCTTTAGCATTCAGGTTCCAAATCTGTACTATTCCCTTGGGGGCATTGGGATCTGAGTTTTTTTCCGTGTGCGCCGAGGCAATAAGTTCTGAGTAGCGTGGTGACCAGTCCAGATGTGTGATGGCACGGCCCTTTGAGATGTCAGAGTGAAATTGACAAATTTGAGTTATAGACTGATCTCTCTTTGAGTCCAGCGTTGAAACAGCTCCATAGTCCACGAGAATGTTATAATCCGGTTGTAATGCCCTAGATATCACCTTGAGCGATTGGTCTATAAAATGCGTGTATCCAGAGTCCTTCTGTACCTCTTCCTGTTCTTCTTTTGTGAGACTTTTAACTGCTGTTTTATTTTCTTGTTCTTTTTGTCCTCCCTGCTCTTCTTCTTCTTCTGTTTGGGTCTGAGTTTGATTATCTGTTTCAGAGGTGACCACAGAAGAGCCAGTCTGGTTCCCCTCTTCTTTGTGGTGTGGTACTACAGTAGTAGTGGGAGTCGGCGGGGCAGTCACCAGATCATCAGACCATGGCTCAGTGGTTTGAACTCCTTTGCTATATGTCACTGTTTCTTGCTTGGCTACTGGAGGAACGTCGAAGACGGCTGATATCACTGTGTCGTACTCAATTGGTTCAGATGGCTGCGATACACCATTCGCATCACTTTCCTCAGATAATTTGTGACTGGGTACATTTTTATTATTATCCGAGTCTGGCGATGCTACTCGGCCTGACAAAAGAGAGTCCACGAGGTTGTCTATACTTTCTTTAGTCCTTTCAGTAGAGGTTGGCACTTTTATAGCAGGTGTGGCTGCCACAGATGCCAGTCTTTGCTCCCTTAGACGCTGCAACTCTGCGATCTTGGCCCGTTTGGCTTCGATCTCACCCCGTCTACTGTTCATGCTAGAAGAAGGCGACGTTTTACTAACTACGCGATGTTTTTTATCGCCTGTTTCTTTTGACTATTTCGTATGTTATAACTTAACACTTCAACTACAGCCGTGCGTGCTGTGCATATTTTTTGAGATCAATTAAGAAATTAATCTACGCGTATAATACGCGTTTCAATTCTATCTCACCTCAACATAAAACTTAAGTCCAAGTACAGACTTTCGTAAGCTTTTTTTCCCGGGTTTATAACAGAGAAAATCATGGGTGATGTTGATAAAATAGACATTGATGTCGACGATATTATCAATAACCTGCGCGACGAGCATGCCGTTCAAGATCACAACTATGACGGCCATAAGAACGTTGCAAAACTCACCAAAGCTTGGATCAATGAGCGCATGGCACCCGAGTTACTGGACTTTGAAGGAGACTTGCTGGAGAAAGTCATGGCAAAGGCCCGTGAGCAGATCCTATTTATCGAAGAGCAGAGCATAAGCATACGGCCGGGCACAGACATGAAGTTTGTGCTGCTAGTGGTAGAATCAGAATTAGAGAGAGTAAAGTTCTTGATCCGGGGTTACCTGCGCAGCCGCCTGGCCAAGATCGATAAATACACAGTCCTGATTAGTGGGAGTGAAGAGCTTCTTGGTAAATTGTCACAGAGTGAGCGGCTGTACATGGAACGGCACTTTGACATCCTATCGGAGTTGTACAACAGCCAATTCTTGAATAATTTCCCAGCCAGTCTACAGCTGCTCAACGATAACTCTGGTGGTATTTCCATGATAGAAGAGCCTGACCTGGACAAGGCCGTCTTCGTCCGTGTGACAGAACCTATCCCGCAACCTATATTGGCGGGACAGGATCGGATATTACTGGAGAGGGGATCTATTTATGCATTGAGATACTCTTCTATTGAACGGCTTTTGAAGAGCGGGATGGTTGAGCTGTTATAAACCACAGTCGTGACGCATCCTCCGGTGGCCCCTGCCCGGGGAGGGTTGGTTCTGCTTTGCAGAAATCTTTTACGACTATTATCTCATGTTTTATCACCTGTTGAATGATTTCTCCTGGTGATGATTCGTAACTTTTGATGAGCATTGATCGAGCTCTTATGATGTATTAATCTATGTAAGGGATCTTGATATAACTTAGAAATGATATAATGACCCAAGGAATGAGCTGGTATGCCAATTCTAGTTTTCTAATGATGTTAGCAGCTTGTGAAGAAAAAGTCAGAGTGAGGTCAGAATTACTGACTCTTACTAGACAGCTGCTGGGGCTAGCCCCAGACCCCGTAGCTCTGCTTCGCAGAGATTTAAAAATATATAATGGATTACCAATATATGTAGCCATTATATGTTTATACGAGATGTTCGTTCATTGATAACGACGGCGAAAACCAAGAAGTTAGGCAATGTTTACTAGAGCCCAAGCAGTCTGAGATCACAGTTAGACTTGCATTTCCATTGGTATTTCAATCGTTGTGTAGAGCATTAACCAAGTCAACTATATCACTCCACAAACCATCTCCATTAGCTTAGTTTTGAAACCAATCAATATATTAGTTAGTTAATATATCATGTGTATATAAAGCCCTCTGGCAAAACTCCCGATCTGCCTTATCGGTTATCGTAAACGCACGGCTGATATCGTGGGGCATCTAACATAAAATTAAATCTTCCGACTGGATTAACTATCCTACGTTCATCAATCAATCAACCTTATCCTGCCTTGATTGATTACTTATTTATTTTGGCCATGTATAATCCCAAAACACCTACGGATGAAGAGGTGGAATATGGATCGGGGCAACGTAGCACGCCAATTCCCCAGGCGTCGCCGACGTCGTACGCAAATCGAGCTGCCACAGCCATAAAGGCATCAAATGCATTAGCACGGTTTGGCAAAGCTTTGTATGGGTCAAGTGCTGCTTCTACCGCTACATCTGTGAATTCAGCACCGGATGTTTCTCTGAGTAGCAGTTTGGACTCGAATATAGAGCCAAAGCCGGCGCGCACTCTGCGGTATTTGGCAAAAAGTGGCATAATCGCTATGGCTCCTTCGCCTGACAGAACTTCTGCCGCCATTGCTGGAAAGGATTGTATGTTGCGAAAGATTCTGTGCTACATACCGCCAAAAAATTTCACGAACTGGGAGTCTGTTTCCTTGAAGGTAACTAACTAGTTTTTCAGGTTCTTCGCATTGACGAAGACTCAATACAGCAGACGCACGATTTGCGAGGATCAGGAGGAGCTCGAGAGTTTGAAAAAATATACTCCGTAACAGCATTGAGGTGGGGATTACAACGTAAGTCAGATATGATTGTTTTCGGTGGTGTGGCTCGGCTCGCTCTTGCTAAATTACAATCTAACCAGAATACAATCATCATATAGCTCTGGCGGCCTCCGGTGGTAGTGTTTTGCTGTACAACTTGAACTCGGACAAAGTCTCAAAATCAGTCACTCAGCTTGGGGATTCAGGCCGTGCTGTCAACTCTATTTCTTTCAACACGGTTTCTGGCAACCAACTTTTGGTTGGTACAGGAGATGGAACAGTGCGTCTGTGGGATATTCGCGAAGGAAACCGGCGTGCTGTGAACTTTGTGAAGAACAATGACTCAGCTAGAGAAGTTCAGTGGAAACCGTACGATGGACGGCGATTTGCTGTGATTTACGACAGTGGAATCATCCAAAGATGGGATGTCAGAAATCCTTCGGCACCCGACAAACGACTGAATGCGCATGTTGGTGTCGGACTCACTCTACAATGGCATCCAGAATTGGATTACATTGCCTCTGGGGGCAGAGATTGTCAGATCCAGGTATGGAATATGGCGAGCGATTCCAGGAACCCTGATCACGTATTGTATTCGCCTACACCGGTGAGCAAAGTGCGGTGGCAGCTCGATTCTTCTAAGTCGCCAAATGTACTATCTACCAATATTGCATCGTGTGGCCGGTCCAAGACAGATTTCGGGGTGTACGTGTGGACTCTGCAGAGACCGTACATCCCAGTCCATATTGTCCAAGAGCATTCCGACACTGTGGCAGATGTCCACTATGGTCGCGACAAATCATTGTGGAGCATATCTCTAGACCGTACCTTTGCGAGTCGTGATATCACCCATGATCCTCTAGCAGTTGATACACTTCCAGACAAAGCAATATCGTGGTTACCGGACAATAGCTTATCATTTATTCTACAGGACAAGCATAGAGAACAGTTCATGGGCCATCGGGTTGTTTTTTCAATGGAAGACGAGGGTGGTCCCACCTTTGATGAAAACAGCAACCGGAGGCAAAGTATGAGCGCTCAGACACCGCCAGTCCTTACGTCGAGCGGAGCTCCAACTGCTTTAACGACTGCCAAAAAGAGGGGTGGTAGTGCTTCTATTCGCGGCCACAGTGTCAACTCGGTTCAATTAGTTTGCAACGCTGTATTCCCCGGGCAGGACCCAGACGCATTTCAGTTTATGGCCCGGAAGTATTCCATCTTCCCGCAACCAGGAGACACTCTAGCTGATATTTGTAACAATAACAGTCAAGTGGCTGTACGAGCTCTGAAGTTCCGAACAAGTGTTACATGGACAATTTTAGCACAGCAGATAACCCAGGAACAAATCACATTTGAGAAGCGCCTTTCAACTATGGATAAATCTATACTCCGTAGCGGGCCTCCTTATCCTTCAGCACCACCAATTCCTGCTTCATCGATTGATTCTAACCCCATTGGTAATGGTAACGGCAATGCCAATGCTGCTAACCAATCAGCAAAAGCTAGTTCTAACACCAGCAAAATTACCGAAAGTCTTAGAGGGCTACCTTCTTCTAATGCCGACCCTGCCAACACCAAAACAACGATTCATGAAGGCACTAATTCCAGAGATACTTCCAACAACCCGATTCCTGCTGTGTCAGATGCCGAAAACTTATTAGCAGGGCCACCAATGGCCCAATCATCAATCCAGCAGCCACCCGCTTCCGATCAACAACACCTTGCTGCCGCGGGACTCTCACCTACTACAAGTCATGTATCAAGCTCTACTACTGTCGAGCCTGTACAAGTACCTAAAACCCAGTTTAGCAGATCATATTTTGATGTGGAGACTGATGGCTATTCGTTTTATGGAACTGGGGTCTCGCCCGAAGAAATGTTTGAAGAGGATGGCTCCAGCCTTTCTCGAAGCCATGACCCTGTTGATTATACCCATATCTCCATGTTAAATCGACGTGGCACGGGTCAGTCGACCTCTACAGGCTCTGCGAGTGACGTTGGAGATAACATCGAATCCTTAAGGCGAGGGATAAGTGATATAAGATCCAGCTATGTTTTGGGAGAAATCAAGGAAGACGAAATGTCCGATGTCAGCTCACCTCCTGGAACTGAACCTAAGTTCGGCGGCCTAAGTGTAGAGTCCAGAGACAGCATGATGCCTTCTAAAATAATCAATGAAGCCTCTCGTGGATTTCTTACAGATGATCAACATCAGAGTGATGCTGGTCAGCAGCGAGTGGTGCCAGACTTAGCCCGCGTCAAACAATTGTACAAAGAGTTCAAGTCATCCCAAGAGTACCCCTGGGCACCGGAGAACCTGCTGAGAAAAATAGTGGATTACAGTTTGGATCAGGGTGATTTACAACTAGGGGCTGTTCTGATGATAATATTTGCCGACGAGTATCCCAACGCTCTTCCTGGCCCCCGGGTTCAGGAAGAATGCATTCATGGCTACATTCAGCTGTTGCGTCGATCTCAAGTCTTTTCTGCAGCAGCAGAAATTATAAAGCTTTCTCCGTTCAAGAGTGTGCGCGACTTGGCGTTCAGCGAGACTTCTATTGACGCACTGTGTCATCGGTGCATGACTCCTCTGGTGGAGAACGCCAATGCTCGAGACCGAGGAGTCCCAGCGGAAGATATTGGCTTCTGGTACTGCGACCATTGTCACCATATAATGAGCGGGTGTGTCATATGCAACGAACCTGTTAAGGGACTCGCTCTGGGGATTTTGGAGTGTGGACATAAGATGCACATTGAGTGTATGAAGGACTGGGTGTTTAACGAGGGTATGATGGAGTGTCCATCTGGGTGCGGTAATCAGTTTTTGGAATAACTTTCGGGAATGGGTAGGAGTCGTTTCTTTGACTGTTGTGATCGTGTTTTCTGTTTTTTCAGGTACATATATACAAACACAGAAATGCGGAGACAATAGTAGCGATTCCAGCATATCACATCGCGCGTATAGCGCTAAATCTTGTTGATATCCAGGTTTGAGCGGTTGTGAAACACTTGAAGCAACATGGAGCAGCCTCCGCCGGTCCCTCCAGGGGAGGGTTGGTTATGCTTCGCGGAAAATGCTCAACCGCAGACACTGTCTGCTTGCCGCTACAAACTGAAGGTAGGCGGACTTGACACTGGGTTTCATTTCGCACAACACTGCGTGACATAGAGAGTACTTGGATTTTACTGCAATTATTTAATTTATGAACAATGGATGATTATGATATATTTTTAGTCTACTGATATATCGATAGTAACACAATGTTCTCTATCCAATTGTTATTTGTGGAGTGGTGATCATCACTGTCACTTGCCGCTGATTAAAGCTTCACCATTTGCCTATCGACAATTTAAGTATCCAACCTACGAAAATCTAATCTCAACTCCATACGGTGATGAGAGCCACCATTGAGTACCCACTACTCTCTGTACATCTATATTTATTACAATGACCTCTTCGAATAAACAGAATAAACGTACCTGGACGGGACAGGACTGGGAAGTGACGACCTGCAAGGGCCCCATTATGAATTCGAAAGAAATCGATGAGGCCACCGCCAAACTAGGTATCCCAATACCCGAAATGATATTTGGCGATAACTTTGCAGAGATAAAGCATGTTCCAACTGGATGGTGTATGAGCTTCCGAGCTGTAAATGCTCTTGACTTGGTGGATAAGACGGGCCGGCACGGCCTTCTACAAGTAGCTCATTCCAAGGAGTGGTTGAGCACCAGGAAAAGCACTGAACAAGACGATGTTAAGGGGATTGTGAAGCCATTTGATTGGACCTATACCACGTCGTATGTAGGTGATGAAACACCGGCAGGTAGTATAAAACTCAGCGAAGACCCGGGGGTGCAAATTCCTGTTGATAGACTGAAACTGCCAGATCCGATCCTGTTTTTTGACGATGTGTGCTTGTATGAGGACGATTTGGGAGACAATGGCATAATCAGCCTGAGTGTAAAGATACGAGTCATGCCAGAGCGCCTTCTTTTGCTTTCACGAATGTTTCTTCGGGTGGATCATGTGGTATTTCGCATCAGAGATACTCGAGTTTTTGTCGAGTTTTCAGAGGGAGTGATAATACGTGAATCCCAAGTCCAGGAGGAGTCCTATGCAACTGTCAAGGGCCGTGTTCCTCTTGGGGTGGTAGACTTTGGGTACTATTTGCGAGATATCAATTGGGTTTCGCGGAACATGGCTGTGGAGAGTTGTAAGAAGGAATTTCTAAGCGTGAAAAGTGAATCATGAAGGCACACAATCATTCACGAGACATCTCTGTTGCTGTCTTCCTGTATATATATGATACATTATTAAATTGTTTATTTAATCTGGATCCACTCCCGCCATGGAATGCAATTGCTAGATCTCCAGTAATTTCTTTGCAGCCGCTAGATCTTCAGGTGAGCCATCATTTAGTGTAGACAACTCGGTTAGTCTTTTCTTGGAAAGTTCCAAAATCTTCTCATACGTCGCTCTGTCGTCTTTGTCAACTTTAGGCCAATTGAGAAACTTGCCAGTAACTACATAGACGCCAGACCATCCTCGGATATATGCAGGACACAGCTCGACAGACCGCATAAAGTGTTGTATAGACTCCTTTAACCCGCTCAATTGTTCCCCTACATTGTTCGCAACGGTCGCACTAATATGAATCAATTCCCCAAGCCTGGCAAAGATGTTATAAGCATTCGGGACCAGTACTACAACTTCCTGGTACGAGTGGATAGCCAGTGAGTACATTTTCAGTTGGAAATACGCCTCTGCTAGTTCTGCCCAGGTCTCTGCATCAGTGGGGCAGATCTCAAGATACCGGTTGAGTTCTTCCACGAACTTGGCGTAATCGCCCGTCTGTTTGAGCAAAACGGTTTTTCTTTTGAACGCCGAGAAGTCATTGGCTGGTCTTTCAGATAGATACTTCTGGCTGGCAGCAGAACCTTGGGTCGCTTCCAGATATTGCGATTTCAGTATAGCCACCTTGCTCGGTTCCTCGGTGAACCGATCAATTATACGCTCCATTGTAACTTTTGCCTCGTTGTCATCTCCCGTTATCAGAGCCAAATAGAAATGCTGCTGGAGTAGTGCGTAGAGATCATTGTCACCGAACGATCGGGTAGCTGTGTAAAGGACAGACTTTGACGCATCATATAATTCCTTAATTCCCTGAGGTTTCAGGTCATGGTAGTCGAATCTGTTGGCGCTTTCAAGCACTTCACTGGCAGATACCACAACTGCCATTTCCCCGCTGTATGATAATATTTCGATGCACTTTGTCTTCACAGAGCCCCACTAATGGTCGCTATATTTCACGCCAAAATTAGCTTTGTGTTATGCCCACTCCTCGTACTTAACAATAGTTGGAGATCAAGGGTAGGGCGCGGGGCTAGGTCCAAAATTTATTCACGTCAAGTTAGGTGTAGAAACGAATATTTCAAGAAACTCACCACTCTGGCTGTAGCCAAAATAAAAAAGACAATAGAGAAACGATGGGCAGAATTAATATAATACCGAGTCTGGCAAGACCATCAGTGTTGTCTCTGAGAATGGGGTCTGCGCCTACTGGCCGTCTACTTGCATTTCGATGTTTGCACTCTCAGCCGGGCGACCTGAAATCTGAGATCATAAATCAATATGGCAGTATTGAGAATTCGATAAACGTGGAACTGCCGAGATGGCAGAAGATTCTGGGAGCTAGCGTTGTCCGAACATTTGGAATGGATATGGATAGGGTCAGATCGGGCCCTGTGGCTGGCGGATATTTCCGAGACCTGTGCGAGCAGCAGGCCAGGTATGACAAAAACGGTCCGGCGACAGACCGGGCAAAATTCTACTTTGACACTCTGAAAATGCCCCAAACTTTTAATCAATGGTACCAGATAACGTTGTTACATGTGTGGATTCTGTTTGTGCGTATGCGAGGGCTGCCGCGAAAGTATTGCAAGGAGTACCAACAGAAACTTGTGAATCGAATATTCGAAGATATAGATTTCAGGCTAAGAGAAGAGATCAAGATTCACAGCGACCGTCGAGTAAATATGTATAAGAAAGATTTGTCGAACCAACTGCGAGGGTCGATATTCGCATACGACGAAGGTTTCGCGACCAACGATACCGTTTTGGCTGGTGCTGTGTGGAGAAATCTGTTTGAGGGGAAAACTGATGTGGATTTCGCACACATTGAGCAGATTGTACATTACATCAGGTGCCAGCTTTATGCTTTAGATAAGCTTTCTGATCTGGATTTTACGCAGGGGCGGTTTGCTTTGATTGATCCCGCCAAACGATACAAGCCTCTAAGCGAAACTGAAGAGGCTGAGCTGAAAGCTGAGCTGGATGAGAAGAGGGGTAAATTGAACGACACAGTGCTATCTCACACGCACTTCAGTTGATTGTATATTATTTTTCAATGCTTTTTTGTTATTTTCACATGCTAGAGATCTGTAAATATAATTCTTATGACAAATCGTTGAAATCATAGATATATGTAACTATCAGGTCCTTCAAAGCCTCGAGGCTACAACAAAAAGCGATATTGTCCGGTACTAGAATATGATTTTACGTCCTTATTCTCCACTGTTATCCCTCCAGGTCAGTTACTTTGGCCGCGTTCAACCACTCAAAGTTACCAGCACAGGTCTCATCACATATCTCTCGGATACAATCAATAAGAGCTGGCAAAAAAGTACCCGGCCCTTCTACATTCTTTCGTCGGGCAGCCCGTTCAGATGCAATTGTATAAAGAAGCACAGCTGCGGCAGTGGACAGAAAAGAGTCTGGGAAAACGGCAGAGCATGCCGAAATCAGCGACCCCAGAACACAACCTGAGCCAGTTATTTTGCCAAGCCACGGATGGCCGTTTTCGAATTTAACTTCCCTGGTGAAATCCGGGTTACTCCTGTCTACAAGTATATCCGTTTCTCCTGTCATGAGAACGGTCGTCTGAGCTTCTTCTGCAAGCTTCAAAGCCGCCTGTCTTTTCTTTCCTAAGGTTCCGGAACCAATACTATCCACCCCCTTCATTTCACCCCCGTTAACCCCGGCAGCTGTCATGATTTCTCCTTCATTCCCCTTGATCACACTGAAGATTCCAGTGTCGAGTAATGTCTTTACAGCATTTTTTCTGTGTGAAGAAGCCCCCGCTCCAACGGGATCAAACACTACTGGTTTCCCTTGGGAATTGTAAGCCCGAATGGCTTTCTGGAACATTTGAATTCCCTCTGCCGTAGCCATTC
Organism: Spencermartinsiella europaea; assembly: GCA_030579595.1. Lineage (NCBI taxonomy): Eukaryota > Fungi > Ascomycota > Dipodascomycetes > Dipodascales > Trichomonascaceae > Spencermartinsiella > Spencermartinsiella europaea. The sequence continues at coordinate 262,693 of JAKTRG010000011.1, forward strand.
CGATATTCACAAGCAGAGCCCCGTTGGGGAACCGACTAAAATCATCAAACTCCTCAGGACATTCTGACATGGCTGGACTGGCTCCTGCTGCAATTGTGATATTAGCTGAAAAGTTTTTAACAACTGCATTGGTAATATGATGTACCAGTGGACTAATTTCGTTTACCCTTTTAATGACCGTGGGACAAGTATCCAGAATTTGCACCTGCAAAGAGTCGGGATCAATGCTTGCAAACCTGGAAATGGCAGGATGGGGCTCTTCCCACAATTTAGCTAGTGAAGACGTAGCCAGCGCAGCATCTGTCGAAGCCATGATGCAGGACACGATGGCAACTCCGTCTAAGGCCCTCGCAATGTTTTTACCTTGCTCGCGTTTAAAAACAGTGCATGATCTCCTGATAAACTGGATGTTTGAATGATTAATTCCTCCAATTGCAACCGCTTTAATGGTTCTATTGGCTGTTTCCACAATCCGTAGCACTTCGCGCACTCCGGAGGAGCCAATCGGAGCAGCTTTGAGTTCTTTTGTCAGCGTTCCAAACACAGCTCCAATCCCCACATAGTCTATATCCATTTTAATGGCCTCTTGGGCTTCTTGAATATTGTTCACACTCAATCCGATAATTTTATCGGGACCCAGATACTTTCTTACAACTTCAACAGCCATATCATCTTGGCCCACATGTACTCCGTCAGCGTCCACAGCCAATGCCACGTCCAGGCGATCATTGATAATAAGTGGAATTCCAGCAGCTTTAGTCAGCTCTTTGACTTGTAAAGCGAGAGCAACAAACTTCTTTGTTTCTATCTTTTTTTCTCTCAGCTGCACTATGGTGACCCCGTTATCAATTGCATCCTTGATCTGAGACAGGAAGGTCGTCCCATCAGGAACCATGCCCGAGTCAGTGACTAGGTACACAGAATAGTCAACAGAGCTCTTGGGAGTTGACATCCTGTGCGACTGTTTAGTTCTATGAATGCAAGCAGCTTCATCTACGTTTAGTCATTCGATATTTCCAGGATCACCATGGAAATTTCCTACAATGGAAATTTTCGGATGGGAGAATCTCACCAAGTTCTGCAAACTTCAAACTTCCCACCTTCCAAGTATCTTTGATATTGGCAACCTAAAGGTTCGTTTCTAAATCACAATCGTCATGAAACTGACATCAGATCTTTTGTTGAACGCACCTTCGTACTTGAATGCTACGAAGGACCGTGAGCTGCTACTTCGTGGCCACAAAATTCCCTTAATTGAGAACTTAGGGGTCACCAAAGACCTCAATGAAGTTATTGATTTCACCGATAATGATATCCAAGTCCTGGGTAACTTTCCGAAATTGGTGCGACTCAAGGGTCTATTGATGGCTCGTAATAGAATTTCGCATATCGAGCCAGAGCTTGCATCGTCAATTCCTAATATTGAATATCTCATTCTTTCGTCAAATAACCTTACGCAATTGGCAGACCTCGATCCAGTGTCCGGGTTCTCCAGGTTGATCTATTTATCACTAATTGACAATCCTGTCACATCTCAAGAGAATTATAGATTGTATATAATCTGGCGTAACCCCAACATTCGCGTTTTAGACTTTGCCAAGGTTAAGGATCGCGAACGAAATGCTGCCAAGCAGTTATTTGGCTCCTTGGACAAACCCACATCGCTAGCATCACAAATCATGGGCAAGAAGTCGCATGTATTTGATGCGAACGGGAAAGGCAGTGAAAAACAACTTCCAGCCAAATTGACGACCGATGATAAAGAAAGGTTAAAGGCAGCGCTTCAAAATGCCACATCTTTGGCCGAAATCGAAAAGTTAGAGCGAGCCTTGAACAGCGGTTATCTGTGAGCGAGGAGATGTAACAACAGAAAATAGCACGCTTTACGAACAACTTTGTAGTATATCATTATCATTATTTATTTACTCATGCGATTTTTTTTAGTTCTTAATCAATATATCATGCAATATCATGTCTTTAGATTCAGACTGATCAGGTCTAGCAATTGAATCCACAGGAAGCGACCCCTCAGATATTTTATCATTGGTGCTTTTATTGTCCTCGGAAAACCCGTTCTCGGTAGCCTGATTGTCTACAAGATGACTACCCGAAGTCTCATTATCCGCTCTCTTTTCGGGAAGAATATGGTTACTGATAACTTGCTGATTAGTAACCTGGTCTAATTCAGTAGAAATCGAAACTCGAGGGAAACTGTTGATGGGATTAGGGCTCTTTATAAGACTCTGATTGCCAGTATCCTGGCTGGTTTCCGAAGAGATCGACAGCAATTCAGAATTATTGTCCCCAGTTCTGTTTACGGAAACCTCACCGCCATTGATAGCCTGACTCTCCGAATTCTGACCGTTCGTGGAATCGATATGGATGAGAATGTCTGAGTTGATTAAGGCAGCCGAGGCATTTCCAAAATCGCGTACCGTACCTTGATCACCCTCCCGAGAAATAGAAATTTGTGATACGTGGTCTTGATTCTCAAAACCTCCTTCTTTCAAAGAGATATGCTCAGTGGCTCTTTTGTCAGCAGAGCTTTGATTCGCGTTATCGTCATTCATGGGAGGCTTGGGAGTTTGAGTAGGATCAGGCCAAGGCACCGCCGTCATAGTAATGCCCACCGGTTCATGGGCTTCAACCCTCTGTACACCCTCCATTTCAGTTCCATTCTCTGTTTTATATTCACCAGCAGTAGTACGGTTCTCAATATTCTCCTTCTCAAGGAGTCCCCTAGCTTTAGCATCCTTCACAATCTGGAATTCTGATTCGCTAGCCGAAATAGCTCGAAGTGTGGCTTCCGTCTTATCCCGTAACAATTCAGAATGAACAGGGTCAATAATTTGAACCGGCTCCCATTCGTATGCTTCATCGTACAGCTCTCTGTCAGTCTTCAACCAATGGCAGTTAAGACACTTAATGGACTGGTTCCCTTCCTCAAATTGCTTTTCTTCGAACCAAAATGGAGAACTCTGGCTTCCACATCGACAACAAGATACTTCTGATTTCAACATTGGCTGGCCTACACGCTCGTTCATATGTGATAGCAAAAGTGCCAAATCTCCAGCAGCTTCTATAAGTTCAGACTTTCGGTCTTTGCTGGTCTCCACTTGCTTCTTAACAGGATATAGTAGGGCTCTCCTCATAGAGCCTGTGTCTAGATGCTCAGAGGTTTTATATGTCTCGCAGTAAAGTTGCAGCACCGTCTTGCCGGCAGTGCCATACTCACCACTAACAATCTCATTCATATGATGCAGTCCCTTTATCTGTTTATGATGATGTGGACAGACAACAACGGCACTGAGCAGCCCATTATCTTTTCCAATGCGCACTGTTTTGATATAGTCCCTCCGTGTGCTCTTTACCGGTTGTATGTCAAATCCAAATACATACTTATTCCGTCCAGCACAACCAACGTGGAAAAACTTCGAGCAGACTGCGCATGAAATGCAAGCGCCATTTATAGTACCGCATATCGTGCACACTTCCCGAAACTTCTCGGACCCAATATTGTTGATTTCTTCAACAGGCTGAAGGTATTGCGGGTCCCCGAATCGAATCTCCGGCATCCAAATTGCGCACCTAACGTGAGCCCAGTTGTTGTTGAATGTTCTTTTCAGAGCATCTGAATTAACAATCTCCCCAACGCTATTAGTTTCGTGGCTTTCTCGTACAGGACATAGAGAGCAGGCGTATAGTGTATTGACGTAAGGATTTTGATCGTTTGAACAAGTGTCACATAGCCAGGCAGACGCATTTCTTGAAGGCAGAGTATTCTGCTTAACTCCATAGCAAACATCATGCACTTGTAGCCCACAAGAATTGCACACAGTCATCTGGCCGTTGCTCTCAAAACATACAGAGCAAGAAGGAAGAACAACTTCCTCCGCTTGTGTGACAGATTTCTTCTTCGGCGGAGCCTTTTTCTCTTTCGAACTGGAAGAAGCAGTTATGGCGGGCTTGACACCAGTATTACCAGGTACCACCGTGGTCGTAACAGCAACAGCCTCTCCTCTAATTACATCCTTCTCCTTCTGCTGCGTCGGTTGTGGTGGTTGAGGCAACTGCCTGCTGTCTGATTTGACTTTCTTCCTCGCACCTTCTAGTTCTCTCTCCCTATCTCGTTCCGCTAAAATGGCCCGACTGTCTTCCAGAAGCTCTTCCTCCATGCGACGCTTTGCTGCGGTGCCTCGCGTATTAAACTTTCGTAAGACCTCTTCGGGATCTTCCCACACAACCGCATATCGCCTCCAGAGTCTTGCACAGCGCAGACAGAGAGCAGTTATAGGGTTGATCTTTTCAGCCACTGGGAACCCTGGGGCACGTCTCCACTCTCGCGAGGTAGTGGTCTGGCAGAACTTGCATTGATAGGTCCTTTTCAATCGCTTCGATTTCTCGTTATCATAAGCTGAATCATCCGCACTGTTGGCTACTTCGTCTGCCAGACCGTCGGAAGAGTTATGCAATTCAGGGCGGCCTTTCTTTGATTTTCTTCCTTCAAAATTATCCCAGATATCGTGGCCGGCGGGGGTTTTCTTCCACAGGTAATAATATCGTACAATATCGGCTGCTTTTTTCGTTCGCACTTCCTTGAACACATCATGTAGCTCACTGCCAAAGCGACGTACTCCAAGCTCGAATCGTTTCTTCTCTTCTGATGTGAGCGTGGGTTCTTTTAGTGACTTTCGAGTAAACGTGGCCACAGTAGTCAGGGCAACTTTAGCGTTGTAATTGCTATCCATCAGTGCTTTTAAACAAGCATCAACAAAGTTGGCCGAATAATGGGCCATGTTAAGCTTTGCAGCATAGACTTCTGTCTCTTTCAAAAAATCACTGACCATATCGTCTTGAGGCCGCTCTGGCTCCTTCCACAAAAGCACCGCAGTTTCATCTCCTCCCCTTTCAACATAGCCAGCCGGCTTCTGCTGCATCCAGGGAGGCCGTTCCTTGACTACGTCACTCATCGGCGGAGATTCTGTGCCATCTGCACTCGCGCTGCCTTCTTTTGACTCTAATTTGCCGTTGCTATTTCGATTTTTCTGGCCCTTCTTGTTGTTCTTTTTCTCAGACTTGTCCACTTCGTAGTAAATGACGGCTCTTCCGGGCCACTCAGGCACTACTGCCTGATGCTTTGTTCCCAGTCGCGACTGCGCTCGAGGATATATTCGGTCGTCTCCGTCCAGGATGTCCTCCAGTTTAGAATGCACGCCAAGATATCTGAAGGGCCACATTTTCAATTGATGACTCTGTTCCTTAGAAATACTCTTCCTGGCTGCTGAGCTAGTAGACATCGCAACCTCGAGTTCTTCGTACCGTGACATTGGAGTAGGGCTAGCAGAAGCCTGATTCGTAGCAGAATCGCGTTGAGTTCTACCTACCGGAGGAGGACTCGTACTTGCAGATGCCGATACAGCCTCTGTTGATTGTGGTTCTGTGTTTTCGTCAATTTCTCTTTCGCTCTTCTCTTTTTCCGCCGTGCTTTCTGCAGACGTCTGTCCCGTCGGTAAATCGTCCCTAAATAGACCCTTGCTCTCCTCCAATTTCCGCTCCAAAGCACCACTGCAAATGGCACAAGACCAGCCGAACCCTCGGGTCGGCTTGCGAAACAGCGGAGGGTCTATGCATAGCATGTGGTAGTGATTTTTACAGTGGGCGCATTGCACCGAGTCGTCTGGGGAGCACCACTGACCACATTTTTCACAGGTTTGCGCAGTGGCTAGCAGTTCTTTGCCCTTGCCTACCTCGACAAGGGCGTATTTGAACTTTTCGCACAAGATCTGCTGCAGCTTTGGCGGGATGTTTATGATTTTCTCCGTAGAAATTACGTCGTAGAATCGAATGATATATCGGTCGTACAGCTTGTCAAACCAAAAGCAGTTTGGTGTAGACCTGTACTCAGCCAGATCAGGGATATTATCTCGTAGACGAACGGTGCATTTGCCCCGAACACTGTGGAGAGGACAAATATCGCTGTGCATGGTTGCGTACAAGAGCCGAGAGTCGCCCGATTTCTTGGAAATGTCTTTAGGTCGATAAAACCAGTTTACGCGCAACGAATAGTTCTCGGGGGATTTCGGGTCTTCAGATTTTTTGTTTTCCCTGGGAACGAATTCCATGATGCGAGCAATATAGTACGGCTCGCCGGGGGGTTCACTGAGTATATAAATATGGTCTTGTTAGTGAAAAAGGGTGAAAAGTCAAAAGCGTGGACCTAAATAGTGCCGGTGAGAGTTTAGAAAGGAGGATAAAAGAGAGCATTCAGTATCAGTCGAAGGATATTCAGACAGACTTCAAGCGATTACTGCTCTCTCTCCCTTTTATTAAACATCAGGCACCATTGTTCTCCTCCCCTTTTTTCTTGCCTCCTTACATACCTTCTGGAGCGAGTGTTTCACCATTCTCCAAGGTAAGTACTCCATTCGCGACCATGGCTCCCTCAAAATCTATCACAGACGATACATTTTCGCCTTCCGACAGCCTCGGTTGCCAGTTGAGCGGGAAAGTATCTGGTGCGGCCGGGGAGGATTCTTTACTAGCTTTCCTTTTCAGCTTAGGAGTCGTCCCGGTGGAGCCATTACCAGCTGCAGTGGCATTTGAGCCGGTGTGGGTAGGCGGGCGCTGCTGTTGGTCCTCCTGGACAGTGAGCTCCTCTTCATTAATGGCATCTTCAGCGTAATTCACTCTCGAGATTTTGCGTCGAGACCGCGACCCATTTGACTCCATTGTCGGTGTGGATGTGCGGTTGATATGAAAATACTAAAATCGAAATCGAAGTGGATCTTCGCCGGGAAGGTGGAATATAATGGGGGATAATATATATTTTAACAAAAAAGCAGACATCCACCTGGTGTTGGGATATTAAGAGTTGCGTTCAAATGGGGAAAATATTGACTTTTAATGCTTTAATTGATGTTCTCGGTTCTTTGGGAAGTTTGGTTTACTTTAATACTTTTAATTGATGTTCGGATCTTTAGGGATTTTGGCACTTCTTATATAAAGAGTTCTTGTGTGGAGATCCGTAGTTACGGTTTTAGTCCTGGGTGGCTCTAAGATGCTAACAAAAACTTTGGTTTTTAGGGGGACATCTAAGTAAGGCAGCCTTACATACCCATTTCACATTAGACGTAAAGGGAAACCGTCATAATGGATCGAGCGAAATGGACCCAGTCAGTAGTAGTAATTATCTAGAATTTGCTAAGCTAACTAAGAATTTATTACATGGCTCATCGGTTTAGCAGTATCAGAGGACCTGCAATGTTAACCAAGCACAGTAGCTTTCGTTTTATGTGTCCTTTAGATAACAATAAATAGTTCTACCATTTCAAGCAACTAAAACTATAGATGTTCGGCGCCTTGAGTCGTTAGTGCTCATCTGACGTCAAGCCTTACGTACAAGCAAAGCTAAAAATCAAGCAATAGCGTAACACAAACGAATCCAGTCTACGTACAAATATGATATCGCCTCCGGCGGGGCCCTTCCAGGGAGGCTGGTTCGGCGAAGCGGAACGACCTATTGTACTTGCAACTGGGGGCACGTAGAGCTTCTCGTCAAATTAGCACTCATATCAACACATTACTAGTGAGGTCAGGACTTAGGCCAAAACCACTCTAACGTATATGCTGCTTGACACTACATTTACTGTATTACTGTACCTTACTATTTGCAATTGCTCGACTGCTAGAGCCAAGCCAAAACGCCAAAGGTGGCCTCTTATCTTAAATACGCAAAAAAACTCATCGCTCGTCCGGGAGCCTTTACTAAGTACTTTTGTACTTCTTTACATATATTATGCCTAACTGTACATTGAAGTAAGGATGATTGAACCATGCCCCACATACCCGTCAATACCCATGAGCCTTGCCCGCCTGGTTTGAATCCACCACCCTGTGTATCCACCACTCGTGCAAATATAATCAAACAGCACTATCAAAACAATAACCAATCAGGCACCAACCCACTCACTTCCTTCACTATGTCCAAGATCCAGCTGCCAAATGCCCGCTTCAGGCCAGGCTCATACACGTGACACTATGGCGTATACCCCAACCCCAGAAAAAAACTAGGTATACAAATTGCACACTTGCAACTTTTCATTTTTCCTCCTAACTTTATAAGCAAAACTCTTCTCGTGTTGTGTTGAATAAGACCCGTTACACGGACCTGTCGCAGAGCTTTTGGCAGTTGTTCTTCAAGTCGTCTATATTTCGGACATTTTCAACATCTGGGTGTTGGAAATAAAAGAAAGTAGCATATCGAATAGCTGAAAAGAAAAATAGTCTGAACTATACTATTTGCATACAAATCCCCATCTTAAACCCAAGATATAAGCAGACCATTCTTATGCATTGGTCTCTTGGAATTAAAGGCAAAATAGTCTCAGAAGTTATAGCGTTTGGTAGAACCTGTTGTTGTTCTCCCAGTGAAAGTGGTAGCCTGATAACGTGTGGTTGAATGGAGAAAAGATAGTTTTTTTTTTGCGGTTCGTCACATGAATTCTTGGAAATATTTGAAAGGAGAAATTATTTGAGGCTGAAACCAACCCCAACTGGAAAAGAAACTGAAATTAATATAAAAGGAGAAATATCGGAACTTTCATTGCAAAAACAAACAAAAAAAGATGGCCGCTATTAATATTGTTCGGGACAATAAGGATCCCTTTTACCGATACAAGATGCCACCTTTGGTGTCCAAAATCGAGGGCCGGGGTAATGGTATCAAGACCGCAGTGGTCAATACCTCGGATGTGGCAAGGTCCCTGTCACGACCCTCGTCGTACGTGATCAAGTTTTTTGGGTTCGAACTTGGTGCTCAGACATCGATGGATGAGCCCAATGACAGGTACATTGTCAACGGTGCTCACGACGCCCCCAAACTCCAGGATTTGCTGGATGGATTTATCAACAAGTTTGTGTTGTGCGCCTCGTGCAAAAATCCTGAGACGGACATTATCATCCTCAAGGACGGTAATTTGACCCGTGATTGCAAAGCTTGTGGACAGCGGACCATCATTGATCCGAGGCACAAGCTGTGCTCCTACATCATCAAAAACCCGCCTTCGACAGCAAAGGGCAAGAAGAAGGCTGCCACCGCCTCTGCTGACGTGGGGGGAGGCTCGCTTTCTAATGGCGGTTTGAATGGTACCGGTGATGTAAATGGTGGCTCAAACGGCGCAGCAGGCGGATCGGGTTCCGGTAGCGGGCCCGAAGACGAGGGCTACGACGATGACGAGCTCACGCGCCGAATCAATGCCGAGGCTTCGAATCTCCCTCGTCTCAAGAAAACTGATGACGACGATTCGTGGGCCGTAGACCTGTCTGAAGAGGCGGTTAAGGCTCGACAGAAGGAGGCTGAAAAAAGCCTGGCAGTGCTGAGTCTGAACGATGATGAAGATGACGACGTTGACGACGGTGCTTACAACGAACTTGGTGAATGGATTGCGGAGGAGGAACCTGAGGATGTGGAAATCTACAAGAAAGCCACAGAACTTGGGATAGTCCACAAGCACCGAACTGTGCAGGTTTTGGCCCAGACTCTCTTCACTGACAACATCGTCAAGGAGATCCCCCAACATGCGGGACTTCTTGCGAAGCTCAACACTTCAAAGAACCACGAAAAGGCTCTGCTTGGTGGTATCGAACGGTTGGTGGGTTTGACCTATCCAGACAAGATCAAGGACATCCCTGCCATCCTGTTCAAGTTGTATGACTCGGACTTAATCTCTGAGGAGGTTGTTACCAAGTGGGGAAGCCGAGCAAGCAAAAAGTACGTCGACAAGGAGATTTCCAAAAAGGTCCGCAAGGCTGCCAAGCCGTTTATTGACTGGCTCGAGGAGGCCGAATCCGAATCTGAGTCGGGCTCTGAGGACGATGACGAGTAGTGTGTTTCAATGTAATATGTATTAGGCATAATGGCAAAAATGAGGGTTGTAAGCTCGCCCCCGGCGAGGCCACTCCAGGGAGTCTTGTTCTACTTCGCTGAAGACAAATTAACTAAATCTAACTGACTATCACTAACTAATAGCTTGTTGGGCCTTCTCTGATACTCCCCAATCCTGGTTACCTCCGGGCAAGTTTATATTACTCGGATGAAAGATGCGATCGATTACGGTTGTGGCGACATGTATTGTCTTACCCAACGTCTTCCTCAGCGCCTTCCGAAGAAGCTGCCCGGCGGGAGGTATTCGAGAAGGATATTATGCTGTTCTGCGTAGGCTACAGGGATTACCAAGCTCTCCTGAATTTGTCTATGAGGATTTGCGTAAAGACAACCTACATAGTGTCAGTACAAGAGCTTTCCAGAAACCGTGCGGAAGTAAAATATGGATACATTTTTTTCGGCTAATCTAGTCCAGAGGCTTTAGTCTTCGGTAGGACAGAGGGTACATGCCTCCCCAGACCGTCATGTTGAAGAAAAAAGCCAACGCTTTATTTGCTGCGTGTAGAGATATTCTAAAATACAATTATAGGCGAACTAAGAGTAAAGATCTAGGGATTTAGCTAGAAACTAAATTTAATTAAGCTAATTATGATGTTTGATTAAATATTTGATATAACCGAGCCCAGAAAACATATAAAAGTGGAAGGTCATAGAAAATGAAAAGGTTTCGAACCCCTGACATTTCACTCGGGTTGGATGAGTCTCAACAGTATCCACGCTTCATCTCAAAGTTGCTTCAATACCGGTTTGTAGGCCACCAATCGATAAAAGCATTAAAACACCATTCAGCACATGCACTTCCTGAGGGTACATTGGTAACTCCAATGACCGCCGAGCTAAGTACTCATGCCACACAGGCAGCAATGAAAGCGGAGAAGTTATCGAAAGCTCACAAACCTAAAGTCAGTTACTAGCTCTACTGAATAATAATTCATCACTAGCGACTCAATGCAACCATACTCCTAGTGTGGTTCTATCCCTATTGGGAAGGTTACTTGAGTCTGACGAGTGTAACGACTAGTAGCGCAATGGAGAGTAAAAGTACTACCAGATATACACAGAAGATGATCTTTTTTAAAGTTGTAATGTCGCGGAAGTCGTCCATCCCGAGCGCAAATAATATGTTATCAAAGGAAGTAGTAATTTGGAGCAGATTCCATCTCCTTATAAGTATGAGAAGTGTCTCAGACGTGATGGATATAGGAGTAATAACAATAACATTTATTCGAAGCAGAATCTCCTTCTAACCACAGGAATACCGTGGATGCTTATGGGCATGGGAAAAATAACAATAAGATTGATTCGAGGCAGCATCTCCTCTCAACTACACGAATGTCGTGGATGCTTATGGGCATGGGAATAATGACAATAAGATTTATGCGGATGCATTGCCATCCGTTTCCGGCGCCTACAACTGAAGAACTACCATAAGTAGTGGTGAATCATCCGATTCGTCATTTGGTTCCTGGGTCCACGCCATGCGTGATCCTTAGACTTTAACGCCATCCAGTTAGTTATCATTTCCGTCCGTTTGCAGCATTTCCTGATTCAAGTAGCTATACTTCACACAAAATGGAAAGGGTCTTTCGACATCCATTCATCAGAACGTTTCCTTACTGGTGGAGTGACCAGTTTCTTCGGAGGCTCAGTAGCTGAGCGCGCTAAGTATAATCTTTCGTAAACTTCACATATCCCAATAATTCTATTGCCAATTTCCAATGACGCAATAACGGTTTGTTTAAATAATGACTTAGCCGTCTCGTTGCATTTTGCAATATCAGGTCTGATTCTCAATCTTGCAAAGGGAGGGTCGATTTCGTTGGTATATAGACATTCGTATATACCAAAACACACAGAGTTAGGCGCCGGATTCGGATGGGTATATGCTCATTTGGCTGGATGGACCAACTGGATGAACTCCAAGATTTTCCTTGGCCAAAATCGCTAGACGAGGTTCATTAATGGAGAGCTCCTCGAAAACTACATATCCAATCCATGCATAGTGCCTTTGAGCCCTGCATATTCGGTGCCCAAGCTTCAAGAAACATTTTGACTTCATATTTCTTACCGCCTCCCCATTGATGTTGCAAGATCCAAAATATCGGGCCTGGCACGTTGTTCGAGATGTTCAAAACCGCTGAGGAACCAATGTGACCCATGCCAGGACTGAAGCATAAGCCATGCAAGCGCACATTGCCCGCGTGTCGGGTGAATGTCGATCTGATACTAGTAATCCTCCGAGTTTTTATCTTGATGGACGAATGCACTGGAGATTCCAAAACCCCAGAGGCATACAAATCATGTCCTAGGGCACTCAGAAGTCATGTACGAAGATATATAAGTAGGGGACCAGATGCAGCAAACGGAAGGTGACCCAAGGTAACCCATTGTGATTTCCCTAATGACGCGTTGATCTTCAACGCAGATACATACACAGGGGAAGCCTTGCATATTGTGTAGCTATGCAAAGAGACGCTGCCCTAAATATTCTTGCCTTAATAACACATAGAAAAATACATTGAACGACTAAAATAAATCGAGGGACAAGAGAATAATAAGTCATGACAGAAAGCGTGGGCGCCTTCGAGAACTTGGCCGGGAACCTAGTCAGTGGACATCGTCTTGAACAGCGCTAACATGACCAATCGTCTTCCGCATCCACATCCACCTGCGAACGTCGGTGAGAGTATCCCCATGACTGACACCAACGGTATTACTATCACTGAAATCGTGACCCCTAGCATTACCGGGGATATGGCTGAAAACAGAGCTGAAATCGAGAACGGGGCTGAGAATTGTAATGCGCCAGATGGTAAATCCAGAGGGTGACAAGAATGGGCTATTATTTTCCTTCTGGCAGGCTACATCGTGGTGGTAATAGCTATCATAATACTATTTTCTTTAGTGTAAGAATTATATAGCGGAGTTGCTACGACCAGTACTACTTTTCTAGACAGAGATAAGTGACGACTTGTTATACTTGTTATACAATGTAGCAATCAACTTGAAGTTGTGAGCGTTGGCGCTGTTGTTTCCTTTGCCACCTGCGCGTAGCATAGTCTTCGGTAATGCGGTCGTTGCACAGATTCAACGTACTTGTGTTGGATCGGTAATCGATACTTTATTGGTGTGGGCTGAAAAGCCCTCGTTAAATCAACTTAGCTACGAGCCTTGAATACTGTTGGAATTCAACCCAAGTAAGATGTTGCTGGTTTTAACTCTTGACGTTTCTCATTCTAACTTTTTCTATCACCTAATCAGTCAATTGTTTTGTACCTTTATGCGATGTACCAAGCACTCAATAGACGAGCTACAACAATTAACTAATTGCATATAGCTCTATGACATATACTAATACGGCCTTTAACCCCAGAGTCATCGTAGCGCTTGTTGCAAAAGTTGAATGAATGGTGAATGATTTTCATATCCGTCAGTCTCACCATCTCTGTCACTTAGTTTGAGTCAAGTCTACGTTATTGAGCCATTCTTTATTATGCGCTGCCTTTTATGTCTCTGTTCTTTTTGTTCCATTCATCTCCCTAATAAGAGCTCTTGAGCGCTCGAGTTCATGTGTCGCAAAAAAAATAAATTGTTACTGTTGTTCGAGTAGGAACCCTTGACTATTCTGCTCTGCGCCTGATCTTATCTTGAATTGGTTTCTCACTGAGGTAGAATTCACAAATGAAAATCTGGGAGCAATAAACTGCTGGCCAGGGTTGCGAGGTGTTTCTGGCTCGTATCTAGGCTGTAAATATCGTCGAGAATTGTGAGTCTTGAATTTCGGGATTCAGCTTGAACCACTCTTCAAAAAAAGCTCTGGATCTTTATACCTGCTTGTAATCACATTTTCAAAGACCACTACGCACAGTAGATAAAGCAGTGACCCTTTCCTTCAATATAAAAGAGTCCGGAAGCATGCTTCGTTTGTTCATAGAGATAATTCTTCTAATCATGACTTCTCTAATTGAGCCAATATGAAGCATTGGGCATAATTTGTACGCTTTTGAACTTTCCATTGTTACGACATACACAAAGTACTAACGTGGCAAGCAGAAATTATGCGATGCTGCCCGAGGTCATTTTTCCACTGCTATTAGAGTACAAAATTTTCATTAGAAAGTGTCTCAATCTTAAATGATCGAGCAAAAACAATTACTCGGTATATTGTCGTAAAATCCATAACTAATCCTACTACGAGCTACTGTCAGGTCCGCATAAATCTTATTGTTATTGCCCCCATGTTCATAAACGTCGACGGCATCTCATAGTTATAAAGAGACGCTGCTCGAACTAATACATACTTCTGATAAAACATATACAAGCACAGTACAACGACCGATATCATGGCCAAGATCATGGCAAGCAACATAGATGAGAACATGGTCAAGGGCATGGGCGAGAACATGCGCGAGAACATGCGCGAAAACATGCGCGAAAACATGCGCGAAAACATGCGCGAGAGCATGCGAGAGAACCTCAACTGTAAAGCTTCAACCAGACTCATTCTCTTGTATTATCTGTGGGTACTTATGGGCATGGTATTATCAGTCTTGTTAATAATAGCCCTCGTATTAGCCATACAACGCCTTTAGGTATTGCAGTTTCATGAGATACTGATCATGAGCTATTTTACAAATGGGTGGTTAACTTTACGTCAGGTCTGTGGGAGCTGGCTCTGAAGCTTCCTTTGCTTGCTGCAGAGCACAGATTGTGTTACTGTGGTCATTTGAGGTACTGTAGGTACTACTCTCAGGACGTACTTTTTGCATCGTCAATTGGTGCTCGTCGCTGCTTGCTCTACGCCCCGAATTATCATAAATATTTTTCTTTCTTATGGTTCGCTCTATCAAATTTTACAACTCAGCGACTCACACTCAGTATTGATTTCTTATACTAGAATTACTTGGTCGATTCCAGAAACTTCTTTATTTCCATGTTGTCAGTTCCCTGTTGTTGATATACTAAGTTCTGCGAAGCAGAACCACCCTCCCCGGGAGGTGTCTCGCTGGACGTGCAACTTAGATAATATGCGTTACAGCTCCAATTGCCCTTCTCCCACTGCATGCTTCATTAGTATTTGAGCAAAACGCATTTTGGACATCCCGCTGGATAATGCCAGCCGTGAGAGACTTTTTAGTGTGTCGTTTATATGTATCTCAACACCATCAACCTGATGGTCCGCATCGCCTATACCACCACCTTCTTCCTTGTTGGTGCCATCTCCTATGCTTGTCTCCACTTTATCGTAGCGAGAATAATACTCTCCGTCTGTCTGGGTCTCATCCTCGGTTTGATACTTCTGGCGCCTCCCCTCTTCATCTCCGTCAGAGTCGTCGCCATACTGATCCCAGTAACTGCCATCTGATCTCTCAGAATCGGCAGACACCGCCCGGCTATGATGATGGTGCGAGTTCTTACCAGCCATAAACTGGGTTGACCAAGATCGATCTGACCTGCACAGATCTTTCATGCCCGCAAATACTGAACTCAGTAGCCATTTGCCCGTATCAGCTTTGTCGGGAGGAAATTCTTTGTAGAACAGCAAAAAAAGGTAAGGTTCCCCACTTCCAAACTCAGCCATCGCGTAGCACGACTCTGAATCCAGACTTTTAAAGTACACGTCGGCCTCCAAATCCAGCTCGATGACTTTGTACACTTGCCCGAGTATATCGGAGTTGTGTATCTCGTCTACGAGTTCACCTTTCACGAGTCTACCCCAAGCTTTACGATCACAGGTCAAGCTCTCTATGAGATCACTATCCAAAGCCTTGATAGGATGCACGTAGTTTGTCAGGCTGTCTTCTCCTTCGCCTTGAGTCGAATGCTGTACCAGGAGAGGTAGCAGTTTAACCGCCAGTTCGTTAACTTGGTCGGAATATTTGCTCATTTCGGGTTGAATATTAACGGTACTAAATCAACGGTATGTTAAACAACCAGTGGGCAGCATTCCGGCTTTTTAAACCCACAATAACAAATATGAGTGAATTCGATCGATCTCGAACATCAGAAAAGAACGTTGAGATCTTCAGAATGAAGAATGAAAATGACGCAGGTACGGTTTGACACTTCTCGGAAGCCAGCATCCGGGTAAGTTGGGTCTTCCAGCGGAACGCGAATCTACGCAACATCGGAATTTGTAAATAAACAATACTAAACATCGTGACCTCCAGGCGTATAAGCACGAGTCAGAAATATGGTCGCCAAAAAGAACTTGAACGCGTTAGAGACGCGTCTGGAGACATTTACAGGGGCTAAGGTAGCAGGAACAAAGTCCAAGAAGAAGAAAACCGTCGTGGATTGGCCGCATGACACGCCTAAACCTGCTGATTTGGCCCTGGCAGGGTTCTTCTTCGATCCAACTCCTGAAAACCCGGATAACACGACGTGCTTCCACTGCCAGCGTTCCCTTGATGGGTGGGAAGAAGATGACGACCCCAGAGAAGAGCACCTAGCGCACTCGTCAGACTGTTCTTGGGCCAAGTTGGTTGCCAAGCCGTGGAAGAACCATGACCTGTCAGAACTGGCTGAAAGACGAGATCTGAATCCTCTTGGTTCTGATTCAGTTAATTGCCGTTTAGAGACTTTTGCCGAATGGCCCCATGACTCGAAGCGTGGCTGGGCTGCTGGCGGGGCCCTGGATATGG
The DNA here is from genome assembly GCA_030579595.1 of Spencermartinsiella europaea. Classification (NCBI taxonomy): domain Eukaryota; kingdom Fungi; phylum Ascomycota; class Dipodascomycetes; order Dipodascales; family Trichomonascaceae; genus Spencermartinsiella; species Spencermartinsiella europaea. Next base: position 279,280 of record JAKTRG010000011.1, read on the forward strand.
CCAAGGCTGGGTTCTTCTTTAATCCAGTGACTGATGGAGATGATACAGCATCTTGCCCATATTGCGATATTTCGCTTGGAGGTTGGGAACCCGAAGACATTCCTGTGGAGGAGCATAGAAAGAGAAGTCCGCAGTGTTTATTTTTCACACATGGAAAGGGGTTAGATGAAGGAGAAGAACTAAGTCATTCATCAAAGTCGAGAAAGAGAAAAAGCTCAATTAGCAGGACCAGCAAGAGGGCTTCCTCGGCCAAGAAAAGTAGAGTATCATCACATAGAACAACATCGCACAGTTCATTAGATCAAGCAAATGACACTTCTGGTGCTGAGGAGGACAGTGATGATGGAGAGATAATAAAACTTCCGAAAAGAAGAGTCCAACCAAAGTCTAAGGCGTCTTTGTCCTCGGTTCTAGACAATTCTGTGCTAGGTGAGAGCACTCCCGAAAGAATTACAAGAAAAACCTCACGTACAAAGAGAAGTACTCTTTTAAGTGAAGCATCATCATCTTTCAGTTCGAGCGTCACAGATGACTCTCTAGATATGCCAGGAGGCTTTCCGAAACAATCTAAAAAGGCAGTCAGGGGAAGCAGCAAAACAATTAAGAAAAGCAGAAAGGCAATATTAGGAGATACCGCAATTGCAAACAAAGGTCCGAGGAGGTCTGTAACTGTTACTCGCAAGAATGGCATTTTCTATGATCCCGTTTCGGACGCCGACGATACAATTGAGGGCGAACTCACGAAGATGGAGCAAGAAGAGAAGGAAAAGGCAGAAGAGGAGGCCAGAATGCAAGCTGAACTGGAAAGGGTGAAAGAAGCGCAGATGCTCGAAAGGGAGAAGCTTGCACGAGAAGCCAATGAGAAAAGGATAAGAGAAGCTGAACTAGAGAAAATCAAGAAGGGGGAACAGATGAGGATTCGTAAGATGGAAGAGAAGGAGCGAGTGGAGCGGGAGCAGTTGGAACGTGAACGAGAAGCTCAGAGGTTCGAACAGGAGCGACTCGAACAGGAGCAACTCGAACAGGAGCGGCTCGAACAGGAGCGACTCGAACAGGAGCAACTCGAACAGGAGCGACTCGAACAGGAGCGACTCGAACAGGAGCGACTCGAACAGGAGCGACTCGAACAGGAGCGACTCGAACAGGAGCGACTCGAACAGGAGCGACTCGAACAGGAGCGACTCGAACAGGAGCGACTCGAACAAGAGCGACTCGAAAAGGAGCGACTCAAACGAGAGCGACTTGACCGAGAAGAAGCTATGAATCGTGAGCTGGAAAGGATTGAACGAGAAGAGGCTCTCAGACAAAAGCTCGAGAGAGAAGAAGCACTTAAGCACAAACAGAAACAGAAACATATGGACAAAGTTATCAGAAATCCAATACTTTCACCTGAGGAAAACTGGCACCGGTTAAGTTCTTCTACTACAACGACACGCCAGTCAGAATTACGTCAAAAGCCCTTTTCACTCATGTCACCTCTGGGTAGTGATGCACTTCTCACCTCGCCTAATGGACCCACTCTGCTTTCACGGTCAGTGTACACGGCTCAAGCAAACAAAGAAAACAAGGAACCAACAACACCAGCTCACGGTCCAGATGATGTTCCCTTGCATTCTCCACAAAAGTGGGAGTCGAGTGACTTGGCCAAAGTCTTCAATGTTCTTGAGAGCCTGGAATCTGAGTTCGTGGAATTTCGAAGCACTGACGAGTCTGACAAATTCATGGACATGACTATCGCTCAATGGATATCATCTTTAGCCGAAAGGAGTGAAGAAATAATGGAAGCAAAGTGCGAAGAAATCATCCGTATGATAAAACAAAGAGGTGAGAGAGCAATCGCTGCAATTGAGTCAGTTCCTGTGTTGGGATAAGATGTCTCAAGATATGTAAGTTTCGCCAAAATACTATTTATTTATTCATGAATAACATTATCTAATGATATACAAAAAAATTTTGATAACTTTTTTTCTCCGTCGGGGTCATCTCATCCCACAGGAGAATATTTTTTTCTCTAAGAAAAAGACGGCCATTTTTTAAAAAATTCACCTTTTTTAACAGCTTCTCTATTGACCAGGGTATTGGTGATAGCCCATAGGTTGTTGCTGGTAATAATTGTCACTTGAAGGGTCATGCATTTGGTTATACCCAGAGGCCTGGTGAGGAGGAAGAGATCCCGAGCCAATAAAAGCATCATCACGAGACATCATTGGAGGCGTGGAGTAGGCATGCAACGAACCAGGATATCCGTAAGGACCGTCATTACTACCCATATTCAACTGCTCAAATTGAGAATTGATATTGAGATTGTAATTCGGCTTTTGAAACTGTCCTCCGTACAACCGAGAGTTTGGATCTTGCGCCGGCTGAATTGAATAAGCCTGCTGTTGCCCTGCAATTCCCGCGGGCATTTCAGAAACATACCCAGTTTGAGGAATTCCAAACCCTTGGGGCTGATTCTGCTGAACCGCTCTCTGGTGTTGAGGATGATTGATATTCACCTGCTGTTGCTGTTGCTGTTGTTGTTGCTGCTGTTGCTGTTGCTGGATTTGTTTGCCTCGGCTGTGGGTCCTTGCTGGATAGTTTGAGAAGGACCCTCTTCGCCCATTCTGACCTCCGTTGGATGCAGCTCCATTGCCACCATTGACGCCCCTTGCAGATAGCTCGATCTCGTCCATCAAGCGCTTGTACCCTTGATTTGGTAAAGCTTTGATTGAAATAAGAACAACCCGGATCTGAGCAATAGCATAATGAAGTTCGGCGGGAGCCAGCAGAGGAACAGATATGATTTTATACACAAACGTGGGGCCATGGACTGGGTCACTCAGAACTTGTTCCAGAACAGGAGTAGGATTCTCGTCGCTGAGGCTTCCAAACAAAGCATCAAAAATAATCTGGCGGGGAAATGGGTCCGTTTTATAATTGATAATCTTCAGAACCGTCAACGAGGCCAGCTTGTGCGTGCAAAGCTGTACCAGGTGAGGCATCAACCTCGGAGCAAGAATACTGTGTCGCTTAGGAGAAGTGTACGTGTCCAGTAACCACGTCAGCAGCAATGCACCGTTGGCATTGGTGGCCAATGGTACGGCATAAAGAGTGATACAGGCGGCAAGCATTCTCTGCTGCTCTTTAGTCACATGCGGACTTTCCAAACACGCTCTCATCGCCCGAGATCCAAACCGACCCTGGGCAATTTCCCAAAAGTTGGTCAGCATTGTCTCAAAAATGAAATCGTTCCAGGGTGCGCCAAATTTAAGGCAGCCTTGGATGACGTAATTGCCGAACTGATCTAAGAACAAATGAACCGTGTAAGGGCGTAGCGCACGCGTAATAACGTCCCGCTGTCGATTTGTGTTTGCAACATCAATGATCTTCTGTGCGGCCCAGGTTCCGTTCTTATGGACGCCAATCTGTGCCAGGTACGGAGCGATCCTGCCTAGCATCAGGTCTTTAACTGGGTCCGAGCACAAGTCAAATAGTTTCTGAACGACAGTATTTCCCACGTAGTCGCTCGACAGTTCGGCAATCTCGTCCAGCATATCCAGAGCAATTTCCTCTACAGCCTCTTGTGAGCTGTTCCCGCTGTCGATCTTCTTTCTCACTTCTCGAAGCGTTGGTGCATCGTACACTCTGTCAGGTTTGGGTTCTGGTACGGGCAAAATCTCAGGTTTGAAATCGGTGAACTTAACAGCCCGTTGAACACAATCCATGATTTGCTTTCTTTCCACCTCACCCTCGGCTCCCAGTTCAAACACGGCCGTCGCCATTTCATCAATAAGCTCTGCTATAGGTTTGATGGCAGCTTTGATGGGTTCAGAGCCATCTTTGTCGGTACTGGGGAGACTGTACTCGACTGCGGCAGTGGTGTTACTATGTACATTGGTGTCAAAAGTTTTGTTGTTGTCGGCTTGGTCCGCTGCTGGTGTACCAGCTTCAACGGGGGAAGGAGAGTCACGCACATCTACTGATACTTTTGCAAATCCAATCCGGCAAGGCCCGGATCCAGCAAAAAGCTCTTTGCCGTTGAGGACCGATCGAGCGTGTATTGCGCTGTCCACTGTGGCAAAGTTTATAAACCCACAGCTCTTATGGTTCAATACCCGGGCAGATTCCACAGTCCCGTAGGTGCTGAAAATCGTTTGCAGCGTATAGGAGGTTGTGGTCGAAGGAATATTTCCCAGGTACAGCGATCTGGTTGGACCTACCGTTGGGTCCTCTAAAGAGTTTGTTACCGGCGGTTCCACCGGGTAGTCCGAGTATGCCAACCGGGGCTGCTGTGGTACAGCAGCAGCAGCAGAAGGCAGCTGAGATGGCAATTTGCCGTACCGCATGTAAATCTGGGGGTCAAACGGACCCGATGCCGTAGCGGCCCTCGGTCGGTTCGCCGCCAGAAGTGGGTTGCTGAGTCGCTTGTCGAGCACCTGTGGGCGGTAAGGCGGCTGTTGTTGTTGCTGCTGCTGCGATAGCATCTGCTGTTGCTGTTGCTGATGTTGATGCGGGTGAGCATGCTGCTGATGCTGTGGGATATATGACAGGTCTATGATTTCCCCGTCGTCTTCCTCTTCAAACTCGAACGGGGCACCGCCGTTTACCGTGTAGGATCTCAATCGGCTCACATCGGTGCGCATGGTTGTCAACTCTTTGAGGAACGGCTGCATGGGGTCCAGCTCATCTTCGTTCGGAGTGTTGGCAGTTGAACCCGAGTTTGTTGTTGTGTTGTTCAGCATCGAATGCATACTTTGCTGAGAAAGCCTGTTTTCGGCCTGAGATGATGCGGTAATCTGGGCTTGCGGTTGCGGAGATTGTGTGATACTACTACTGCTCCCATTGTTGCCTCCTCCGTTATTGTTTGCCCAAATCGAAGGTCCAAACGGTGAAAAAGACGGTCGGTTTTCTGACAAAAGGTTCAGCGACCCAGAACGCAGTCTAGCAGTACCTGGTGATGTAGTAGCAGGCACTTGTAACGATGCCGACGGCGATTGTAGCCCATTTGGATTCACGTCGAGTCCTGAGCCTGTATTGTGCTTGAGTGGAGACAGGCTTGGAGAACCAATGGGCGAAGGGTGTTCAGGCAAAAACACTCCTCTTAGAGAGGAAGTAGAACCTGGCCGTCCGGGAGCTGCGGGAGTTAGTCTAGAAGGAAGAGTCCCGGCTCTTGCTCTGGATCGAAACCCCTGCCGCTCGCCGCCTGATACAGCGACTCCCGGAATGCTGGTTGGGCCCACGCCAGGCGACGACCCAACATGTTCACCTGCTGATGATCCTGGGAAGGGCAAGTACAGCGCGCTTCCAGCAGGAGACGGGGCAGTGGTGCCTGAAGTCGACGAAGAAGACGACGCAGTAGTTGGGTATAGATGTTGAGATTTAGGGCGTTCGTGCCATATAGAACGTCCCAAGTTGTCAGGAGGTTGCTGTTGTTGCATTTCGCGCGATCTCTGTGGACTGATTCGGGGATCAAACGGAGAACCAGCTCCAGCGATTGAGTCCGCCATTTTTCAGTAATGTATGAATTGTTTTCGTTTCAAGCCACAGACGACTTCTTCTCTCTTTCTTTTCCCTCCTTCTTTTCGTTCAGTACTTCTTTACTTAGGAGCTTTTTTTCTTGGTTGACGTATCCTCAAAAGAAGAAAAAAAACTTTCAGAAAATAGCGGGATACAAAAGAGTCTTAGTTCTCCAGGAGACCAAAAAATGATGTGGAATAAGAATCCGAGAAACAAATAGGCAAAAAAAGCAGATTAAAAATCTCGAGATTGCAATTGGACCAGCAATTTTCACACACAGGGATCTCAATGGATGCTTTTCTCTTCCGTCATACACGACGTACGTCGGGGTGGTATATATTAGAAGCAGAAATCCACGCTGCAATTGACGAGATCTAAATGCAAAGCTATCCCTTGTTGCTTCTCCGCTATCTGGGGTGGTGGCTCACGCGACAGTTCGGGTTCCTTTGACAAATATCAAACACGCTAGCAGTTCTTTAGAGGTTCCTTTTTTAAAACTGGTTAGAATAACTGTCCCTTGACGCGAAAAAACCTCCAAATGTGTACTGTCGACTCTCCTCTCTTGTTCATACCTTTCAAAAATTTAACTTTGAAACGACGGTCGTCAAAGAACTTAGCTCGCAAAATCTACCAATGATGTTGGCAAGTTGTACAAAACTCGGCTTTTAACTGCTAAACAGGTTTTGGGCCGCTGTGAGGCAGGAGACTCAGAAAGGGGGGGGGAATGAGAGGGCGAGGGTTGTTGTGATCACGTGACCTCATGGAAGAAACCCGCGATGTCGAAGCGCAACCGTGTGGGCTATGGATGGTGTTTAGATGGCTCTTTGGGGGTTCTTTGGCGTGCTTGTCGTGTTTTTGCGTGCTCTGATGGCAGCCTATTTGTCAATTGTCTCAGAGACTGGACAGAATGTTACCGGATGTGGGTCCTAAATGGGCTGCATATACAGTGGGTAGTGGAGCATTAAGAGGTCACGAAAGATGTAAGAGGCCACAAATCTGTGAAAAATACTGTAATATACACGAAGAGTACACGCAAACCGGATGCCTTACAAACACCAGCGAACTCCAAAGACAAAGATACCGACCAGGACGGTCAGCAACAGGCTCTGGTCGAAAGGTGTTCACTAACAGATGGCTGTCAAATTGGTCTTCACCACACCTTAGTCGGCTGTATGACGTACTTCGACGCAGACCTAGGCCCAGGTTTTCCTGTCACGTCACATCCCAAATAGATGGAAACAACGGACAGCTCTCTAACTACACACTGTCTACCAAGTTCTCTCCCCGGCGCAATAATATTCAGGCGTGTACTCCCTCCTTTGCTCCTTTCAGTGGAGCCTGCTGATGCCCCACTTTGGTCTCACTGTGTGGAGCGGGGAAAGGGTACTTTTCTACTTTTCTTAGGTGCGTCGAGCCGACCAAGCGGTTAACTAGTTAACGTAATGTGCTAAAACGTTAAACCCAAGCCGTGAGACCTTGGGCAACACTGAATCAGGCGATGGCACATTGAACAAAACTGCTGGGGCCAGCCCCAGACCCCGTGGCTCTGCTTCGCAGATATTCGTATAGTAGAGACTCTCATCGTCTTCTCTGATTGCTACTCGTAACCCAAGACCTACGAGGCCTTTTATTTACTACTATTATTCAACATTTCATGACCACACAGAAAGGAAACTTTCAAAGTAATGCGTAGATACAGATACACTCTCGAAGGGCCAGTCTACAATGGGACAACCGCACCTTTCTTCCACTTGGCGATAAATCTTGTAGTATGATCACAACGTTCTGTGGGTAATGTGCACCACTGAGCACCAATAACAATGCAATCGGCTCGGCAAGGATTAAGGGCGTAGAATCAACTGTTGTTGTAGTAATAGAGTCAATTGGTGTGACAGTGCTCCGTTTCACCTGCTAGTGCGAAACCCGAATGCTGGACGTCGACATTATTTATTATGATTGTCTTTATAACCATCATATACCCGGCGACCGAACAGACTTACGTATCAATCAGGTCTTTAAAACCATTCTACCACTGGTTGCGAGGACGAGATCCCGCGAAGCGGGACAGACCTCCCTGGAAGGGCCTACGCCGGAGGCGATGCTTTACGACAGCCGTACGACAAAGGCGATCAGAAACCAATGCGACATGATTTCATGGTCACAAGGGTCAGCTTCCTCAACTTCGTGGGATTGACGGGTCCGCTTGTCTGTGGAATGCTGCTGCAATGAGTAACGTCATGACGTTTACAACACGATGCACTTCAAGAGGAGAGTGGAATGCTGCAACCTTGTCAGCTTTTCTCACCAGGTAATACGAAGTGCCGCTGCATGACAGGACACGCCCCTCTCTCCCAAGTAGGAGCACAGTAGGAGTCCTCCCTTTTCATCATGTAAGGATAATTTCAGCAAACAAAGCACAGAGTCAGAAGTTTTTGGGCATCAATCGCGGTTTCACGTTGACTCCGGAGGGTCCTGCTTCGCAGAAAGCAGACTGGCTGTAAATGGAAACGAAGGCTTGATACGTCATAGCGATAACCCGATTCAACTCTTACTTGCCCCTGAAAAACCCTGGTGAAAAATTTTGACAAAATTATTTCACACAAAAAAAAACAAGAGCTAATGGGGGCTAGCGCAGCGATCGGATTGGACCTGATAACGGCTTTCTCGTTTAAACGAAGAGCTAACTTGGTCTCCTTGTAACGTTTAACACCCCAATTGGTCCAATTGGTACCACTGCGTTTGAAGATGCCAAACGGACGGCTATCTAAGGGCGTCTCCTGTCGCGACCCGCTGTGACAACCCGCTGAGGGTCGCTCTGTTTGCTATCGCATTCCCAATTTCCCCGCATTTTTTCTGCTTTTCTGCAATGTTAGGAAAAGTTGCAATCAATCGTGTTTTCTGGCATGGCAGCTGTAACGTTAACGTAACGTATCACGCACACATTGGCATTGACTATCAGCCGTTATTGGCTGGCAGTTTCGCTCGCACTTGCAGGACTGGAAAGATATCTGCCTATCAAACGAAGCAGTCAATTGCCAAGTGATGCATCAGGTCGAGCGATTTTCATTCGCAGCCTGGCGAGAATGCTGGCTTTGGTGAAAGTCCAACCTCTTTGAGCACCTTTGATAAGGGGTCCAATAACAAAGAGAAAGGAATATCCTACTCAGCTCGTCTATCACATCTCGAAACATCGTCAAACACCCCGGCTATCAGTGCTTGTACATGATAGCCCGTTTGATAATCTCGAGAACTTCAAATCGGGATGTGCCAAATGTGGCTCGACAAACGTTCTGGGTTTAGTGAGCTGCCAACCTGGTAACAACCCAGTAACAGCTTCTGGTGAACCTGTAACTACAGGACATCAGTTCACACCGTAACGGGTCTCAGCATGCCTCCGGCGGCGCCTCCCGGCGAGGGTTGGTTCTGCTTCGCAGAAATTGTACCAGAGGTTGAACGAAGTTGCAGGGGAATAGCTATCTCTGCGAAGCAGAGCTACGGGGTCTGGGGCTGGCCCCAGCAGCTGACAGGCATATAGACAGGCATGTACAGATATATAGAAGAGTTTAGATATGCCTATTTGGCGTATGGTGCATTTTGTCGTTATGTGAGAACAATAGTACTAATAGACAAGTAGTTGGTTTGAAGGTAACATTAGCCTGTGCGTTGCTGAATACAGGGCTCACAGTAGGAGCATCCCAAAACTAACGTGTTTCAGCGATTCAGGGGTTCAAGGAGAGATGGAAGCTAAAGGGACCGACACAGTACGAAATAGAGTAGCTCTAACGTAGCTCTACCTTTTAAACTGATGCTGTTAGTATTGTACGCTTACACGCTTAAGCAGCGTGGGCTCCTATGGGTTCCCACAGTTTAGGTCCGTTGCCGATATAGGAAAGCTGGGAAAGGGTAGACAGACATAAGACGCAGAATCAATCAGAAAGCCAGACGCATAACCCATGGTGTTACGCAAGGAGCGCCAAATTCTGCGCAGCAGAACCAACCTCCACGGAGTGGCCCCGCCGGAGGCGTAATCTCGTATCTGGTAAGTCGGCTGGGACTTCAAAATGAAGGCTGTTTGAGAAACACAGTCGGTTAGAGACCAAACAACTGGGTTTTGGTGCACAATGCAGTTGTAATAATCACCCAACGAGATCTGCGAGTTATGCTTAGATTATGCATGCAGCTCAACGTATGACGCAATTTGGACTGACGATCCGGTATTGTGCGCATAGTAAGAGCGGTTGTGAAATTTCAGGAGAAGAAGAAGAGGAAGAGAAGATGATGAGAGCGAGGTGAGAAGGCCGAGCAGAGGGCCAGACTGTTAGGACTGCGTGGTATTGCCTCCGGCGGCCCCTCCCGGGGAGGGTTGGTTCCGCTTCGCGGAATTCAGTGTTCGCGTTACGTGCTACTCCAATTGGCTCTTCCTGTTGTCCCATAATCCCCCTCACGAACTCTGTGTTTGATATGACGTAGATAGATGCTCACAGTTCAAGAGCAGCCAGCCCCGTGTGTACAACATTACACTCACGCTATTGTCTCATGCAAATGGTCATTGGAATATCTTCTCCACTTGTAACTAATCATCTCCATTCTAAGTTCGTTCGGCACTGCTTCTCTCCCCCACCCTTGACACCTCGTACATGAAACCTGTGGTGAAAGCAACAGAGAAGGAGTGACCATAGAGGAGGAGCAGCATTGGTCAATGAGTGGTCGATGACTGACCCATAAGGACCATAAAGGTGCTTTGCCATGAAGCAGTCGGTCGGTCGGTCGGTCCTTCCTTCTTTTGCTCCACTTTAGGTCTGCAGTTGGGGTCTGGGCTTGTGTGAAAGAAGCTGACTTTTTTTTTGTGTACTTCTTTGCTCGCTCTCTACCCCTGAAAATAATCCTTGTCGCACACAGGCTGATCAGAAGGGTCGGTGGTGAAGGTGGTCATGAGAAGAAAGGAGAGCAGATGATTGAGGCGATTGAGGCGAGTGATAGTGTATCAGTAGTCAGTGCCTGTTAAAAATATCAAGCAACTAATACGAAAAGAAGGCTAGGAAGCTAATAAGCTACGTCTTGTGAGCTACGTCTTGTGAGCTCCGCCTACCCGCCATTGTCTCATATACTAACCATTAACCAGGCTCAGGCCGCTATCAGTCCGCCTGTATGTATGGTCCAGGTCCATCTTATCGTTATAGAACAGGCGGACCGTTATACACGCTAGACTGTGTTATACATACCCATTGCGTACTTCTCTGCGAAGCAGAACCACATCTTTCCACCGGACCTTGTTGCTCGTACAATACTGTGCTGTACCACACGCAGCCTGCCAATATACGGTGTGGGAGTCCGCAGCTCTGAACACAGTTATTCGGCATGCCAATCGATCCCCGCTTGCTTTTTCGTGCCAGTATGTCGCTCATCCCACAAAAATCAATTATTTATCTCTTCATCCACCTGTGTGCTCTGCATGACATTTTTCTAAGCAGACATTATTTTATCATATCACACATCACCACACACAGACCCCATATATATAATAGATATGGGAGAGATTTTTCTAAACGAGCTTGGAAAAAAAATCACGACTTCGCGGTTGTGCGCCAAATCCTGAGTAAATAACAACACACAAAAAGCTCGAAGTTGCCAAAAAATATATTTGCTGGTTGAATAAAATAGCCTTTGTGTCTAGCTTTTTTGTATGAATGGCAATTCCTATTTGTAAATAAGACCAAAAAAAGAATCCAACAGGAAGGAAAAAAAAGGCGTTGGAAAAGAGAGAAAAGGAATTCTGGATTCAACGAAACCTTTCACACACAGAGGCCGCTTTCCTTTTGACCGGTCAATTGAACTATCGACAGACTTGTTTTATTTGTTTTTTTTTTCTTTTCTATCTTGCTTCTTATAAGCTCTGAGAGCGACAATCCTGAGAAATAAACTCTCCACACAACAAACTCAAATATTGAAAAGTCGCCCAAATATCGCTGGATTTAGTCGTATCTATACAACCAAACCAGCGGGTTTTCCTTTTGTTCACGCCCGAGGCCGATATCTGGTTTGTCATTTGGTGAAATTAAAAGAGGACTAGAGGGAAAGGACACCATACGACTTATAAAATAAAAACGAAATCAACTCTTGTTTTTCCAGTTGGCCCCTCTCACGTTACGAGAGTAGTACAGTTGACAGGAAGAAGCATTGATAAAAAGACAAATCATTATACAACACAAAAAAGAAGCCACCCGTTCATTCATCTTTTTGGTTGATAGGAGGGACAGTTTTGTGTTCGTGGCTGTGGCATTGGTCAGATATACTATATTTTGGTCGTTTTGGTACATCAGGGGACTCAAACAGGCTTTGCTAGCTCAACATCTGAATTCACCTCTCAACAGGTTCCTTCACGTTAACATACTCTGCTCAACAATTGACGCCGGCTTTGCAGTTTAGCAGCCCTCAGCCCAATAGAACAGAGACATGACAAAAGCCAACTCTTCATCCATGAAGCCTTTCTTCAGGTCAATGCCTCGCAAATCCAAAGAACCAGCAGCAGCAGAATTGAAAATTGGTTACCCCTCTTTGCAGCAACATCAAGCCCCGTCCAACTTTGCATCTTTTCCAACATCTCCTCCTCACTCGCCGCTGTCAACTACTGCCACCCCTGTTATGGGAGGCGCACTACCAAATTCTCGTCACAGCAGTCCCTTCAAAAATATAAGCCCGACAAAATCTATCAAGGAAACTCCTGCCAGCCAAGCTTTTCCGTCCTATTGCACTGTGTGTGATAACCTGATAGACCCTGCTGTATTTTCTCCTCTCTACTGCTCAGATGCATGCAAGGAAAAGGACTCCTCTTACTCCACTGGCAAGTTTATGCCAGCAACATCGTTGCTTTTGTCGCCGCGTGGTGGGGATGAAGATGAGGAATTCGACTTTGTAGCGTCCCACCACCACCACCACCTCCCGCTAGGTCTCAAATCACCACTGTCCTCCGCGAGAGATAGTCTGGCCAGTTTAGACATTTCGTCACGCGAATCAATGTCTTCGTTTGCGTCGTCTAAACGGGGTGGACTGAGACCGCCATCTGATGCGTTTTACTCACCGGTATTTTCACCCCAGCAGCTGCAGCAGCAAGCTGATACTTTGGATTTAATTCCAGATATCCATTTGTTATCGACGAGTTACGGGCCCTACGGGGGACCAGCGGGGTCTGGAGAAAATCCGCTTTTTGGAGGCAGACCTTATCGTTCGTCTCAGAGCAGCCGGCATTCCAACCCGGTTGCTGGCACTGAAAGGGCAGAACCTATGTCGCCTGTGCACAGAAAGTACTCGTTCCCTACCAGTGCCATTCCCAGACCCACGACTCTCTTTGAAAATCATCATCACGGTAGCAGGCAGTCTATTCCGCAGACAACTGTCGCCACCACTGGGCTCGGAATATCAGAGGCCGGTCTGACAATGTCGGCTATGGCTTCGACTACTTCGCTTTCCGGTTCCCTCACCTCTACTGCTACAAACGGATCGGTAAACAGTGCCAGCACGACTACCGAGCCGGTAACCGACACCAACACCGACAGCAACTGTTCGGCACCTCCGTCGATGAGACCCAGAAGACAGTCTTTCTACATACGGTCTGGGAAACACCTTTACTCTAGCAGCAGTGGCACTCCGAGCACTCCGCTTACTCCACAATTAGCTGCACCCACGCAGTTTGCCAAACAGTTGGCAGGCGATCCCACTCTTCAGACGAACCGACTGTCTTCCAACGGTGCCTACTTCACGCCGGAATCTCCTCGCAACATCACCTTGGTATTACCGCAGCAGCCTCCCACTCCAATTGCTCACGATTTCGAGTACGAGTTTCCACGACCTACGCTATCTGCAGCGAACACTTCTTCCTCTCCGCCTTCACCAAGGTATTGAAGAGACTTAACACTTTCTGCTTCGCAGAAAAGTGTACACTCAAATTATGAGTTTGGCGTTTTTGGGTTATTGGTGTCAAGGATCGTTTGGATTTTCTCCTTTCTGCTGTTCCTTTTCACCCTTACTATTATTTTATTATTTTATAACAAAACTAATGCATATGGACTATATTTATATGAGAGAGCAATGTAAGATATCTTCCGGTTTCTGTTCGCAAAAAGATTTAACTTCATCGTAGTCTGTCATGTAGTGTAAGGTACGTTTAAAAGTTTCGGTTTTTAAGTTTGGTGCAATGGGAGAGCAGCGAGCAGGAAAACCTTTTATTTCGCCCCTGGTTCTTAGAGGTTCCTAAGAAAGCATGTAATACCAGTGGCACAACCAAGCAGTAAAACCACGTAGTATAACCACGCAGTATAACTATGCAGTTAGGTCCAGGTCCAATCGTCACCCTTTACCCCGTAATGCGTATTATAGATGGTTACGTCTGCATGAAGAAAGCCTACAGAAAGACCATTGGCGTATACGATGCAAATACGACGGGACCTACGCAGGTACTGCAAGACAGAAGAGAGCCAAAAAATTCAGTGCAACGTGTGCCACATCCTGAGGAGGGTTGTCCCTGCTTCGCAGTAAGTGTAATGATGGTACATCCTTCGCGTGTTGAAGTCTGTCATACGAGTTAGAGTATGTAAGACCAATATAATAGAAATGTGGTTCAGATCAGAATCTTATACGTCCAATATAGGGGCCCTTTTCCTTGGGACCATAGACACTGCAATTGCTCGTACAACGATAGTAGATGCGTAGTTACAAATTGGCTGGCCCTGGCAACTATAGGAGTAGCAATACAAACATTATAAACTACTAGTTACGTTACATACATCATGATCAATTTTGCGGAGCAGAACCAATCCTCTCCGCGAGGAGCCGCCGGAGGCATGTGGAAATGAGGGGGGGGGGCTCCCCGTACAGATCACGCAGATCTTGAAGAGAGAAACGAAACTTATGCCAACCGTTTGTAGCTTAAATTGTATGAAAAAGCCCTTGAAAGGTTGATATACATAGTCCAGGAGTTGTCATAGTACTATCAGTCACTCTAAGTAATGAGAAATTTGGCAAAAAAGTAGCTTTTTCGCACATGCCCCAAAAGCCACCGACCTTACTAATCACGCGATTAAAATGGCTCCTATAGCCGTACCTCCAGCCGCTCTTCTGACCCCCCCCATGTTCCCCTGCATCCACATTATGTGAAAAAAAAGTGAAACATACAGGTCTTGAATTGAATCCAACCATAGATATGTCAACCAGCGGGACCACGCGACCACGAGACCTTGTTTTCGTGCCAATCAATATAACTCTACGATATCGTACTCTTCTGGAGCAATTGTAACTCCGGCTTCTCCACATTTCCACTAATTGAACCCACCCAGCTTGAACGGTTGGGAATAGTTTTATTGTACGCCACACTGAGCTAATTGCCCTAAACTCGTATTTTAACGTTACTGAGATCCATCGAGAAAGTAACTGAGTTGTCAACCTAAGGTGAAGTCAACTTGTGAAGTAACAACTTGAACGTTTTCCAGCAGTGGCGCCACACGAAGGAAAAAAACGCGCGGAGAGAGGGGAGCGTTTGTTTAATTGTGTACACGCCAGTTTGTTGTGAAAGGAGTTTTTGTCTAGAAGGACAAATTGGTTTGAGGATCAAGGTGGAATAAAAACGTCTTTTCAGTCCCCCAAAATCATATGAAGGAGAGTCTGGCATAAGTTCGGATAAAAAAACAATCAGTGAAAAAGAGACGAAAAGAAAAACAAAAATAAAAGCATCTACTGGGTGTACCCAAGAACTCTCCTGTGAGTCAAACACACACACACGCTCACAATATGATTCGTCAAAGGCTCAATGACCCGGCCTACGACTCGAATGGCACTGAGTCCGCAAGAGACTTTGATGATGACGCAGATGTGTCGTCGGCAGACGAATGGGAGGAGGTGTCGGAAGTGCCTGTTTCGCACAAACGACCAGACCAGAGGTCGTCCTCACCACCTCCACCTCCACCACCGAGTGGGTACGTCCCACGCGCTATTGAGAGATTGCCTCCCGAACTGCTGTCTTCAGTGCTGAACCACATTGATTCCCTACGAGACCAGTGGTCTTTCTTGATGACATGCAAAGCGTGGTTCTTGTGCGCTGTGGAGTCGATGTGGTTTCGCCCGAGTTTGGGGACTGAAAAGGCGATGCTACTGTTCTTGCGTACTGTGAAAACTCCGCCAGACCAGCTTACCCTCAACTATCCGTCCATGGTGCGCAGACTTAATTTCTCGAGCTTGGCAGGGTGCCTGTCGGACGAAAAGCTGCTAGAAGCCCTTGCGTGCCGCCACCTCGAACGTCTCACGTTGACTGGTTGCGTGAAACTGACGGACAAAAGCGTGGAACCTCTGATCCGCCAAAACCGCGCCATGCAGTCGGTCGACATCACCAACCTCGACAAG
The DNA here is from genome assembly GCA_030579595.1 of Spencermartinsiella europaea. Lineage (NCBI taxonomy): Eukaryota > Fungi > Ascomycota > Dipodascomycetes > Dipodascales > Trichomonascaceae > Spencermartinsiella > Spencermartinsiella europaea. The sequence goes on from JAKTRG010000011.1 coordinate 295,168, forward strand.
CTGTCCGACGCAGTGGTGGACGCCATGGCGTCGCACTGTCCGCGGCTTCAGGGCCTCTATGCCACAAACTGCAGCAGATTCACCGACGCGAGCGTTTTGCGGTTTTCAAAGACTTGCAGACTGCTAAAGCGGGTCAAATTCAATGGGTGCTTTGAAATCAGCGACGCAGCGGTTGGATCTCTCATCGAAAACTGCCACTCTTTGGTCGAACTGGACTTAGCATGCTGTCCAAACATCACCAACGCAGTTGCTCGTCCGGCTCTATTGCGCCTGAGTCAGCTGCGCGAGCTGCGGTTGTCAGCCAACGCCAACCTCAGCGACGAAGCGTTCCTCGGTCTGGCGGCAAGTGCCGCGGGCTCTTTTGACAAGCTGCGCATAGTCGACCTCACCTCTTGCATTCTCATTACCGACTCCACCGTGGGCAACCTGGTCCGCGCCGCGCCGCGCCTGCGCAACGTGATGCTGGCGAAATGCGTCAGCCTGACCGACAGAGCTGTTCAGTATCTAACGCTGCTCGGTCGCTACCTGCACACTCTGCATCTGGGGCACTGCAGCAACATCACCGACCACGGGGTCAACCAGCTGGTCAAGTTCTGTGTGCGCCTCCAGTACGTTGACTTCGCCTGCTGCACTCAGCTCACCGATGTGGCGGTCCGCGACCTGGCAACTCTGACCCGTCTACGCAGAATCGGGCTCGTCAAGTGCCTCAACATCACAGACTCCGCAATATACGCGCTCATCGAGCAGGCTGGGCCTGACAGCGCCCTCGAACGCGTGCACCTCAGTTACTGCGGCAACATCTCGCTCACTGCGATCCTCCATCTCGTCAACGCGTGCAACAAGCTCACCCACCTGAGCCTGACCGGTGTCCCGCCATTCATGCGCCACGATCTCACCCAATTCTGCCGTCCTGCACCGCCAGATTTCACCCAGCACCAGCAAGCCATGTTCTGCGTGTTCTCAGGCTCTGGTGTCGAGCAATTGCGTCGCTACCTCAACTACCTCGTAGACGAGCAGGCCCGTCTCAACGCAGGCATCTCCCAAGCCACCCCAGGCTATCGTCCTCCAATCGACGCCACGCCTGTGCCCGCAGCACTAGGTACTGTGGCTCCTCACGTGCAGCAGCCGCCATTTCAGCCTCCTCGCGTGGCTCTTGACGATGGGGACGATGTCGATGCCGATGAAGAAGAATTCACGACTGAGTGACACCGTGAGGCATGCCTCCGGCGGCCCCTACCGGGGAGGCTTGGTTCCGCTTCGCAGAAAACACTCGATACTCATAATACAGAGGGATACAGGATACAGGATACAGGTGATACAGAATTTCCGCAGTGCTCTCCTCCAGCATCTCAGTCGCTAGTTCACACTCTGTGGATATCTGACTTCGCAAGCTGGTATAAGTTTGCTTTCGAAGCTAGCTACATTTGCATAGATACAGTGGTGGCTCATACGCGCTACTGAATATTTATTACTTGTTGTCTTTTCTAGACGAGGATAATTCTATTGTGTAAGTTATGTTGTAGGCTGAATTGTACTTCACAATGGCGAGTTGTGTGAGGAGTATTCTGCGAAGCAGAACCAACCCTCCCCGGGAGGGGCCGCCGGAGGCAACGGGCAACGTGGTTACTGTTTGTATTACAACTATTGGGCTATTTATCGGTCAGGAGTATTTTATCGTGGGCTTGAGACACGCTTTGACACGTTTGGGCGTGTCGGCCGATCACCACTGGATTTCCGGTTTTGGGTACTAAACAAACTAGGATCTCATTCCAGCTAATATATTCCAACCGATAGTTTTTATTGTGAGAATCGAACTTTCCGTTTTTACACACAGAGAAGAAGCTGGAATCTTAGGGTGAAAGACCGTACTTTGGTATGTATAAAGCAGAGTGAGACAAGAATGGCACTGGTTGTGTTGCAATGACGTGGAATAGAGAAAGCGTAGCCAACAGTATAGACTTAAGTGTATATAGATGGATCCACATATAGATGTGCTATACAGCCTAGACTGGCACCGGTTGTAATGGGGTAGAATAGAGAATAGCAGTAGATATCAAGAGAATATGCTCGTTTGAACAGTCAACAGATATTCTCACTCCTATATCATCCTGCCTGGTCTAGGTTGCTAATGTGTTTCGGCAGTTGAACATAATAGACACGGAAGCTCGACACCACAAGCTTCTGCGAAGCAGAACCAATTCTCCCCGGGAGGGGCCGCCGGAGGCATCGTGGATATGCCTCTGGCAGCTCCTACTGGGGAGGATTGGTTCTGCTTCGTCGCAGAAACCTCATTGTTGCACACTCTAACAAGAACATACACAGACACATTGCACAAGCACACCCAAACACGCATTCTCCGTGAGGCATTGAAAATCACAGATTTCCGCTGCAAACATTCTTCACGCTTTTTGTATCACCACGAGAGCAGCGCGTTTCCAGGCGATTTGACAAGCAAAAACGCGATTATAAAAAGCTGGGTTGATATTTGAGAGTTGGCCAACTGTTTGCGCGAGCCAAAAATAAATATATTCACTCTTTTCCACCCCTCAGTCGCTCTTTTTTTTATCTACTTTTTTACTTGGCGGTCCTGCGAACGAAGCACAAGAGAGCACAAGAAGGAAGAGAAGGATATAGGAACAAAAGTCTAAAGCAGTTTGCAAGGTCATTGAAAAGTGGATAACCAAGAAAGGGGGCAGAGGAAACGAATAAAAGGCAACAAGTCACGCCCTGTTTCTATCCACAGGATCTCTCTCACGTCGTCTCTTCTCTTTCGCTCTGCAGAGGAATTAAAGAAGATATCCTGTTTCAATCGACAGGACTTGCACCGTCTCTTTCCCACGCTGCTCTGTTTTTTTAATCCATGAGCAACATTCACCGGACCCTTCGGGACCGAGCGGGTCGACAAGATGAAAACGAAGGCGTTGTAACTTCGCGAATCACTCGAGCCAAGGCAGCCGCTGTTGGAGGCATTCAATACACGTCGCTGGATCAGACAGCATCAACGACAACCGCATCATCAGCAGCGGCAGGGCCGAGGACTCGAGCTGCCCTAGGGGATTTAAGTAATGTGGGCAAAATCCGCCAGGCCAATGCCAAGTCTTATAAGATGTCTTCTGGCAAACAGGGCGACACAATCATGGCCAGCAAAGCTCCTTCTGGCGCATCTGCCAAACCTGGTTTGCAGCGACGACCCTTGATAGACCGAAACCAGGGTCAGAACGCTGGGCTAAATAATAGCAGACCAAGGTCGAAAACAAACGAGATTTTACGCCAGCCCTTGGCGGCTGGCAAATTGGACTCTGAAAACATCCATGGACAAGAAGAACGAAAGAGAGCACAGGCTATGGTATCTGTATACCGGGCATCAGAGTCGAGAGAGCGACGTTCAAAAGATGAGCAGCAACCTAGACCAGGTCGGAAAGTGCTAAGTGAATTGGCTGTTAGATCAGACGTGACCAGTGAGAATGCTCTACCGTCAACTAAATCGTCTTTGCAGTCGTCTTCTTCTCACGAGAATACTGCCACTGGCCCCCAGCTGGCTAAACGTGCCGCGTCTACTTTGCTGGACGAACGCGGTCAGACATCCAAACGAATCAAACTCGATCATGAGGAGGAGCAGATAGCCAAACCCGAGCAGGATACGCAACAGCAACTGTGGGATGACCTAGACGCCGAAGATGCTGACGATCCGCTTATGGTGTCGGAGTACGTACTAGAGATCTTCGACTACCTATACATACACCAGGACCGTTATGTGGTCAAAGAAAACTACATGGACTCGCAGCCCGAAATCGACTGGAAGTCGCGCGACGTACTTGTCGACTGGCTGATAGAAGTGCACACCAAATTTAGACTGCTGCCCGAGACCCTGTTCTTGGCAGTCAACATCATGGACCGCTACTTTTCCCGACGACGGCTCTCTATAGATAAGTTACAGATCTCGGGGTTGTCGGCCCTGTTCATTGCCTCGAAATTCGAGGAAATCATGGCCCCCTCGGTCAGCAACTTCTCTTACGTCATGAGCGGATCTGAGCCCGATGATGTTTTAATCAATGAGCGTCGGATCCTCAGGGAGATTGACTACGACTTGTCTTACCCGAATCCGCTCAACTACCTGCGCCGGATCTCCAAAGCCGACAATTACGATATCCAGACTCGGACCATCGCAAAGTATTTATTAGAGATATCTCTGTTTGATCCCAAGCTCGTGGCTATGCGGCCCAGCGATGTGGCTGCTGGCGCTATGTATCTGTCTCGCTGTATGCTACAGCGAGGAGCGTGGTCCGCCAACCTGGTCCACTACTCGGGCGACTTGTCTGAAGAACAAACCAAACGTGTTGCTGCTGCCATGGTGGATTATCTCACTAGGCCAGTAGTACATGAGTCCTTCTTCAAGAAGTATGCCTCGAAAAGATTCTTAAAGGCTTCGATAATTGCGAGGGAGTGGGCCAAGGAGAATGCGACTGCATGGAATTGCTAGTGCACGCGCTCGTGTGTGCCTATCGAGAAAGCTCGAAAGGGGACCACGTTGCTTATGATTATTTTTGCCGACTGATTTTTTTTTGCTTATTGCTCGTCCTTGTTTATTATTATGCTTTTCCAACTTCACGAAACTGTTGCTTGATATTGTCGGTGTGCTCCCCTGAGTTCTCACCATTCTCTTCTAATAACCACCAACACACACTTGTATGATTTTATGTACGATAGTCACCTAACGAGTGTAATTCTAATATTCGTTTCAACTACGTGCCGATGTCCACCTGCCTCCGGCGGCTCCTACCGGGGAGGCTTGGTTCTACCTCGCAGAAATAACTGATACTATCTATCGTAAGTCGACTTGTACAACCACAGAGCCTTTCAATTACAGTTACATGACTTGATCTATCTTTGAGTATACGCTTTCTGCCAATCAGAACCAACCCTCCCCGGTATGGGACGCCGGAGGCATCCCTACAGACGTCCCTGATCTATTCTTTTCAGTCTATTTCGTAGTCTCGGCACGATCTCAGCTGTCCAATCCGGGTCCAGCTCCTCACGCTGTCCTCGGCCAAAAACCAGGGCCGAATATGCGAACTTTTGGCGCAGTTTGTCAGGCCAATTGTCGTCTACAGGAATCTTTTCGCCTGATTTTCTGATAACTATGTGAAAGTGGACGTGGTCTACAACCTGTCCTGCTGACTGACCGTTGTTCTGGATTATATTATATGAATCGGCCCTGAGTTCCTCCACCAACGCCCGAGCCATTCGGGCTACCCATAGACCTAAGGCTGCAGAGTCGTCTGAGTTCTTCCACATTTCGTCCATTTTTGCATAATGCTTTCTAGGAGTTATTAGAACGTGGGCCTGTGATGAAACCAGGGGTTGGATATCCAGAAAACCCAACACTCGATCTGTTGCTAGGATCACATTATCCGAGGTAGGAAATCCTGACGGATTCTCCGCTGCTATTTCGCAAAACGGGCATTCCATTACAGGTAGAAAGATATCCCGAAATAAATAATGCTGAACAATGTTACGAACTATATATTTGTATTTTAGCACATTAATTTGCAAAGCTTTGCCTTGCTCGGTTTGGTCTATATACTACTGTCGGCAGGGACTCGTTTGATGTGTTCTCAAATCTGGGGAAAAGAAGACCCACCTGAACCTAACGTTAATCCAATCCCACACTTCTCACCTAACATTTTCATTCTGCCACAACACCTAACCCGCTGACGATTAAATTCCAAGCAACCCAACCCAATCATAATTTAACATAGTCATTCTGGGAATTAAGCGAATTTTCTCGACCTGATCTCGAGGAAGCTGGAATTTTTAGTAGTCAGGACTTTACAGTAGTCTTTCACGCGTGTTTCTGAAAAAAGTTCGAGTGAATTTTGCTTACTTGCGAAGCTTTACTGCATTTATACTTTCACGACTATAGGTCTTTTCAAGTGGTACCAAAAGGCAGATTTCGCGATCGGTGAAGCAAGAGTCCCTCTGTATACGAGCTTGATTTTTGATAACTTTTGTCGATTGTTGTCTATTGAAGGCTGGATATTCGAGAAAAAGAGGAGAACAGAAAAGGGAACACACGCTTTTCCAAGACAATGTCGTGGAATAATAATAGACAAGGATACCCACAAGGAGGCGGTGGACATCAGCCTCGAAGACCTTTCAAAGGTCCTCCCAATAATAACCGAGGCTACCCTTCTCCTCGAAGATCAGGCGGTGGACCCCCTCCTCTGCCACCTGTGCCCCCAGGTCCTCCTGCTCCTTACTACGATACGTATGACGAGTATGCTATGCCCGAGGGTCCCTCGTCTAAAAGACAACGAATGGAACCCGCTGGTGGTTACTATCAACAGCCATATGGGTATAGAAATGCAGGCCCGCCTCCACCCCCGCTTGGACCTGCCCACCATCATGGCCTTCCTCCCGGATCTCACGGCTATCCTCCGAGTCCGGGCCAATATGGAGGCCCGCCAGGGTCAGGACCAGCTCCTCCAGGCCCTTACGGACCTCCCATGGGCCACGGTGGTGGCCCTCCGAGATATCCTGGCGGTCCTCCTCCTCTTCGAGGGGGGAATGGACCGGGGAACTATAATAAAAGGAATAACGGCCCTCAGCAACAGCAGTACGGGTCTCCATATCATAGTAGAAGGGGTCCCCACTACAATAACAACAATGGTAAGGGACCTGGCGGTGTTTCTGGCGCCGCTGCTGTCAGTAATGGTGCGTCTGCGGCCGGTGTTGTTGCAAGCGGTTTGAATAACTCTGGAGGATGGATATCTCAAGCCCCCAGAGTATACAGCGAGTTTCGAATATCCAGAGCGAAAATAGGATCTCTTGAGGTCACTGAGACGTACAACGCCAAGTCCACGAGAGAGTCTAGATTGCGACTGTATTTCAAAACAGCAAAAGACAACGCAGCTGTACCCAGCGGAGAAAACATGACTGCCAAAGAAAAGGCCCTGGCCGAACCAGATCGCCTTAGCATTTCACTCTATCAGGGATCCAAGAGAATGGTAATACCAGTGCAGGATGGGCTTAAAAAAGTTCGTTTCAACCGAGCCAACGGCCACTTTGTGATCGAGACGTACTGTTGGGCCTTGTTTGAACAGGCAAGTAACAAAGGTCAGTACCACAAATGTGATGATTTCACCGAGGGCAAACTGGAAGAGGCTCGTGGTGTAATCGAACTATGGGTAGACAGAGATCACCCCTTGCCCATGCTTCCTAGATGGACCCGTGGTAACATTGAGGGTCATATCTATGCACAGTCGAAGTTCAGGTCTCTCGGCGTTTTGGAGGTGGCAGATCCGGCCGAGGTCAAAAGCTTTGATGATATCTTGTCACTGTGGGCGCAAGAGTCTACGGCTGGCGCAGAGTCTGAGCGACGGGAGTTTGTGTCAGAGAAACTGAATGGCACACGTGGGTATCTTTTGACACTCACTTCCAAAGTGCTGTTGAGCGGAAATTTGTCTGTTAGCAAGCCGCCAACCTCCAAGCTACCACCATTGTATGGGCCAGGTGGCTCTATGCTGAATCTGTCAAGTGCTGTAAAAGCGATTCTGGCTACTATGGTTAAGCTAGCTGAAAATTGGGAAGATGATGCATTTATTGAAAGGATCAAAGTGATTTTGTACCAGGTCCCTGAAGCCCTTTTGTGGCGAGATCTAGATAGCCTTTTCAAGGAGCGCGATCGTTACGTTGATTTCGATCATGTGAAAGTTCTGGACCAGCTGCGAGAAGGGCGGTCATCAAACGATGGAGGAGAAGAGGATGCTGAGGGCAATGGAGAAAACGGGCACACCGGTGAGGAAGGAGAAGGGAGAGAAGGACACCAGCAAGAGCAAGAGCAAGAACAAGGACAAGGAGAAGAAGAAAAAGGCGAAAGTCAAGAAAATGAAGGAGGACAGAATGAGTATGATTATTACCAATATACCGAAGAAGCTAATGAAGAGGGCGACAACGGTGGATATGAGCAAGAGATTAGTATTGACGATCCATGAGCAGGAAAACGTGTATATTTTATAAAAATGGCTCTGCTAATACCAGCAGCGACTCTTGATAGAATGAAGATAATACTAGCAAAAAACAAGTTAGGGATGCCTCCGGTGGCCCCTGACGAGGAAGGTTGCTTCTGCTTCGCAGAAAGTGTAGCACTCGATAATAACATTAGATAAAAGGATTTATAACTGCAAATTCAACAACCCCGTAGCTGAATGAGCCAGCGTACGGCGTACGACGGATAGTATCAATTACTTACAGTTTAAATAATATCCTTCTTCATACTCTTCTGTGAAAGAATGGGTACTCTCAACGATAGATAAAAGGCACCTACGAGTAGGCAGTATAAAATTATTTACATGGAACTTTAAATGCGATACGTATCATCAGCTTCTGCCAAGCAGAATCAAGCCTCCCCGGTAGGGGAGCCCGGTTGGCGCCGCCCGAGGCACCTCCCAGAGTCCCCGGTGCTCACCTAAGTATCCGTAAGCTCGTCCAATACGCCGTCAAATTGTTCGACTTTCTGTCCGTGAACAGGATGTATGGTGCCATCCCAAGCCCAGCTTGCAACCAAATCCATACCCATATATCCAATCCCCGTTATATCAAAGTTATCAACCAGGACTTGCGCAGAATCCGGCGTACTGTACTGGGTTTGGCCAGATTTACTGCTTCCTTGCTCTGATGCGTCAATACTACTTTGACTTTGAACCAAAGTTGGCGGCGTGTCATCAGCCATCTCTCCAGCAAGAACCTCAATATTTCTGACAAAAGTGGCTGCGACTGGACAAAACGGCTCAATTGTCTTTAGAACATTCCTCAAGTCGTTATAACTCGCCCTTGTAGACTGAACCTTGTCAGAGCTGCTGGTTACTACAGAGAAGAGAAACCTGGCTGTCGTGTAAAGAGAGTAGGTCACACAGGGACTCTCAACGAGTGCGGCATAGTTTCGCTCTCTGGCTGTCTGGCAAGCAATGTTAACGACGTCGAGACTGCAGTCCACACAACGCTTTGCCCAATATTTTATATCGACACTAGGTGCCAAATCTGGAATGAACCGGCCAGCCAGGAGCACAGTACGACCAATGATCAGAATTCCTGTCTGCAACATAATCCTCAGAGCGATTAGGCTGTTGCGACGGCTCACATTAGGATCTAGCGGTATGGGAGGCAATATGATAAGTAGAGTGGAGATGGCGAAATCCAGCTTGGGAAATATGTGGGCCCATTCTTGAGCGAAGTTTTGCCGGTCTTTTATGCGACGAACGGGAGATCCGAGCTTGTTTATCTGGCCTACCGTTTCGCTGAATAGGCACAGATACGGGAAATTAGACTGATCGTATGCTGTGAGGATCTCGGGACACTCAAGACCCTTTTCCATGGATATCGAGTCACCCGGGAGGCCCTTTGAAAAGCGCAGGTCGTCTACAGGTAATCGAGTGCTCACAAAGTCTGGATCCATTAACTGTGGCCAGTATGATAATATGGTGGACGAACGATCAAAGTAGAGAGCAATCCAAAATGCTCGCCGTTTCTCTTCTAGATCCACATCGTCACAACTTTGGATATCAGCACTTAGATTGCCGACATCGAGCTGATGCAGACCCTGCATCTGCGCTGCTCTCATGATCCTACCAGCAGTCTGCCAACCTTGGGCAAGCAGCCCATTGTGGAACTCGTAGAATCCAACCATCATCCAAGATTGCACATAGTCGAGCCCGAAAAGATCGTTTGTGCTGTTTGAAGTCTCTGCCTTGTCGAGAAGCTTCCTTGCCTGATTATACAAGACCTTGGAAATCTCAACGTGCTCGGGGAACATCGCAGCACCGAAAGCCATAAGAGCGTACTGCATGAACAGTTTGGGAGCGTGCTCACCACCCAGTTGTAGACGTCGTCTGAATTTGGGCTCGTTCAAAAACATGAAGTTGATGTGGCACTTCGTAAAATACGAATCAACGAATAGGGTCTGCAGATGGCGGTCAGGGAGGTAACTGCTATCAATGCTCTGGTCGACTGCCGGTGAAAGACCTATGCCACTGGTGGTGTGAATGGGACTGTGACTTCCGTCACGGCTATTGGCCCCATCTTCGTTTGAACTAGATCTCCTGGGAGCCACGGATGAAGCCGAAGATGGAGGAGAAGATGTCCGCACTGGTGCCGGAACACCTACATTTTGTTCGATAATCGACTCGAGTTGCATTATTTTGATCTCCAGTTCCCTAACATGGCCCTTTTTGGGCCCGCTTCGTTTCCGGGTGTCAATGTAGACACAATCGCGCGCGAGCTTTGTGCACTTGGAACATTTGGGCCTCTTACCGTCACATTTGAGCTTTGATTTTCGGCATGCATGGCACGCGATGTGTTTCAACTTGTCTATATCCTGTTCCATAGTGTTTTCTCCGGCTCCTCTTGGTTGGCTCAATCAAAGAGATATCCCTTCTTCAATCCTTGTGTAAGAGCATAAATACTAAGATTGATCAGACGGATGCCTCATGGAAAGTATACCATCCAATAGTTGTTGTATTCAATAAATAATCTCTCCACTACTCTCCACTTCCGACCGGCTCAGAGTGCAAATTAGATCTTATATATCAATCCACCCTCTTTGGATTGTTGCTCAATGAGCATAGAATACCTCCGAGCACAACCGCTTCCTGTATGAGCAGGCCAAATTATATATAAGATGACCAACAGATCAAAAGAGCCTAGGAAAATTTACTCGAAGCTTGAGCAATAAAAAAAGGGTCCTGAGTTAAGATTACACTAACAGATCAAAGACATTTCTCGAGGTTGATTTTGCCCCCCAATCGGGACGGATCCCACGGATGAAAGTTGTTCCGAAGGATATGTGGCCCAGGCCCTACTCTGTCCATTCGGGTCGAAGCGGACAAGGCTAAAATGAACAAATTGTGTGAATAGCGGATCGTGAGGGTCTATCTAAGCAAGAAACCTGAAAGCCTGGTATATCTTTTAATTCGTTTCAATGTTTTCAAACAAACAGATAAAGTAAGGGTGAGAATTTGGCATGCAGATTTTAACGATGTGCCCCGCTATACCCCGCAGGACCCAGCTACATTTTTCACAAATAAGACTGTTGCAAAAAGATATAATTCTATTATGAATTCATACCAGCAGCGAGTCAAGTTCTCTAGTAGCACCGCTTCTGCGACAAAGATGCTCCGCTTCACGAGTTTTATACAGGTTTTGGGTCCTACGTTCATAGACAATGGTTTGCACCTAACTGCAATGGTATAGCAATTGCGGATTCTAATGATGTAAACTCAGAAGTCTCAATTAAAGTTAGTTTCGTTATGTAGAACAAACAAACCTACGATATTCGACTTGAGGATCGAATTAGTCTATTCCAGTCTGAATGTGAGGTGATTAGCAGAGGCAGAGACAATTATTGCAGAATCTTCCGAAACCTATCCAAAACTTATGTAACCTCGTGGAAGCAGAGTTGTTTTGCGAGGCAGAACCTATCTCCACGGAGGGGTTCCGTCGAATTCGACGGCTGCGAGGCTTCCATCTCAGACCGGCGTAGACGTGGCACTCACTGCCCTGATACGAAGATTAATCGAGTTATAACTGCGATTCGAAATCCACTTTAAGGGGTTGAAAAGTTACCCCGCTGTAAAATTGCAGAAGAACAGCTCCCAAAACGGTCAAGTTGCATACAAATAAATATATGGAGACGATATTTCGTTTAGCAGTGAATCGATCGATTCTTCGTACAATAATAGCATGGGATATTTGAGAGCACAACTTGTGGATTCTGGGCTACGAGTCCAAGGACTGGAAGGTGAGTTAAAGGAAAACGAGTGAACAATAAAACAGAATCATACTCAAACACTCTTCTAACTAGAACCCCATCGGAAGGTCGGATATTGTATTCCTCGTAAGTAGTGTTGAAGCTTTGAGTTTTGCGTGTTTTCCTGCTTACACAAGTAGAAGGACGCGAATTGAGAATCGTGGAATAGAAGAAGCAATCCCCCAATATATCGCGTTAATGCAACGTGAGAAATGACTAACATTTAGAAAGTCCCCACAACGGTGACCCCACTGTAATAAAATTCAGGCAGATTCTCAATATTGTGCCGGATTCATCGGAAGCTTCAAATACGCTGTACCAAGTGCAGTACGCTCAGGAGATCAAGGATAATACTTACGTCCCAGCACGTGTGAGAGTCACGCTCGAGGGTGATATCAATTTGAAAGCTCTTCAAGAAGCCTATGTTGGAGCCAAACGCGGCAAGTCACTCCTAGTCATCATCTCACCCAAAAGCGGACCCGGAAGGGCCAGAGAAATCTATGAAACACGAGTAGCACCACTTTTTTCGGCTGCTGGGTGTTCCACCACTGTGAAATACACGACTCACCGCCACCATGCTATGGAAATCGCAAGAGATATGGACGTATCGGCGTTTGACGCCATTGTATGTTGTTCAGGAGACGGCATTCCTCACGAAGTGATAAACGGGCTGGCAAAACGTGCAGACGCTAAAGCAGTGCTCAGCAGCATGCCTATCTGTCAAATCCCTTGCGGATCGGGGAACTCGCTGGCGTGTTCTCTCAATGGGACTGCATCTCCGACCGCTGCAGCTCTCGGCATAGTCAAGGGTATCCCGCTCAAAGCGGACCTAATGTACTTTACGCAGGGCGACGAAGTCACGTTAACGTTCTTGTCTCAGACTTATGGCCTCATTGCATGGGCTGACTTGGGCACCGAGAATCTTAGGTTCTTAGGAGGGCAACGTTTTGCCGCTGGAGCAGTCATGGGGGCACTTTCGGCGACCAGCTACCCTTGCGATCTAGATATTAAATATGCACACCAGCATGTTGAACAAGTGAAGAAGCACTTTGCTACAGCAGTCAACAAGGTTGAGAACCCGCTAGAAGGTGAAGTAATTGACGACGACTACGACAAGTTAGAGCACAACAGGGGGTTACCTCCTCCTAAATACGGCACTGTTCACGATCAGTTGCCAAGTGACTGGGTGCATATCAAGAAGAACAAACTGAGCACCTTTTACGTGGGAAATATGCCATATGTATCTGCAGATGCGCTTTTTTTCCCAGGTGCTCTTCCCAACGACGGTACCATGGATCTAGCAATGTGGGACAGCACTGTGGGCCGGTTCAAGACCCTCGACATTTTGCTCCAGATCGAGAAGGGAAAGCACGTCTATAGCAACAAGGTGGAGTACTCCAAGATCGAAGCCTACAGACTAACCCCTCGCTTGTCAGAAGGCTACGTTAGCATTGACGGCGAGTCTTTCCCATTAGAACCGTTCCAAGTCGAGGTAATGCCGGGAGCAGGCTGTTTTTTGAGTAGCACTGGTGGGTACGTGGGAGTTGACGTTTTGAGGTGATGGCAGTCTTGGTGGTTTGAGACCACACCTTAGCATAGAGAATTCTTTCTGCGTAGCAGAACCTTCCCGTGAGAGGGAGGGCCACCGAGGCAACATCAAACTGCTCAGAGCAGATACTTTTCAACACATCAATTATTTACAAACAAGTTAATTTATCAGCAAAAGATTTTAAACCCAAAAAAGGAATTCTAACTGAGAGCCACAGCATTTAGTCTCTTGTCCCGCTTGTACAAATACACTAGGGGAACCAATAAAATCAGCATCACGGCATCCAGTCCAATATTGTACGCATATCCCTTTAGGTATCGTGGAGCATCTTCCGTTTTCCATACAAAAAGAGGCACCCACACCGAGAAGGTGTTACCTAGAGTGTTCATGGTCGATAATGTCAGGGCTCGCTCAACATTGTCGCCCGAACAAATGACGTTAGCCCAAGTGTAGAGAATGGCAGCAATCGAGTCTGCTGTTCCAGACAAAAAGAACGCCAGCATCTTTCCGGCATTGCTGATATTCCAAATGGTAAGTAGAATTCCAGCGATCAAATTGAGCACAGCAACATAAGCAATGAGCCAGTGATAACTGTCCTTGAAACTATCCGAGATAACGCCATTGATCAAAGAAAATACCATTGTCACAGCAGGTATGACAGTTGTGATGGTGTTGGTTTGATAGTTGGAATAGTGTTCCTGCAGCCAAAGAGTCAAACCAGAGTTGGACGAGATTCCGTCGGCCTGCGAGAAGAACACAGCAAAAAGCACCAACATACCGAAATGCCAGTTTCCGAAAACGGCTTTCTTGATGGAGCCCAAAGTGATCTTGGTGTAGGAGGTCTGACGTCCTTCGCGGAGCATTCTCAGACGGGCAAGCTTCATTTCACTGTCATTCAAAAACCAGTTCCACTTTCGTGGCTTATCTGGCAGACCTGGCAGAACCAAGAATCCATAAGCTGTAATGGGTGTGGTTATGATGAAAGCAATAACGTACAGCCATTGCCAGCCTGCAAGACCTGCTACCCCATCTAGATTCTGATGGGCAGCAGCTTGGATGTACCCGCCAGACATTGATCCCACCTGAGAAGCACAGAAGTAAATAGCAGATCGTTTGGTCAATTCAGAGGCAGTATACCACGACCCGAGAATCCACTGGACAGTGGGGAAGAAGAAAGATCCTAGGAAGCCTATGCAGAATCTCAGAGCATAAAGCTGATGGTAATTGGTGATCTTGAACATCCCCAGTGTGAAGAAGGACCATACCGTATCCATGAAGGGGAGGTAGATGTGAATTGGGATCTTGGTGGCCAGCATCGACAGCGGGATCTGACCAAAGATGAACCCTGCCATGTACACTGAGCCCTGGTATGTTAATTGATTCCCGTACATACCTAAGGCCTCTTTCATGCCAGATACATAGGCATAGGGGACAGTGGTGGAGTCGAGGGTTTTGACAAACGAACTAAGGAAAACGTATAGAAGGATCAAGAGATCTAGTTTCAAAATGAGTTTTCTTTCCTCGTGACTATCGGTCGAAGAAAACCATTGGTACCATTTGTGGGGAGCCTGAGGGGTCTGTAGGAACGCCAACTCTTCGGCCGAGAGGTTTTCGTGTATAGTAATATTGACATTGGGGTTGTCCTGCTTTTCATTGCTGACAGAACGAGGAGGCTCTGTTGAAAGCATCTTAAATATTTATGCGCAGAGTTTCTGTTCTGTGAGATATTTTTCCCCGTCAATATCTATTCTCTACTAATATCAAAATCTTTTAAAACTAGTCATTCATTCATTCATTTTAACGTTATATATATGCTTCATTTTAATCTCGATCACGCAATAGCCTACAATTTGACGTTTAACGGTTGCCTACGAAGATCGGGTATATTAAAGTTACATGTACTAACGTTTAGATCTTTTTCCGATACAGGGTTTGTTGGACAGGAGAAGAGTCATTTGCCGATAAAAAGATATCGCGGGACCTCGTTTGTCACTTTACTATGCCGATGCCATAGAACTAAGAGCTCGAAGCATTTAACTGTGTCTTCCTTACAAAGGGGACTCTTAATTGATTTATTGTAGTTAAGGGCTTTCTTGGTCGAGTTCGAATTGAACTGCAGCACTTTTTAACTATCGCATCTAATCCCTGCATATGCAAAGGAAAAACTTCCGTATCCAACCGAATCAACTTAATGTCGTAGCAGATAGACTACGGAAGAGAAACTTGAAAACAAGCTTGATTCTTGGATGACTCAGAAGTGTGGGTGAACTAAATTTCACACCAGGAAGATAGGGACCTACCTATGAATTATTATTGTCTCCAATTCACCTAGTTGGTTAACTATGAGCTCTCACTCCCTTTGCCTTCCCTAAAGCGTAACCACCCTTGCAAATTGAAATTCCACAAACCAGAAATCTACCGTTATTCAATTTTCTTCGTTAAGCTGAAACTGTAACTATCGCACCATTTGGATTTCATGGTCTAACTCGGCTACTTTGCCGAAGAATCAGAAAAGATTTACCACAACTGGAAAGAAATTGTACATCTGGGGGGTATTGAGAGATACATTTCTAAGAGCATGTTCGCTCGCTCATGAGAAGGTGGTTAGTTGGCTTGTCTTTTCACAGCAGGCATGAACATGTCAAGATCCAACAAGAGGAGGACAGTGAGTATCTGATTACAAAAGAAGAGAATCTTCAGACCTTCAGACAAATGGGTATAACCAACCATCCATCAATTTATCAAACCGCCTAATATATCAAATTAAGACCCCCACCAGAGTAACGTTAGGTGCTGCCTGCAGGTCCAGCTGAGAAAAATCGAAGTGAAAGAGGTTCAAATACTTAAACAGTTGATTAACTTCCAGCAAGGGAATTACTTAGGGCTAGAATAAATGTCAGAAATTAATCATCACAGTAAAGGAGTTTAACTTTCGAGTTTTTTAACATCGGAGTGTTTTTGCATCGGAGTTATAACACTTTCATATCTACATTATTTCTTAAAAAGTAACTGACTGCCCGTGCCCATGCACATAAGAGACTTCAAGGTTTAAATCAAACTTACATCTCTGTCTCAGCAGGCAAGTTTAAGCATTTTTGCTTACTCCACACCTCCCCGGACCAAGTTGAAACCGTTAGTCAAGTTTCATCATGATTCAGGCCGTTTCGGTTTTCGGTATCCGATTGGTAATAGAGCCTGTACACGAACAAAAGAACATCTTAACAGTTTTGCTAAATTTACTGCTGCCATTTGCTCATCTATGTAACTATAAGCAATTATAGTTTCATTCTTAGATATGTGCAGCACTTCTAAAATTGTAACAAAAGTATAGGTTCACCGGTTTATGTACTTCTGGATGCTTCTCCATTATCCCATCCTACCGATGTTATCCCAATGTTAATGTTAATAATATCAAATGTAGAATAAATGCCACTAATGTATGAATACATTATGAGTAGTGGGTGGTATCCATTAATAGAACATCATTAATGCAGAATCATCCAGAGGGCACTGGCTGAATCTACGACAGTCTGTAGCTATAGAAGAGAATTCATGACTAGTTTGAAATTTCTGCGAAGAACCAACCCTACCCAGGGAGGGGCCACTGGAGGCAATGCCCACCTCTGATAACAATTTACTACGAGATATATGCTCTGTTGAGTTTTTTTAACGGCGTTAATACCTTAACATTAATAACATCACACTTTACGCACAAACACAGGGAAGAAAGCATGGTTTTTTCCTTTCTAAACATCAACAGAAACCATCCTTCAAGTTTGGTTTCTAATCGTCGCACCTCCCCCTCGCACACTTCCCCCTAGGATCATATATATATTTATGCTACACACAGACTCTCAAGTCTCTCTCGTCCTTTTTATATTTTGGCGGTTTGCACAACTGTCAAGACTTTTCAGACTTCCTCAGACTTATTTCTTCTTCTCAGCCTCAGCCTCAGCCTTCTCTCGCAGTCGCTTCTCTCGCACACCAGTGTACTTGGCGTTAGATCGAGCAAGTCGCAGGGTTCGGAAAGCAGTCTCGTCACCCTGCTCAACAGCTCGGGTGACAACCTCGGTCGAAGCCTGGGGCAGAGGGAATGCAGCAGAAACAGACAACTGCTGCTTGGCGGCAGCAATCTCCTCAGCAGTGGCATCACCGCTCTTGGGCTTGCCAGCCTTTCTGGGAAGCACAATCAGCTTAGCCTTGTACTCCTTGAGTCGGGTAACGTTGAGTTCAAAGCCCTCTACGGATCGGTTCTGTCGTCGGTGGTCAACGGCAATACCAATAGTTCGGGCGAGCTTTCGGGGCACACCAGCAGCCTTGAGCTCCTCAAGGGTGAAACCTCGTCCCTCTCGCACCTTTCGGTTGTATCGGATGGTAGGGGCTCGCACAACAGGTCGCAGCAGGTCCAAAGGCCGAGGAGCAATCAGAGCAGCTCGCTTAGTTCTGGCATTTCGTCGGGCGACCTTCTTTCCGGCCTGGTCGAAATGAGTCTTGACTCGCTCCTGCCAGTGCTTTCGGAAATGGTTCTTGACGATGGGGTAGTTCTTTCCAATGGCCATTGTTGTGTTGGGTTGTGTGGTCTACTACTCTTGTCGGAATGGATGGAGGTAAACTTTCAAAAGCTTTACTGTACTCTAAAAGGTGGTGGGAAAAGTTTCAGGCCAATGATCTCTGCCTAATTTGGGTTGAGTGTAAGACTGTTTTCTCCCTGTTCGGGAACAGGGACGGCTCACATATGCCGCATGAGCCGCTGACAATACTGTGCGGCAAGCTGATCCGGAGACGAGCAGGAGAGGTTGCTGGGGGCCAGCCCCAGACCCCGTGGCTCTGCTTCGCAGAGATTTGGAGTTATATATGAGAAAATACTGGTAGGTTAGTTATTGATTCCCAACATCTACCTCTGCTCCTAAGAACTTTGAAGTATGCTATAGAATTTGTTAGTAATAATTTAAACATCTGTTATTAGACACATTGTTTTGCGGGTCACGACGGTCAGTTCCTACAGCACACCACCTCGCCAGCCCCATAGATCGCAGGAACATTAAAATACCCGGCGAGTTGTATAACATCTCTCAGCCTTGTACGGCGGTACTGCACGGCTGAAATACGAAGGGTGTGGAGCATGGAGTCCAGAGAAGAAATTCCGCTTCGCGGAACTAACCTCCACGGAGTCGCCCTGTGCCCTGCCAGAGGGAAAATGCCGCGAGAGTTTTAACTGCCCTGAAAAATGCAGGAGATGATGGTTAACCTCGAATCTCAATTGCTGCTGGGGCGGACTAACAATTAACCAACCTTGCTCGAACATGGAAGGTTTAAATCGAAGTTACAGTTTACATCAATCCCTGCAACTTAATTCCACAAGCATTGGTTCCGCCTACCTACCTGTCTGAATACGCAAGCCCTCAGCACATGTGAATTATGGATAAGTAAAATATAAATGTCAAATGTGCTGCGTCAGCATGTACTGTGCTTTTCTTTTACTCTGCTTCTGCCATACTTGTTTTTTACCTTCTAAACGGCCTAACTTTGGTTGACGCTCGGTGAGCTTTTTGAAACTTCTCCTTTGTCGTTAGGTTCAAACCTTATAACCTGTGTTTTACAATTGTTATGTGCATCGATAAGTTGTGGTCACTTCTATATTTTCTTGGGTTATTTCTCTATACATAATATGGACAAATCCTCTAGAGACTTTGTTGGAAAAAGATAAAATTCTTGTTGTCGATGTCGATGTGTTGTTCCGGTTGAGTTCAATTTGTCTCCAGGGCTTGACATGGTGATGTCGTGCTGCCCTGATACGAGGACCCAGATTGGGCTCCAGGAACACTATCAGTGATTTCCTTAATGCTGCTAGACGATCCATAACTCGCCTGTCCAACGGAGACCTCGTTGTTATCCAGGTCGTAGACTATGTAGGCGGATCGGAGAAACGGCACTCCTAGTGCTGGAACTGAGTACTTTGCGTCCTCTTGAATGGCAAGGGCGCAAGTGACTTGCTCGCCATTCCCGTTGACGATGGGCAAAAGGGCCTGGGCGAGATTTACTCGGATAGGTACTCCGCCCTCGAGGTATATTGTTAAGTATTTGTTTTGGAGCGTCGAGTTATCGCAGCCAACCATGGGGAACCCATCGGCGCTGAAGTCGACGGACGGAAAGTCGGCTAAGATGGAGTAATAGGCATCCTGCGGCAAAGTTAGAGACGTGAAACCCGTGTCGAGGACCGAGGTGTAAGAATCGCTCTGGTGTATGGTGTTTTCGCTGGTGGGATCGCATTGGCCGTTTTCATAAGTGATTTTCTGCACAGACACGAAAAATCGGGTATATTCGTCGTAGGTCGGATCCTTGACTACTGGCACGGTCCACAAACCCCCAGTGTACTTCTGATTGTCTACAGCTCCGAAGATGACAGTGCCGCTCTGAGCTCCTACGTCGTTGAGATACATGGAGTAAGCTGCGGTCTGGGTTGTGCCTTGGCTTTTCAAAAGAAACGGGAGATTGTCATAAGTGGCAGTCCCCCCAGAGGCTTCCAGCGACTTGTAACCCAAGCCTAGGATGCCTCGGCTGATTGTCGAGTTTGTCCCTACACCCATTCCTAATCCCGTGACGGTTGTGCCATCACCAAGCTGGACTGTGTCGGTGCCGAAAATACCGTGAACATAAGTTCCATCCAAATAATTGAGCCACCATTGTGAATATTGCTCTTCGAAATCAGAAGATTGACTGGGGTCAAATGTCCAAGGGCAGCTGAACTGTTGGCTGGCTGGTACAGCGCTGCTGCCACTTCCCTGGCAATAAGGGTTCGAGGGACTGACGACCCACAAGTCCGAAGATCCAGTATCGATAAGTACTTGAACTTTTTGGTCATTGCTGCCAATGCCCAGCTCAATGTTATACCCGGTGATGTAATTGAGAATTGTCTCAGCTCCTGTCGACCTAGAACTGTGTCTTCTCTTTTTTTTGTATTGTTTGTGTCTCTTAAGCAAAGGGGTAGCAGTTGTTGAAGAAGTTGAAGCGTTGAAAGATATTGGTTTTCCAGAATCCGATTTCGAATTCACTGAGTCATCATCCGAGTCATCGACATCATCATCCACGCCTTCGCTCTCTGTAAGACTCCCGGTAAGAGTATTTTCTAGCTCAGTTAATGGGTCCATGAGAGCCTGGAATGCATCATTTGCAACCTGCGTGAGTTGATCAAACAGATTCGGGACGTGGCATATGATCTCTTGGATAACGGTGGCTGGGGCGCCCTCGAGCTGCTGAACGATTTGGTTAGGCTTATCTGGTGCACTGCTGGCCCCAGCATGAAAAGCATGATTAACGGTATAGTCCATTGCTACGAAGCTGCGATCCCCATTGCTGCTTCGTACAACATAAGCGTTTGCTGAGCCTAAATATGCCACTGCCAGGCCGTTTAATGCTGCTAGTCTCATTTTTGTGTGAATCTGCTTCTGCGAAAAACAGGAACGCTTCTAAGGGGGTTTAACGGACAAATAATAAAATATTTTCCTTCCAGCAGGTATTATATTCCCCAATTCTGGAACTACCAGTTTATATCATATCTAATCGAAGAGTATGGACCCACCGCCCTTTTGGATGTTTGAATCATGTCTGAATGGCCCACTGGGTCTTAGTTCAACAGAGGGAAACATTGGTGAACTAGAGTGCCTAAACATCGGATGATTCTACAAAGAGGCCTGCGCTCTATACGGAATTACGTGACTCAATGGAAATGGAATAGAGGAAATCACGATAAATCGTATTATTCATTGTATTCTGCGGGATTTTCAAGCTTTGAGCGATCTGTCTAGTTGGTTCTACAATATTTTTTGTATACCTCCTGGGTAACTAATTGACATTATGTTTTGGATGTTTTTTTTTGGAAATAGAGAATATAAGGGAATTGGTCAGTGTGCAAAAAGAAGAAGCTCAGCTTGCTTTCTTGAATTGTTCATCCTGCTTGTTTTTCTCAGCATCTCCAAGCTTCTCGCCGTTCTATCCTTTTCTCCCAAGACGTTTCTTGACGCATGTTTCAGGTACGTTCTTCTACAAGGATTTTGGCACGGACGAGCTCGCACCACCCAGGAATTTATGTCGCAGTTCCAACTGCTTACCAGGCATGGTGCTGCCAGACAACGTGTAACTTAATGGAAACGATGTGAGACACGGTAAGGACCAACTTGTCTGATGGGTGGAGCAAGCCCCAGAAACATTTGGCGACAGACCAATACGTAGTCATTGATAGGAAATTCTGGGATCTTTAACTATCTCAAATACGTATTTACATTTTGTGAGCATCGCTTCAACTTTAGCTAGCTCACTATTTTGTTTCTTCATTTAATAAAGTTCCAGCCCTCGTTTCATTCCTCCTCGCAGCCACTGTGTGAAATTACATAACCTTTTAAAGACGCACAGTCTGCGAAGGGCCACTGTGAAACAAAACGCTCATGCATACATTAACATCGTCCACACTCAACCTTCTCTCTCCTCATTTTCTTTAAATCAAGAAAGAGGAAGCCGAGATCACTTACTATGCTTTTTTGGACATACCCGGAGGTCGTTCAGGCCCAAAAACTGGCCGACTACGGGCTGTATGTCCTCCATTAGTAATAAGCTCATCCAACACGCTTTCTGGAGGCATCATATCTACCCCATTACGAGCTGCGTACTTGCGGAAGCCTTGCTTAAGTTTTTTCCTGTCCATGTTGGACCTTTGGGCTCCCAAGAGACTTAAGAACTGTTTTAGTTGTTCGGCAACTAGTTCCAAGTAGTCATCTATATCTTCTTCGGTCGGTTCGAAGTCAACCTCACCACCAACATCAATATTGTCATAATCATTGGGACGGACTTTTAGGTGGGTCACATGCATGCCCTTTTCTCGTGCTCCTGCGACTAATGCAGGTATTTCTCCAGGCAGAGGAGCCTTCAGTGGGGATGCGGCAGTCCCTTGAAATAAGGAATTTGTATTCTTCTGTTTCTGTTCTTGCTTGTCTGTGTGTTTATCTGTTGGTACCGCTGCTGTTTCCGCTGTTGACTCAGGAGTTGGTTCCAGTGCTGGTTTTGGTGTTGATGCCCGTGCGTTTTGCAGCTCCTTTGTGGTTCCAGTGACAGCTGATTCAGGCTCTCTTGAATCTGGCCGAGTCTTATTCGACTCACTTTGTTTACCGCTAAACACAAACTGAGTTGCGCTTGAAGAAGAACCATTCGTCCTGACTGGACGTCCGTGGTTCAATGCCAGGAGAGTTTTTCCTTTTGTATGACCATTTGCTAAGGGCGTAGTAGAGGAGCTTGGACCATCAGGAACATCCGAACTGGTCCCCGTAGCTTTGCTCTGTGGAGTGGGAGATTCCTGCGATACTGCCTCAGTAACCTTGAGATCGCGTAAATAACCAGCCAAACCTTCATGTTGCTGTTCCTTCACTACCCTCTCACTGATTTCCATGTTTTCCAATCCACGCTTTTTAGTATCTTTGTTTTCGCCAAGCTGGAGCTGGATCTCCCTTTCAATAGCGTTGTCTCCTTCAGATTCGGCTCCGTTAAGAAAACCATAGTCATAGCCACCAAAATCAGCACTTTCATCAAGAATAGTATTTAATAGCTCACTTTTTACCAGTAACTCATGTTTAAGGTCTTCGACCTCACTCTGTAATTCAGGCTTTTCACGAGCATAATCGGCAATCTGCTCCTGCAGTGCAGTCATCCGGTTATTCATAGTCTCCAGGCTCTTGAGCGCTTTGGTATATTTAGATAAGTACACCTGGGCTTCAAGAGACTTTATTCGAAGGCTGCGTTGGAATAATCCCTCCTTCAGTTCATACTGTCTCACTATAACAGCAGCAAAACTGCTTGTACTGGGTTTAGGCAGCTTTTTACGCACGTCGAGCAGCTTACTTTGTATTGTCAATAGCTTCATAACATCTGAAAATGGCATAGAATGCTCTCTATCGGGTCCTAAACGCTGTAGCATTTCCTTAAACGTCTTTAACATCTCATCTGGATCGGTTTCGTCAGTTTCAGCCTCAGGGTCGCCAGGGAGAGGGAAGGTCGCAGTGGCAGCTGTGGTTCCTCCTCGGATAGTTTCTTTCAGCAGGTCTATTAATGAGATGTATTCGTCATGCTTTATCTGGTCCAGCTCAGATTTGGCCTTTTTATATTCGTTTTCAAAATGCAGCTTGTCCTTCTCTAACGATGATCTGTTTTCAACCATGGAAACAAACTGTCTTTCGAGGCCTGTAAGATCCGCTCGTAGATTGCCATAGTTGTATAACAGAGCCCGGATCTTTATGCGATCTGACTGAATGGCTTCGATCCGCTCAAATGCAAACTCTTCAGCTTTTTTGGTCTCGTCCTGCGTGAACAAAAAGTCTCTTACGCTGTCGTACGCTTTGTTGTCGGCCTCGGTCAGATATTTTTGCAACATTCGCGTCAACGCTGGATCTCTTGGGTCGTATTCTTGGGCCTTTGTGTCTACTGGGACATCTCCGAGGCCCATCCTCTCATAAAGTTGGTATAGTTCTCCCAGATATTCTGATCTTGGCTTCATAGCAGGGTGCTCCAGCTCTATTTTCGCAGTGCCAGCCGTTGATCCTGATTCTGGTACTTTGACATTATTATCATGCTTATTTGATGAACCTCCCGAAAGGGGGCTCCCGTTCACCGAGCCCAATCCCGGACTATTGGTCTCACCATCTTTCGTAATGGAGTGGTCTTGGGACGAATGTTGTTCAGTTCCACCTAGCGGCTGGATGGTGGAGCCTGCCACATCAATTTCACTACCTGAGCTGTGAGAAAAAGCTTCACGTATCTTCTCCTCTAGCTTCAGTCGTCTCTTCTTTGACTTGGACACCATTTATTTTGTGCGGTCTGGCGATAGTTTTGTGCTCTGTAGAACATCAGTTGGAGAACCTCCCCATTGAGTTAACGGATAAAAGTTGTCTTCACTGCAAGTGAGGTGAGTAACAATCTTGAGTGAGTTTCCGCCGTTGAGGGAAGCCAGTTCAGATTCTAGCACTTAAAATACTATAATCTATATTATATGTATACAGAGTATATAAAAAAGTTGTTATGAGTGACGTTTGGATAGGTACCATTGATGCAGCTGTATATCACGATAGCGCATAGAGTATATAGTGTAAATACACATGTAGAGCATTAGGCAGGGTTTAGGTCTAAGTATACAATAGGGATCCTTGCTTGGGCTCTACGATTTGTTTTAGAGAACTGGAACGTTGGTATCTAGTATTGGAGAACTAGAAGGCCGATACCTAGTATGGAGAACTGACTCGTTGATATTTAGCATATCTCAGTTTTACGTTGTCAGCCCGCTTGTAGACGCACTACAATACTCTTGTAGCACGTTCTGTTGGAGCTGATTGATCTTGGCCCGGAGAGTGGTTAATTTATAACCACGTTCGATATCTGTCATATTACAGTACCAATTGAAGGGCCGCCTGCTAATACGCTTAATGCCGCTAAGGTACAAGGTTGGACATACATTAGAGTTAACTAGCAGTAAATACAAATTTCACTTTTATCTTGGATACTGGTAATTGAATTACGCATTCTGCGAAGCAGAACCAAACCTCCCCGGTAGGGGCCGCTTGGAGGCATGGTTCTGCTTCGCAGAAAACAGACGATGAACCACAGACTGTTAAAGCGTGCTCGTTAATAATTACCCACAATTGATCGGGCCACTACTCCCGTGTATCACAGCACACCATTGTAACTTTCATACCGACTGGCTAGCCCCACGCCGGAGCATATCATCCCCGGATTCGACCGCTTAGACGAGTAGTTACATTTATTCGGCACGTTAACTTCATCAAAGTCGCTCATTTGTTGGAAGTAACCCGAGTAGTTTAAACCATCCCCCGCCGCTCAGGTTTATCCTAGGGTCCAGACATTTAAGACGACTATCACCCACATTCTGTGAACCCCCATCCATCAGTTTGTATTTGGGCAGGGTCCGCACTGGTTAACGTTAGACTAAATTATTCACATACAGTTGTTGACATACATTCATTCCCATATTGTGCGTTATTGGTTTCAGCCCAACGTGCTGTGAATAATCTTTGTATTGTGTTTTGTTGATTTAAGTGGGATAGCCCTTTGGTGCTAAAATATATATTACAGGGGATTCATCTCATCTGAATCTTTCTTTCTCTAACCGGTTTTTATTTTTTGTTTTTTATAAATTTTTTTGCTTGGATAGAACGGATAGAGAGACGAGCCTGCTAATGTCAGCTACTAAAACTATGAAGCCTGACTCGGCCCAGTCGACGGCCCGCCAGAAGCGCAAAACTTTAGCCAAACACTCGAGAAAACCGTCACAGACTCAGGTTGATTCTGAGAATATAGAAGATGTAGTACTACACAAGGTCGACAGCTTCCTCTACAGTCTCGAACAGAAGCTAGACGAGCTAGAAGAGTTTGGTCTGCAGAAACTAGAACACATCGATGAATCCGTCCAGCATGCATATCAGGTTCTCCACCAAGTCCGGGACGAGGCTATTGGAGAAGGCTGGCGAAAAGCCGAGTCGCTCGTTAAAGTGCTAGAAAGCCATTACCCGACGGTTATGGACGAAACCAAACAGGTATCCTCCAAGGTATTTCAAGGAATAGTTTCTCTCGAAGAGAAGCTGAGCCATGTGGAAGCCACTTATAAGTCAGTCTCCAAACAGGCTCTAGACGAGGCATTGTCTAAAGCAAAAAAGCGACTTTTGAACTTCAGTGACCTGCCAGGCCCTTGGCGAGAAAGTCCAAATATTCAGGGAGGATACCGCTTCACCGAACACTATGTTGACTGCGTAGTCGGGGTGTGCAAAATCCACAATGAAACATGCAATATCTGGACCCACCTGCTTGGGTTTGGACTGGTAGGCTGGCTGTTTATGTTTCATCTGCCCAACACTGAATGGTGGCCTCAGGCTACCCCGATGGACAAGTTTACAATTTTCGTTTACATGGGGGCAGCCATGAATGCCATGATCTGCTCGGCTACATGGCATGCGTTTAGCTGTCTGTGCATGCGGGACGTGAAGCAGCGGTTTGCGTGTGTGGACTACTCGGGCATTACTATGCTTATTGCTGCCACCATTATGACTTGCGAGTATGTCTCAATGTACTGCCAGACAACAGTGAGGAATGGATTCATGATAATCACTGGCCTGTGCGGCCTCGGTGGAGCTATGTTCACTTGGGATCCCAATTTTGACAAGCCCGAAAGTAGAGGGAAGCGAATCTTCTTTTTTGTATCATTTGCTGTGGCCGGAGTGCTGTCCTTTTTCACTGCTGCCTTTTTCCAAGGGTTCTGGAACACTTTTGTGTTCTTTCTGCCAATCCTGAAAAGTTTGTTGATGTACATTGCCGGAGTGACTATCTACGGCCTGCAGATTCCTGAGAAATGGTATCCGGGAACTGTCTTCGATTATATAGGAGCATCGCACAACTTGTGGCACATCGCTGTGGTAGCAGCTATCTATTTCCATTACGGCGGTTTGATTACTATGATGTCAAAGGCTCCCGACTATGCATGTCCTGCGATCTAAGTCAAGCGGGCAGTTGAACGGGTGGCGGGAGGCCTTCGGTGGGCCCCTGCCGGGGAGGGTTGGTTCCGCTTCGTGGAAAGCCCGCGTTCTTTCGAGTGAGACGTCACCAGTTAGTCTCTTTGACAGAAGAAAATCGGCCGTCCTCTCCCTATATTTGCGATGAAGATAACAGCGTACAAATGGGGTTTGCTGAACTCGCTAGAACAGTTTGTAAATCTAGGCATTATAAACTCGAAATAGTGTGATAACTATCTCTTTAATATCTTAGAGGCCTCTACACTTGTATCTGAGCTTGACGTTAATTCTGCGAAGCAGAGGAGCCGCCGGAGGCAACACCCACCTCCACTTTGAAACTATATGATTCAGAGGATTTTTGTCTGATTGAACGACTCCACCTCAGGATTACAAAAAAAAATTCGTATAAGTGACATATATAACTACAACGCTAGACTCGATAGCTATCGACTAAAGCTACTAACTCATGTCGGGGTATGTCTTCCGGAGGAGTTATCATTCGCTTATTAGATTGATGCTTAAGATGCTACTATTTGGATACATTTAATAATCCACATAAACTGACTTACTCTCTTCAAAAACTCCAGCAGCTGCTCGTTTGTCCAATCTTTCGGATGCCCTTCAATCTTGTCTTCTTCGATCTTTGCTTCTTTAACATTTACTTTCTTCGACGGCATGGGCTGGTGTGAATTGCCAGTTAATACCAAAGACAGTGTAGTTGCCACTACTACTAGGCCGCTGAAAGCCAGCAACAAGTTTTTGGTTTGACTTGATATACCCCTGTCGATTGGAGTCATATTGAATATTTTCAGATCAGAGAGGCGAAACTTGAGTTGGCGTCAAAAGATCCCACGGACCTAAGTCAATTCGTGGGGCTGCAATGGTGGAAAAAGCTAGAGCGATGATGAAATGGAAACTTCGGACGCCAAATCTTTATAACTATAGGAAGTTGAAGAAAAATACAAAACATTATAGCTTTATCAACACTACACCTACTGTTAAAAACTTAATAACACACAGATTCAATTAAATTAGCCTCTTCAAATAGATATGTGCCGTTGGCACGGTTGCAACATCGCTTAGGTCGAGGTTATCAGCCGTTCCCTGCGTATTAAAATCGAGGCCCTCGCGAGGCCCTCGATGAATTAATCAATTTTGTTCCAATAGACATGTTAACAACAGACCGTTCCAAAGGGCCAATGACTGTAGATATACAAACAAGTCTTTTTCTGTAGACGTAGATATATACAGAGAATTATAATATATCGTTGACAGGTTCAACGTATAATATGGGAGCGAGATGTCCTACCAGGCAGCGTGGCAGGCTGCAGGACATGGTGGAGCATTGCAAAATGGAAGTGGAGAACTGTTCATCAGGGCGACAGATCAGGTAGAGATTGATTTCTACACTGATATTGCTCAAGATGACGAAATGCAAAAGATCACTTTTGTCTACATGGGCACCCTACTCGAGCGGCAGCTACCCCCCGTCTGAACGGCAGACTTCAGCAGGATTGGTTGATCAAGGTGTCCCAAGCTCTAGGTCGACTGAATAGTAGAAATCGTAATAATGGAGCTGCTCTTCTTGAGTAGATGCTGTTTCTGTATCTCGCTTTTGGACCACGGGGTTTGAATTCCTGAACTGGTAGCTTTTTGGGTTGTTCTTGATCAATTTGGATTTAGCATCTAACGACAGTACTCCGGCTGGAATGGCAGCAGCTACTGCGGTGACTGTCGATGCTGCCACCAGAGAGTGCAAGAATTTCATTTGTTATATCAAATAACTAATGTATACTCCAGGCTAATTGCAAAAAAGATGCTGCATGCCTCTTAAATCCTCGAAGAATGCGGCCGTTTTTACATGTTAACTCAAAACAATTTTTTTACTGCACGCCGTGCTTGATAATGTAACCAGATAGACCTCCGACTAATAGCTAATCCTTAAAGCAATCTATCTGAAAAACACTATTCACGTTGTGTAGTCAAAACATTTTGCTCGTACACTGCCTCGATTGCATGTCTAAATTTACACCTGTATCTAACTATGCCAGCTACTCCACAATGATAGACCTCATTTCATCGGTTAATTACCACGATAAGGTATAACCCGTTAACCGATTAGCGCACTAGAATCACTATTAAAGTTATGATTAACGTTGACTAGCGTTTTAGGGTCCGGGGATGTAACATAAAATGGTATAGTTTGAAGATTACCCGGCGGAATGTAAGAACTGTTCAGGGGAGAGACCTAGATCATATGGCTCTACTGGCTGAGAATCTTGCAATATTTATCCAAATGGCCAGAGAGATATGATGTTTAACCAAGTATTTTAATCAGCTCATCTAACCATTTCACATATACCGTTAAGTTCATCCATCCGTAATATCTTATTGCTTTATTGGCATATTTTATTGTCTACCTGTTACCTAGCCCTGCCCTCAGACTCATATTGCCTTTTTGAGGTTGCCTTGCTATATTAGGCAATAAGCCTGAAAATTTCACTTCACAAACCTGAATCTCACACAAAATATACCTAAAGGTGTAATCGACTCGTCTGAAGCATCTCCAACCACACATATTAATTTATATCATAATGCCTGTACGTAAAGCGATTTATTGATTCTAAGCTGTTTCCTATCAGCACTCTCTAACAAGAAAGAAGTCAAGGACATCAAATACTTCCTCGAGCTTGCTCGACGAACTGACATCAAGTCGGCCACTATCAAGAAGAACCCTACTCAGACCAAATTCAAGGTGCGAGGAGCTCGATACTTGTACACCTTGGTTGTTAAGGACCAGGAGAAGGCCCAGAAGCTGATTCACTCTCTGCCTCCTGGATTGCAGAAGACTGAGATCAAGAACAAGGCTCCCAAGCGAAGCAACTAAGCGGAAAAAACAACTTTCAGATAAATCAGATATTGAAAGGATGAATGCGAATGTATATTGCTTTGTATAGAATACGAAATTTTCATGTGAGTAAAACGTCCAGCAGCCTCCTGCGGCCCCTCCCTGGTTGGGTTGGTGCTGCTTCGCAGACAACGCATAGGACCTTGACCCTTAAACGTAAAAGTTAGGCAATCTGTGGGTGAGACGGTTCTGCTTCACCAGAATAACAGAGTTGTAAAGAAGAACTCTGCGAAGCAGAGCAATCCGTCTCCGGGAGAGGCCCCGTCGGACGCGAGCAACACCGCGAATACTCTATACCATTATTTCTATTAATTTCTTTCTATTAATTTCTTTCTATATTCCTGTTTTTCTATCCCTCTCTATACAGCAGCAGCTGGGCTGGAATTCACGTACAATACCTCACAGCCTGTGTTGAAGCCATTAAACTGAGAAGAAGCGCACAGGGTATAGGCTCCCATGTCACTGAAGTACAACCAGTCTCCGACGTCTATCTCCATGGGCATCATGGCAGATTGGGCAATACAATCCAGTCCGTCGCAGGTTGGACCCCACACTGAGACCTCGTACTTGCCCTTGGCGTATACCTCGTCGTCTTCGTAGTGATATCCTTTTGAAG
This sequence comes from Spencermartinsiella europaea, assembly GCA_030579595.1. Taxonomy (NCBI): domain Eukaryota; kingdom Fungi; phylum Ascomycota; class Dipodascomycetes; order Dipodascales; family Trichomonascaceae; genus Spencermartinsiella; species Spencermartinsiella europaea. The sequence goes on from JAKTRG010000011.1 coordinate 325,600, forward strand.
TGCTCAAAATCCTGGGGATGGGCGTCTGGTGATCGTATATAATACAATTGAGGTTACCATACACTCCGTCGTTGACGTATATCATGGCTCTTTCGGCGCCATTGGGCTGCTCGTCGTCGACAACTCTGCGCTTTCCAATAACATTGACAGCTAAGGTAAAAGCATTGGCCACATAGTATCGCCCGGGCTCAGCAATGATTCTAACAGAATCTTCGGCCGGGAAATGTTGGTCCAAGCAGGCATTCAAGACGTGAGCAGTGGCCTCAAAGGTGTTGTCGCTGAAACCGCCTCCGACGTCGACAATACTCAAGGGAGGCAAGCCGACTTCCACAGCCTGGTCGAAAACTCTTCTCGTGTTCTCGACCGCCTCGACAAAAGCAGCAGGATCCTCCGATCCAGATCCAACGTGGAAGGCAACCCCGACCACGTTCAAATCAAGCTTCTTGGCCAGTTCCAACAAAGATCTCGTCGTAGCCAAGGGTGCACCAAACTTGTTGCTCAATTGGCAGGACGCGTTCGAGTCGTCAGTCACGATTCTCAATAGCAGCTTGGCACCAGGGAAAAACTGAGCTATTTTGCACAATTCGTCACTGTTGTCAAAGGTCATGAGTCCTACCCCGGCTTGTCTAGCAAATCGCAAGTACGACGGAGTCTTGCATGGATTCGCGTATACAATTTGGCGCGGTTCGACTCCAAGACTGAGCATTTTGGAGATTTCGACCTGCGAAGCGCAGTCAAACCCAACGCCTAATCGAGTCAGCAATTGGAGAACTTTCGCATCTCCGTTACACTTGACAGCGTAAAAGGGTTCGACTCGGGGCAGCTTTGCTTTCCAGCGGATATGCTGGCGATACACCACTCCCAAGTCAGCAACGAAAAAAGAATCCTCGCAGCCGGGGTAAATGGAACCCTCGGTCGACTGGATTTTGGCACAGAGCGCCTCGCCAACCAGAGTTTGCGACACAACACGGCGAGGCAGAAGTTCATGGGCACCTAAGGCGCCTACTTCCTGCTGGCGAATTAAATAATCGACGGTACGGACATCATCTTTCTTGTCACCAAAGTTATTCTTTCCTAAAGTAGGATCAACTGACAAATAAAGGGCCATATCCCGTCGTTCAATAGCAGAAAAATTAAGGCAGTATCTAACAGAAGCCTTTTATTTGACAAACCAACTGGAAGGATGTTTCTCCCCTACCAAAAGTCTTCCAATTGAGTAAAAACTCTATCCTCCTTTTTCACCTTGAAAGGACAGCTTTCCCTTCCAATATCCCTCGCAATCGAGGGATTCTTTTAACGGACTACAAGCGGCAACCCTCGTAAACCGTCTGTCAAGACGGTTTTCTAAAAATAAGTGAAAATATACGGCAAAAAGTCACGAGCAAGATTCAACTCGTGATACTGGTAATGGGTACCTTTTTTTTTTGTGATTTGAGCTTCTGCGCTGTAAAAATTATTCGAGATCTGTTTCTAAACGGCAAACTAAGTTGTTACGAAAATGAAAAATAAATAGTGGCATTAAGTGTGCATTTCTGCTAAGATAGATCTGTGCAGCATATTTCCCTAAATTGAAAACAGTTTCATTACTTGCTCGAAAATTTGTTAAATCGTTTAGTCACATCCAGATGTAATAATTATTGAACCCTAGTAAACACAATTGTAGTAACATTACGCACTTTTTTAATCCTTGCTATATCTCTCGTTTAAAAAAATGTAATAATCTCGTCAAACCCTTTGAGTCTGCACCCTGAAAATTTCATCCTACACCTAGCATAGACTTCCATGCGGCCAGCCCAGTTATTCCACTTAAAACACCGAACGGAAAAAAAAACCATGTCAGCCGATTGAAGAGCCACACACACGGGCAGAAAAGGGCAGAAAATGGAGAACTATCATCATCAAGGTTTTTGATCGGAGCCCTTTCTAGTAGTGACGGGATGTGGGTCCGCTTCACTGGATGAATGTTGGCTCTGAACGGGCTTGCAAAACTTTCATTAATAGCCACACTCAACAGTGTGGCAACACCCATATGGCTAAACACCACACTATAACTAAAAATTAGGTATAAAAAAGATCGATCAGAATACTCTGCAAAATATAACAACTTCGAAGCAATGGTTAGAACTACTCCCTTGTTTCGCCAAATTTTTGAGGATCCGCTATTTGCGGTTGCGTTTAATCCCGTAGCTAGCAATTACGTCGTAGGTCTCTCGTCCGGCCAGGTTTCGGCGTATTCATATTCTTTAGAAGAAAAATCTGGAGATGCAAAAGCTAAATTTCATGAAGTGTGGACAGCCAAGCGACACAAAAAAAGCTGTAGAGCCGTCTGTTTCGACCAGTCGGGACAATGTGAGTTTATCAGATGTTGTATTCTGACAAGTTTTTGCAAACTAACAAGACATATTTTCAGCCGGATCAGACCTCGTACTTAAGAAAGCTAAGATTGAAAATGGCCATGTAATAGCCAAGAATAAGACGGCATTCAGTGCTGCCCCAACCGTGATGATTGCCAATGAAAACACTATAATTGTAGGAGATGACGATTCCACGCTGACAACTTTCGACCAACGCACCCTCAAACAAATCCACAGGATAGAAAATGTCCACGAAGATTGCATTACGAGCATAGTAGAAATGGCACATAAAAGCAAGTATCAATTTCTGACCAGCGGGTGTACCACTGTGGCACTTGTTGATGTGAGAAAGGGCGCAATTGTGCAGAGCGACGACCAAGAGGACGAAATACTCAGTGGATGTCTTGCGAGCGAAAACTCCAGCGTGTTTGGCATGTCTGAGGGGGTCATAACAGTATGGCGCAACGATCATCTGCAAGACCAGCGAAACAGAGTTCGTCTTAGCGACCAGAGCATAGACTGCATTATTGGTAGCGAGTTTGACAACCAAGTATATGCTGGTGGAGCAGACGGCAGTGTACGTCTAGTAAACTCTCGCTCCAGCAAGGTTGAAGGCGAATGGGTGCATTCTAAGAGGGAAGAGGTTATTATGTTGGACTTGGACTACGAGTATCGACTAGCTACTGCTGGTATGGAGAGTTTGTGTCTATGGGAAACAGGTAATGAGCAGGAGGAAAGTGATGATGACTCTGAGGAACAAAAGGAGGACAGTGAGGAGAGCGAAGAAGAAAAGGAAGACGAAGACGAAGACGAAGATGAAAGCGAGGATGATAAGAAACTAGAAAAGATAAAAAAACGCAAGAGGGCAAAGAAGAATAAGAAAAACCCGCCTGTGAAGAAACATGTTCATGGAATCAGCAGTTTTGACGGACTATGATTGAGATGCACGTTGCCTCCGGCGGCCCCTCCCGGAGAGGGTTGGTTCTGCTTCGCAGAATATGAAAGTAATGCTTACATTTTCAAGAGGAATGAAGAAAAGAAAACGACTGTTTCAAACGCATAGCTGGGTTTTTTACGCAGCTTCATATAGAACAACATAATCTTGCACAGTATAGTTATGGAAATGTAGCTTCCTTGATCTTACCCAGCCAGTCTGTTCAAGTCTGCAAAACACATGCACACCCTCGACAATGTCTCCAGCATCGTGTGTGGCACGTCCTATGTAGAACGCAATCCTCCTCACCTGTCTTACCATATTGTTCTTGCTCCGTTGGATCTGTCAGATCTGTCAAATCTGCTTTCCCGATCTCGCTTAAGTATGAGTGCGGCTCGGATCGGCATAAGTTTTACAACTCCCTTTTGACGCCGTTGAGTTTTAGCATCGCGATAATGCAACGATAGGAAATCGTCAATATATAATAAATGCTAGTAAATTCTTATACCGTAAAATTACTTTGATACTACAGAAGAGGAAGAGCTATGCCGTAGAATGTTTGGTTTGAATGTTTGGTTTGTATTATAACTCTCGATTGTTTCCTGAAACGATCCCACCGAAGGCTAGTATCACGACCAAATGCACTGAATCTAATCAATTATCACAGACACAGCAGTTAATGTTCAAATGGTTCTATAGCTCCGCCTGATCCGCCGATATACCCGTTTAGGGTTGGAGCGGGCTTAGTAAAGCGGAGATTACCGTAAATGGAAAACATATTATAAATGATCTACGCGGAGAACTGGAGTTTGAAATTGCCATATTTATAATAATCCCGCCCATAACTCCTTGATAACTCCGCATTCAAAGCATTAAATCCATAATCTCCACAAAGCTCCTTACAAATTAAGGCTTTTTCAACGTAAGGCAATTGGTAATTGGAAAATCAATTCATGATATTACAATATCAAACATGTTGAAACAAAATTGGATCTATGGGGACAATTAATATAAATTGATCCCGTATCGCATCCATCTTCAAATCTTCATCAATCACCGATATTGAAAGTCCCTCCAGATAATACTATAGCACCCACTACTTCACAGCTCTATTCGCAGCTTCAATCCCAGATTTTTTTTCAATTTATCTCAATTTGACTGTTAAAAACTAATAATCATGTCTTCTGAACTTGTCTTCATCACTGGAGCCACCGGTTACATTGGCCAGCATGTACTCGACAAGACCCTCAAAGCCGGCTACAAAGCTCGAGCTATCTCAAGAAGCCAAGCTGGCAAGGAAAGGCTTACTAGCTTTTTCCAAGATACTCCTTACAGCAAGAACCTCGAAGTTGTTGTCACCGACAAAGACTTCTTGCAGCCTGGCACTTTTGAGCCGTTCCTCAATGATGTTAGCTACATCATCCACGTTGCTTCTCCTCTTCCCAACTCAGAAGCCAAGGATCAGTACAAGGATGTTCTTGTGCCTGCAATGGAGGCTACTTCGAGCATCCTGGAGGCAGCTATTAAATTTCCCTCTATCAAGAGAATTGCTATTACGTCTTCGTTTCTCACGGTTGACTTGACTCAGGATGGGGTTCACGACGAGAGTTCGTGGGGAAAGCAGGATGAAAAGTTAACTGACTGGGCCACCTACGACTTCAAGGGTAACTACATGGCATCATACACAGCCTCGAAAGTCCTTGCTGAAAAGCGGGTGTGGAAGTTTGTCGAGCAGAGCAAACCTCAGTTTGATGTCGTCACACTTCTTCCTGGTTATGTGTTTGGCCACAATCTGATCTGGAAACGAGGAGACAGTTTTACAGCAAGTAATCATGTACTATGGTCTTTGATTAACAATGGGCTCACAACTTCTTTGGAAGACTGCCAGGTTCACGTTGAGGATGTTGCAGACGCTCACGTTCGGGCTCTGCAACCATCTGTGCAAGGCAACCAGAGAATTCTCGTCACTGCAGAAAATGCTGCTTGGGACGAGGCAAACTCAGTTGCTGCCAGGGCTTTCCCTAATGTGAGGTTCAATTCTGGAAGTATTACTCCTATTCATCTTGAGGTTGATAATTCTCGATCCAAGAAAGTGCTGGGTCTTGAGTACAACAAGAGCTATGCGACCATGGTCGAGGAGGTTGTTCACCAGATGTTGGATTAGATATCGTTGGCATGCTAATTGGTTGAGAGACATTTATGGTTTAGGTAGAGTATGTAGTTAACTAATTAATAATATAATACTATATAATCTCTTTGAATATATTAGAGATGGGCGTTGTTATTGATTGCAATAATTGAAAAGATAACTCGTAAACTCATTTTCACACTATATTAAGTGACGCAGGGGCGCCGCATGTGCCCCTGACGTGCCATGCACTACTAACAATGGTTAGCACTAGTTTAACCAAAACGTTTAATTTGGCTACTCCTCTGTTACTGATAATTGATATTAAGTTTGATCATAGACCATAGTTTTTACGTTTGCATATGGGAAGTACAAGTGATCAATCAGCATTACACCAGATTCAGGAATTGAATATCGGTCAACGAATGTTGATTTATTCTACGTTGAATTGGACCCATGTTATTACAAATGTAGCAATTTTATTAAACACCCATCTGTTATTCTTCTCTTCCACTAATCTGATAGCAAGATGCATTTCCGAAATGAAATCCCCTTTCTGGGAGGTATAAGGACCAGTGCCGTTTCATTAATCGATAGATCGTAGAGACTACCGCAGGACACTTAACCAAATCCATAAGAAACACCGAAGCAGGCTTTCCTTGTTAGCTGGATCTCCATAGAGATATCAAAATACTATTGGGTACGAGTCTCCTTTACTCAATTATTGTCTCCTTAGCGGTTTTCAGCACGTTGTCCCTTGTTACTGTTTTTGCTTTTTATCTAGATATTGAATCTCAGTTCGAGGGAGACATGCCTTCATTTGCTACTGAAAAGAAATGAGCATTTGCATAACTCATAGGCATTACTTATATCTTGTTCAAATCTGTATGGGCTTTAGACAGGAATCCTTATCTTCATTTCCTGTGCAGGTGTAGTTAATTCAGTAAGGGAAGGCAGCCAACGGGAACTAGTACCCAGGTTCTGTACCAACGCCTGTAGTTGGATCGAACACACGCGAAACAAGTGTCGTGCGGTACCACACTGTTCTGGGGCCTTCGTTCTCTCTAATACACTATCAGCATTACTTACTTCCTTCTCCACCTACCTCCGGCGGCCCCGGAGGTTTGGTTCTGCTCCGCAGAAAGTGGATAGCTACAATTAAACAGCTCTGTAGTCGTGCCTATGGCACACAGACTCGATTATTTCTATAGACCCACAAGTACTCAGTTAACTATTACGAGCACAGTTCGGCGTTCTGTGTCTTTATTGTCGTATGTTTTCTGCGAAACAGAACCAAGCCTCCCACGGTTGAGGCCGGCCGGAGCAGCTCGAGGCAACTTCTATGCAAATAGCTTGACCAAATAGTCCATAGTAATGCCCGCCCAAATGACATGCCCGGTGTTAATGTTGTTCACGAACCATTTCCAGCAGTCAGCAGGGTCGTCGAGATCAACCTTTCTGATCATGGAGAATAGTCTGTAGGTAGCCCAAGCAGTGCTGGCGTAGAAAAAGGGCCCGAGACCACCAAACATACCCGCAGAAGTTAGCAGAGCAATCTGAGCAACACCGATACGTGTCATTATTGTCTTGGTCCTGTCGCCCCATTTCAAGGCAGTCGACTTGATGCCTGCCTTGATGTCGTACATCTTGTCCTGATGGGCATAGATGGTATCGTAAATCATGCACCACGAGAACGCAGAAGCGTGCAAGCTCAGCATGGTAGGCCAGTCCCACACACCCATGGCAGGGAAGCCAAGCAGCGCGCCCCAGGTGAAACAAGCAGACAGCGCAATCTGAGGGTAGTAAGTGAAGCGCTTAAAGAGTGGGTAGGTGAAGACCAAGGGAAGAGAGGCCGCGCCCAGCCAAAAACAGTCCAAAGGCAAGGACAGCAGAACGGCCATCCCAGTGAAGCACTGAGCACCGAGGAAGGTCACCGCCTGGGGCACAGAGACGGCGCCTGAGGCCAAAGGACGCGTTTTGGTGCGTTCTACCTGACTGTCTAAATTCCTATCGAGCAAGTCATTAATGGTGCATCCCGCTCCCCTCATGATGAGCGCACCAACTCCAAACAGGGCCAACGTAGACGCCGTGTGCGATAGAGGCGCTGCTGTCTGGTACGCAGCCATAGTGATGGCCCAGGTACAGGGTGAGTAGAGAAGCCAGGTACCTATCGGTTTATCCAGTCTCATGAGCTCGGCATAAGGCTTGACGGTCAGAGGCAGGCTTCCCACGAACCTCTGTGGTAAAGTTTGTTTGACCACCGTAGCACTGCTACTGCCATTCTCCACAATATTAGACGTCAGACGAGTGCCATGTGGTGAAAATACTGTCTTCGACAGCAAACTACTCCGGCTAACACCAACTCTATAAGCGCCCGATACCCACAGCCCCATGGGTCTGTGCAGCGAGAGCATCTTAAAACTACGATGCAATAACTAATGCAATTAAACAGTACACAATGGAGATTGATCCAAAAATCTGAGTTACAGTTCAGGCGCTTCGTTCAAATTGCAACTGTCTAGCTGCTGGGGCCAGCCCCACATCCCGTGGCTCTTCTTCGCAGAGGTTTACATACAAAATCTGACATAACTTAGATGCAGATCTGTTATTCAACACCCAAATGCCATCGCCTTTGATGGCCGGATTTGAACTGAAACGCTCGGATGTTTGGCCCAATGGTGTTTTTATTATACACATGAACCGCAACAGTCAAAATAGCCTCGAAATGCCTCCTCTGTACCTGAAATAAGACCCCTAAGCGAAGTGGTGTGAATAACATTACGAAAATGTTATGTCATCACAACTGTTGACTGGATGTTGGAGGAATAGGTTTAGAATTGGCGATAACGACCAGAAGAATTGCTCGCCTGTATCTGATGGAATCCATTAGAGGTCTACAGCACAACGCTACAGGACCCTTATCTGGCTTATAGTGATAAAATAAATAGTCTTTTACCAGCCAGTTGATCTGGCAAAAGTACCCTATATAAGGGTGTCTAATAACAACAGAGTTTCACCACACTACAAGCTTCTGTGGCCAGCCCCAGATCGCGTTGGCTCTGCTTCGCAGAGAGCCTGAATGGTGTGTGCTTCTGTCGAGCGATTACTCTTCTTTATGGGTCCAGATTGAGACTAATAACGATTGATCTCACCTGAATGTGGATATCTTCATCTCTGCGAAGCAGAGCCACGGGGTCTGGGGCTGGCCCCAGCAGCAGGCGACGTAAAATTACGAGGGTTAGGTCCATCTGATCTTTGTATGTCTCGACATTAAAAGTTCGTATAAAACAGGCCACATTGGAAGAGTTGTTAATCGATTGATCTCAGCAGTAATATCTTTGGGAACTTGCGATGGATCAAGTTTACAGTGCCACAGTGACTGCTCCGGTTAATATTGCTACCCTTAAGTACTGGGGCAAGCGGGATCCGGCGCTGAACCTGCCTACGAATAGTTCTATTTCGGTGACTTTGTCTCAGGATGATCTGAGGACAACTACTACTGCGTGTGCGAGTGCGGGCTTTACGCAGGACCATTTGTGGCTCAATGGGAAAGAGGAGGACGTGAATGCCCGGCGGATCCAGGTCCTGTTCAAAGAACTGCGGAAACTGCGCCGTGAGATCGAGGATAAGAATTCTCATTCTGTCCCCCTTTCCCGGTTCTGCTTGCACATTGTGTCGGAGAACAACTTCCCGACTGCTGCTGGTCTGGCGTCGTCTGCTGCTGGATACGCAGCGCTCGTAAAAGCAATTGCCACTCTGTACGAGCTGCCGCACTCTGACGAGGAATTGTCTGTGTTAGCACGTCAGGGGTCGGGCTCAGCATGCCGTTCACTGTTCGGAGGCTTTGTGGCGTGGGAAATGGGTCAAAAAGAAGACGGGTCTGACTCCAAGGCAGTGGAGGTGGCGCCTCTGCAACACTGGCCGCAAATGAAGGCTGCTATCCTCGTTGTGAGCGCAGACAAGAAAGACACGTCTTCCACCACAGGGATGCAGGTGACGGTGAAAACGTCCCCTCTGTTCAAAGAACGAGTCACCAATGTGGTGCCTAAGCGGTTCGAAGAAATGAAAAAAGCCATTTTGGACCGCGATTTTGCTACCTTCGCCCAGCTCACCATGCAGGACTCTAACCAATTCCACGCTGTGTGTCTGGATTCCACCCCGCCCATCTTCTATCTCAACGACGTGTCGCGCAGCGCGATCCGAGTCGTCGAGGAAATTAACACCCGCGCTGGCAAGCCCATTGCTGCCTACACCTTTGACGCCGGCCCCAACGCTGTCATTTACTACCTGGAGGAGGACGAGCAAGAGGTTCTGGGGCCTATTAAGACCATATTAAGGCACTCGGAAGGGTGGGATGCCAGCATCGGAGAGACTAGTGCCGATTTTGACAAGCGGTGGATTGAAACTCTGCGAGCAGGCGTCGACAGAGTAATTCTGACTCGAGTGGGAGACGGGCCGAAGAAGTCTTCGGTGAGCTTGGTTAACAAGGAGGGCGGTCCCATCTTGTAGTGACGTCTCAGCTTGCCTCCGGCGGCCCCCTCCGGGGAGAGGGTTGGTTCTGCTTCGCAGAAATATTATAGTAATGCTTAATTAAATACTCCGATAGCTATCAAATGCTCACCCGGCCCGGCCTTTCAACAAAAAGTGATTGTAGACATTGCATAGGAAATAGTAACAAAATTCACGCACTTCGTGTATCTAACACTGGTTTGGAAAATTGTATGACCCCCGTTAATATTAGCTTTCGCCAATAAAAGATATTCAGTGGTGAGACAACTCGAAGCTTTAACGATACGCAGCCTGCTACTCAAGAAACAAAACCTAAGAATCTTCGTTAATAATAGCTTTCACTAATAACCAATATGCAGTGCTGGTATCAATTGTGGCTTTAGCAATGCGGAGCTTAACTATTATTTAGTATATCTAGCAATGGCTAATATCAGCTTTTACCAATAAAAACCGTATTCACTGAAAACTTGCCATACTCGAAGTTACCTAATAATGGTTCACGTTCATATTAATTTTCACTCCTAATATGACTTAGAGTTATAACTATACGAAACTTATAACAAGCATACCTATGCATGGTTCGTATCAGCTTTCACCAATAAGCAATACTAACTGAGTGTTAAACTGAGAGTTTCAACCATAAACGGAACACATAATTTAATGGGCATACCAAAGAATGATCAATATCAGCTTTCACTAATATAAATATTCACTGCAAACATAGCTTAGAGTTTCAACATGCTAAACGGCCTGCAGGGCAAAGACCGTCACGTCCAAAATCCCGCGAAGCGGGACCAACCTCCACGGAGTGGCCCCGCCGGAGGCGAGCTGTTACTTCCATACACTTCATTATGCTACAATTGTAGACTATGGACTGTAGAGCTATACTACAAAACAATTTTATCTTTCATTTTTGATTCTCCTGCTTTAAACAGACTCCAAGACAACGTCCTTAAACTCTCGAGACACCTTCTTTCCAGTCTCCTCGTTGGCAGAGCCCTCGCCATGCAGAGCAAGCAAAGCTCCCAGGTCGAACTTGGGCTGCTTCAACAACTTGACCTTTCGGATGTGGACGTTCTGGAGAGGGAAGATGGACTGAGTGGCCTTCTCAATCTCTCGGCCGATAACCTCGGGAATGAGCTTGGAAACAAGCTGAGAAAGAGTCACGTTGGAAGCCTCTCGGACCATGATCTCGCTCATCTTCTTTCGGATCTGTCGCACCTGCGAGCTCTGAGCGTAAGAGGTCTTCTTAATCTGGTTGGGCAGTCTCTTGGTGAATGCAATGGCAAACAGTCGGATGTAGTAGTCATCCGAGGTCTTGACGGTCACGTTAGCCTCAATCAGAGTCTGCCACTTTCGCACAAAGGATCGCAGCTTGTCCGAAGTGAAGTCTAATCCGTGGAAGTTGGTCAGCAGGTTCTTTCCCTGGACCTCGTCGACTCTCAGCTGGATTCGTCGGAACGAGTGGTCCTCCTGTCCCTGCAGGTCAGCCAGAGACACGTCAACGATTCGTCCCTTGAGCTCGTCGTTGGCATTCTTGATACCGGTGCTTCGGTTCACCAAAGTCTTTCCAACGTCTCGGTTCTCAAAAGTGGTGGGAGCCTTGATGTTGTACCAGTCCTTTCGGGTGAAGGGGTCGACGACCTTCTTCTTAATTCCCTTCTTTCCCTTGGAGAGTCTCTTATTCTTTCCGACAACCATGTTGAATAAGTGCTGATGTAGGATGTGTGGATGAAAGTGTGGGACTTGGAAAATAAGTTTTGGATGCGAGGCGGGGCCTTTGGCGGGTATTCCAGGTCACTGCGTAAACGTGGGACTCAAATTTTCACTCTTCACACAGAGACCCCCGGTATTGTCACTGTGACTGTGTTTTGCTGTGTGTGGCATCTCAGGGTAGGGGTAACAATTACTCGGCAGCCAGGGGAAGTGTGGTGAAGAGAGAACCTATTGGCATTTGTAGGGAGGATGGCATCCACGCAGTAGAGTCTCGCGAAGCGAGCCAAACCTCCCCGGTAGGGGCCGCCGGAGGCATGCCTACGCTGCCTCCGGCGGCCCCTACCGGGGAGGCTTGGTTCCGCTTCGCGGAATTTCAAGCTCTCATTTGACTCCTATGTGATGCCTAATAGGACCACGTGATGTGTTTAGGTAGACGGTGGTGAATGTCAGTTCGATTCCCTGAATCGTCAGTTTTATCGAAGTGAAAGGAACGAAACCATGAGCTTTGCCAGGTTCGCTGCTAGGACTGGGTTGGTGGGCAGAATAGGGTTGCGTACCCATGGAGCGATATGCCCAGGGTCTTCTATAGCTATGGGTGTTTGTATGACGCCTCGTATCAGCTCTCTTTATCTGATGTCGGTCCGCCATAATAGTGAGATACCAAAGAGCGTGGATGGTAAAAAACTGCAATCGAATGATTGGAGTTCAAGGGTTCCTAAGTTTCCCTTCCACAAGGACATTTCTCCTACCCTTATTCCGAAGGACACGCCGCGAGTGACAAAAGACTTCAGTTTCAAGCAACTGATGCAGGTTCTCATAGAGTCACGATCGCCCGAGATTGTATACATGGCGGAGTCCCACAGACTTTACTTTGTAGCCTCATTGGCTCTCGCATTTATTGCCTTCTACAATCTCTTTGATCTCTGTGAACGGTCGCGGGCGAGCATGGTTAGGGAGTACAAGGAAAACGAGGAAGACCTTGAGCCTATCGCTAACATTGGCAAGGTGATCCGACGCAGTGCAATAGTCTTTGTGCTTGGAGCAATGTATGCTGTGGCTGGATTCGTGTTTGCGACATTCCCTACTCGACTTGTGCGTCGCATCGAGTACTTGCCTGGGGTAAAGCCACACCTGCGGATGGTGACGCATCCTTGGATTCCGGGCCGGCCTTCGCCTGTCATTACTTTGCCGGTGGAGGACGTCACTATTGGGAAACGGACCAAGATATGGACTGGAGAAGGATTTTACGGCACAGCCAACCGGTCGTCTTTTTTCTTCTTTCTCTTTGAAAAGGGCAGATGGGTTCCTTGGATGGTGGACCGTAACGGCTGGTACTGGGGTGACGGACGTGTGTATGATGTACTTTTGGGAAAGGAGCCAATTGACTTTGCAGAAAAGGGCCTCAGTCATGACGACTTGCTGAAACTAAGGATGAACGAAAGAAGTAAACGAGAAACAGAGCTTCGAAGACAGCTCGGGCCGGCGTGGCGAGCCAAATCAATTGGAAATCTTATGAAAGAGGACTACGAGAAGCTCTCGAAAGCCGCTCAGAGGGCACTGAAGGTGACTGGGAAGGCGAGGGCCGATAATAAATCTATTGGGGCTGGTTCTGGAGAAATGGAAAAGAGGGTTGGAGAGGATAGTGGGGAAAAAGAAGAGAAGAAATAAGGAGCATCACTTCGGCGTAGCCTCCGGCGGCCCCTGCCCGGGGAAGGGTGATTCTGCTTCGCAGAAAAACATTAAGCATATTCGCCGTTCCCGTCATGTTGAATGTGTCTTATGATACAGTTCATACACGCGTGATAGGCGACAGGCCAACCGTTAATGAGTACTTGAGACTTTGCTTTGATATTTGTACATAGTGATAATTGCATAAATGGAACGTGTGAAAAAAAGACGTTTCATTTCGTTTTAAGATTGATCATTTACAATTAAGTTAACAAGATCCGCACGTATGTACGTGTCTATAATCACAGAACTAAATCAGCATTAGCCTCTGTTAGGTAGTAACCTAGTCTATCCAAGTAGCTCTGGGCCTTCGCTTGGCTATCAGGATATTTAGAATTCGGTCTAACCGAGACTTTCAAGTCTGAAACACCTCGAGAAGAGGAAGGCCGAGAAAGAGGCTTGTTGGGAGAAGCCAAAAGGGAGTATATATCAGATGACGCAGATGACGAAGAAACCTGGGTCCTTTTGGGGTACGAGATAGACACATCAAACGACTTGGCTCCTCTTGACGGAGCGATCAATTCTTCAAAGACAGGATCGTTGAGTACAGATGGCTTAGGTCTCGAAAGCAGGGAAACGTCTCTCAGTGCTAACTTGGACGCCTTGTCTACCAAACGCTGTACTGAAACTGTCGAGGCAGTTGTGGCGCCTACAGTGGTCATTAGAAGCTGCAAATCGTCCAGGCTAAAGACTCTTTCGATAGGGATTGGCCCTGACGGTTCTTTTGGTGTCTCTGATACTGCCTTGGCTTCTTCGCCTGCTTTTTCATTAGCAGCTGGTTTGGCTTCTCGCAGCTTAATGTTAGAAAGATCCAGTTTGGCAAGTTTACTGATCTGGGCGTCAAGAGCGTCAATTGAGTCTCTAGAGATGGTGCCCAAGTATGCAAGGATATCTCCTTTGAGAAGACGACCATTGGGTCCACTAGCCGGAATCTTGGACAGTGCGTCTGATTCCGAGATATTATTTCCATGAAGCAGCAGCGAGACAGAGGGAAGGAGTGTCTGGTCTGGGTTTGCAGAAGAAGAAGCAGATGATGAAGAAGAGGCCTTGCTTACAGGGTCCTTCTTTGCGACAGTCTCTGTGCTCTTCTTTTCTTGTTCTTTAGGCCCAGACGAGGAAGAAGATGAAGATGAAGATGACGAAGACGATTCTCCAGATTTCGCACCTCCTTCTTCAATGGCCGGTAGCTCTAACGAAGACAGGTCATCGCCAGGCTCCGCAATTGCAGCTATAGATTTCCCCACTGGGATTCCTTTTTCGCCAGCATCGACGTAAATCTTGGCAAGAACTCCGTCATCCTGAGCTTCCACATCAATCTGAGCTTTGTCAGTCTCAACTTCCAGGAGCACATCCCCCGCTGAGAAACTATCTCCTTCTTTAACTTTCCATGCCACAATGCCCCCCTCGGTCATAGTCGGAGACATTGCAGGCATGGACAAGTTTGAAGCAGCAAGACGAAAGGCAGATGTGGAGACATTTCGACAAGCCAATCGCCGCGAGGTACGGACTATGGTACTTCGAAGCATAGCAAAATATAGCACAAGTCTTCAGAAGCTACGCGATAACCAAACGATCACAACTTCGCAAAGTCCAAAAAAATTGACGAACTTCGATCCGATAATTTCCGATCCTCTATGTTTTGTGATCCTGAAAATTAATTCAAGAGAAAGAATGCAAATTATTATCTAGAGTTATTTTGTGGATTCCTCGAATGACTCCAGTATTTTGCAAAAATGTACAATGGTTTCTTTCTGGACTCAAACAGCTCGAGGCAACAGCGACGAACCTGCGGCGAAGTTAATTTCCTTATAAATTCACTATTAGACGAAAGTTGGGTTTGGTTGGCTAATGGCACTCAACAGATAAACCAAAGTGTGTGCGGCTGAAATTATTATATAAAACTAACTAGTAACTGGCACCGGTGTGGCACCTAATACATTTCTACAAGACATTCTACGAGTTAAACAACCCTTCAGGAAGCGAGCATTCATTATACATACGACTGCTAGTTTAAACTCTACTAAAAGTTATACGTCTATTCATATCATGCTATATTTGGTTATTTAGTTAGCAGTGGAAATAGTTGTAGACTGCCAAAGAAAAACCATGTAAGATATGAATTCTGGCAGGAGGACTAATAGTAATAATGTCAGCAGTAGAGTGACTGACGGAGTCTCGGCCGAGAATGCCGTGGAGAGTTCGCAAAATAAGCACAAGGGTAACAATGGTGTACCTCAAGATCGACCCAGTTCTTCGTCTGGCTCGCCTGCTGTGCAGCAAGAGGCAGCAGCCGATAGATGGATCAAAGGGGAAGAGACTTTTATTGTAGGACAGAAATACAGAGGAGCTGCAATTAGAATACTCGAAAATAGATACAAGCCTTCTGATCTTCTAGTTGGACAAGCGTATGAACTTACCCATCAATCTTCAGTTGAGGATATATCCCAGTACGAACAACTGTGCCGATTCATACTGCCTGATGCTGCAAGAGTCGTGACTGCCATGAAAATCACTGAGATCGAAGATTTCTTGGTGGAAATTGCCGAGTTTTTAAAAATCTACAGTGGTTATAACCGAAAGATCAGAGATCAAAAGAGACTTTACATTGAGTATTGGAATGTTCTCCAACAGAGTTGCATGCGAGAGTTGGAAAGCCAAAAAACCCGTCACGATCCCCGGGCTCCCAACCCTACCAGAGACGAAAAGGCTGTGGAGACGGTAGCTTCCGATATCGAGCAGTTATTGCAAGGCAAATCAGGGTCTGAGCTCTTGGATCTCGAGTCTAAAGTCAAATCCATGCTGGCCGGCACTGAAGCAGTTGACACTGTTTTCTGGGAAAGAGTTCTTCGAGAGTTGGAAATACGGACGACTGGTTTGAAGATAGACAGCATTGTTGAGAAACTGAATATACGGCGAGGAAGAACGTGCGACCCAGTTATTGAATTACCTATAAGGCCAGTTGGAGGTATAAAGCGAAAACTACCAGAGAACAGGGTTGGAGCTCCAGAGAGCGAAAATCATAAGCGACACTCCTCGTCAAAAAAAGAAGTCCCGCTTCGCAGTGCCTCCTCTGCCAAAGAGGAGGTAAAGGGAGGCGATTCGAACTCAGATTCGGATTCCCAGTTTGGGTCAGACTTCGAATCGGAGTTAACAGCTGAGAATTCCGATAAAGATTTTCTACGTCTACAGGAAGTTAACATCGAAGAATTGAGTGCTTTTGGTATCAAGACTGATCCTGGCAGAGTGAAGAAGCCGTACTATACAGCCAAGGTTGTCACTTCTTATTACTGGAACAAACGTACCAGGGCGCTTTACAGCAACGAAAACCCTCCTCCCAAAACTGTCAAGGGATATCGCTTCGACATTCATTATCCAAATCTGCCAGAATCAGCAATCACACCGACCTATACGATTATGCAAGAGAAAAATGGAGGCGAGACGAGAATAAATGGTATCGCCAACTCGATGTGTTTACTCGTAATCGAGTCACCTGCGCCTTACCAGTATTTGGCATTCCGCATAGTCAATGCGCCCTGGGATCGAGGGGTTAACCAAAGATCATCCGGATATATCTCACAATTTGAGAATGGTATCTTGCGTCTCCATTTCAAATTCAAAAGGCTAATATATCAGCGAAGGTAAATTGCCAGAATAGATGAGTTGCGCCTCCGGTGGCCCCTCCCGAGGGTTGGTTCTGCTTCGCAGAAAGGGTCCGTCGTGTAGTATGAAATCTGATTCTGCTGCGAGCAAAAAGCGACTTCCACGCCTCGAGCAGGCGAGCTCAGGCGGGCTCAGGCGAGCATTAAAAAATATATATGCATTATATTGTTTTTACAATTTGAGATTCGACCCAACAGACTTGGGCTGATCTTTCTTGAGCTTACCAGACATGTCTCGTTTCTCACCTTTGCTGCCAATGACAGTGACATTGGCCTTCTTAAGAGTCTCCAGGACATTAGCCCTGGTACCCTCCTTTTGAGCCTTGGCTTTCTGAGTTTCTTCTTTTTCACGGTGTATTCGTGCTCGTTTAGCCTTCTCCCGACGCCTCTCTTTGTGCCTATCCTCTCTGCTCATTTCGCTCTTAGCGACAGGCAGGCCATCTGGCCCAACCACTTCCCTCTTGGATGAAGCAGCAGGGGTATATATTTCTTGCGGGGCGAGAGTGCTTCCGGATGCAAGTGCGACAGGCTGTGCTTCCTCCATCGAAATAGCAGATGTATTGGCAACAATGGCGATAGACGGCTTAGGAGCCTTTGGCGTGTAGTTCCAAGATGACAGTGCGTCCAGTTTTGACGCTATCGAGTTAAATAGGGTTGTGATTTCTTTATGCGCTTCATTTACTTTCTCATCATCCGCTTGTTTGAACGCGTCGGGGTTCTCCTTCCGTTGATGCTCTTCTTCGTATAGCGCGGCCAACGACTTTTGTGATCTCGTCTCTTGCAACTCAACAGACCTGCTTGGCCTGAATTCGGGGAGAGTGTCTGGCAGTCTACGAGGCAGATCATCAAATTCGTCGTTCTTTATGCGTTTTCGAATCATGTCCTCCAAAGTCTGTGTTACGTCTTCAGTGATGATTGGAACTGGTTTAGCATTACGCTCAAAATCAAGCTCGGTTTCAATTAGCGAGTCGAGAGGTCGATTCTTCGCCTTGACCTCCCCTTTCACTTGCCACTGCTTTTCTGCCACGTTCTCCCTTTCCAGTTCGCGAATCTGCTTTAAAATCTCCCTTTGCTGCTTTTCAAACGTCGACAGATTTTCTACCTCCTCTTCTGCATCATCATCGCTCATATTGTCGTCAAATAAATCTTTTTTCATGGATCCCATAACTTCTTCTAGCTGCTCCTCGCCAGCATCCAATCCCAGGCCACCAAACTCATCCTCCTCATTTTCTTCTTCTTCTCCGGGCTGGCTAAAATGTTTCTTGCTACTCCTATCGTTCCTCCTTCTGTTGTTCCTGGGACGGGCAAAAAAGTCGTTGAACTTTAGCCGATCGCCGGCATCTTTATCTTCTTCTTCGCTATCCTCGCCTGGCTGGTCAGCAAAGTAGTCGATATCTTCATCTTCTTCTTGGTTCTTTTCCAAATTAAGAATTTGCTTCTGGAAATCTTTTAAGCGAAATAATCCGGTATCTAATTCAGGATGCTCAGGACTTCCGTCACTGCTTTCGTCATCGTTTTCATTTTCATTTTCATTTTCATTTTCATTTTCACTATGCAACTTGTCGTTCAAACCGTCCAGATCTTCCATTTCTAAATCACTGTCCTTTTCACTTTCTTCGTAGTCATCGCTATCCAACGCACCGTTGATATCCTGGAGGTCATCTTCGAATGCTTCTGATCCGCTCTCTTCTTCTTCCGATTCTCCCAGACTGTCTCCGTCATCGTCTTCCAAATCAGAAACAGCTTTCCTCTTTAACAAGGCAGGAATTTCGGACTCCAAAAGCTTCTCCACTGCTCCATCGATAACCATCCTGGCTTGAGCCCACACCATTTCAGCATCGAGTCCCTCTGTCTCGAGAGTGTTGAATATCGAATAATTAGGCGCCAAAGGATCCAACGACTCCTTTACGGCCCTCAGAGCCGCGTTTTTGAGATTTTCATCTGCTACCAATAGGTCCTCTGGGCGGCTATTCAATATTTGTGTAAATTCAGACATCTTTCCTGTCTTGTGGAAAGGTGAAATCTGATACTGAGTTTCACTAAGAGTCTGAAATATTTTTTGAGCCTCACATACATAGTGAGGCTTGACAGATCTGGACTGACGAATCCCTCGACGCATGTCAAAGGCAGAGGTCAATTGATAAAGAAAGAAAATAGAAAGTACAAATATATATAGAACGTTCTATAGCTAAGTCGCTCTTAAGGGCTTCTTGTGATCTGTTCAGAAGATAACTGATGTGCCATGGTCCCTTTACCAATCCGCCTAAGAAATTATTTCCTGCATGATATGCGCACTCAACAAGGCAGACATATAGTTTTTAAATAAAGTCAGACGAAGTAACTATTTTAGCAATATATATGAGATAATGGTAATGCAAAACATATGTACAAACTACACTAAGTTCAAAATAAGGCAATGCAAAAAAATATTAAAAATATTAGAGATCACACAAAGCTACGCATCGTGTCCATCCTCTTCTTCTTCATCCTCTCCCTCTTCATCCGTCCAGGTCTCTCCTTCATCGGTCTGTAGTTCTTCAAGCCTGATTTTCGGAAAGTCGTCATCATCATCTTCGGCATCGTCGTCACTTTTAGGATCAACTTTATTTCCTGCAGCCGGAACGCCACCTTCGTCAACCCCGTCCAGTTTATACAGATTAATTTCGCTTCTGAACTCAGGGTCCTCTTCGAGTTCACGCAGAAACTCTTCATAATCCCGTCGACTCCTTTCCAGTGCATCGCTACCCTTAATACCCCTCGCCCGCTCAGCTTCCTGATCATTGTATTCCTTGGCAATCCGTCGCAACTTCCAATTTCTTGACTTGGATTTAGTCTTGTTCGGATACGACTTCTTGACAAGAATGACATCAGGGACAAGATCCTGATTCAATTCATCCCATAAATCACTGTTGAAATTACTATTAGTCAGATGATAGCCCATGGCAATATCACCCGGATGCAAGATGCCTCCTAGATGAGTTCTCACATAGTATGTAGTATCATTTCGTCCCATGTCGGCAGTCCGGGCCACGGTCACATCTGCAAGAGCAAACTTTCCATTGACAGGGCCAATTGGCTCAATGTCTAAAACCATATACTCTGTTAGACCTTGAGCAGAAGACAGTGCCGGAAACGGATTTCTCCAGAATGTATCCGACGTAACTTCGGTCGTCTGCAGCGTAAGAGGATCAATGAAATGCACAGTACTGCCAATTCTATGGCACAGGGTCAGCTGGCTAATACTCCCTTGTGAACGAGCAAGCTTCTTTGGTAGAACAACCAAGTCTTCCTTGCATATAGGCACGATTTCTACAGAGTAGCTGAACTTGTAGCTTTTGGCACCAGTATGCGTATCCTGCGATATCAGTTCTTCGCTTTTGTAGCTCCTAGCTGGTACAACACTGGTGAGGAAATCTAGCATTTTCAGAGCGTGGTTCCGTTGGCCGTAGAAAAAATCAAGACCTTCTCTGCCTTCCTGAATAGAAACAGTATTTCGGTGAGCATTGTTTTTCAAGATAAGCTGTTCAAGGTAGAAAAAAGTCTTCTTATGGTCCACCTTTTGCCGGATCTGAATATTCGCCCTCCAAGTATTAGCAGTGAAAGACTTGGCACAGTCTCGGCATTGGCTCGTAGTTTCTATAAAGGTCACCTTGAAGTCTTGTTGAATCACAGTGTTTTGGTACTTTTCGGCCGCACCCTGTACCGTCACTTTAACAATGGTCCTCCTCGAATGAGGCTCCGTCCAAATAAACTTTGCGTCAACCAGGCGGACCTTACTGAGTCCTTTCAGACGCTTCAAACAGGCTCCTAAAAGCTCCTTGCTCTCGCGTGGAGCGTGGATCCAGTTATACGGAGGGACAGACAATCTTTCACAGTTTTTGCAGAATACCAGAGTGACTTCTTTTTCTATTCCCTCGGTGATATCGACTGTCAGGCTGATACAGTCCGAGCACATCGCCAATCCGTTGCTCTGTATGGGCTTCCCACAGTTACAACATGCGATGGTTGGACTTGTGTGGACGGGGACGAACCTCCTTATACGAGGATCCATAAGCTGACTCTCCATGATTGTTGGTACTTTACTCTACTTCAGCGTTATTTTATTGTAGATAATTATTTATTATCTCTTGAGAGATCAATGGCGAATTCCAGTATTTATAAGAAAATATGAAGTCCGCTTTAATAATCGATGTCTTCCTGTGCCCGTACCCTTGCCACAGAGTAGCTGACAAAATGCATGAAACGAGAGGAGAGAATGCAATGGAGTGGAATCAAGTCTAGAGATATTAGATAGTAGGAATTGAGTTAATCATCACAAGATTAGCGAAGCCTAGAAAAAGGTACGAGTTCTTATTTTGAAGGTCTTGAAAATCCCAAAAAAAAATAGTCTTTGCAAAGAAAGATCTAAAAAATATCGACATCAGCAGGATTTGAACCTGCGCGGGCAGAGCCCAAAAGATGCCCGGATCTCGGATGATTCGAGTCTTTCGCCTTAACCACTCGGCCATAATGCCATTACTTTTACAAATTTCTGAATGCGCCCCATTTAGGGTATTATAACACGTGATCTCTTATGTAATTCAAAAAGCAATTACGATATAAGCTGTATTGATTTTTGTGGGGGTACTTGAAACTGAATTCTGTATCCCAGAGTTGAATACTACAAAATGACGAAGGGTTGCCTGATACCTCGCTGTCAGGCCTCTGTTAATAGGAGGAGGACCGAGATATGAGGGGTGAATAAGTGGGTTAACTTGATATATCTTCATCTAACAGCTCCGAGATTCTTCAATATGGGGATTCTCTAGAAGTACAGTTCATAACGTCCGTCGCTGTAACAAATAGGTTACTATTTCCCTTCAGTAGGTTGATTTCAAAGTGCTTGCATAGTCTATAATGAGAAGATAATCACCTCGTCATAAAACTGGAGAATGATTATAGCTCCACAGTGGGTATTTGGAAACTCCTTCTTCTTACCCCTTCCGGTGAAGGATTGTGAAAAATCTATCCCCCGTCACCAAACAACACGAGGACCTATCACACTTCACCGGACAAAGATATCACTATTAGTCTTTCTTAAAATCGGCTGGTGGACTCTCCCACGCATAGTTCTTCCACTCTCCAAACCGCTTCTGAATCTCATCGAACAATGGCTCGTACTCTGCCAATTTGGACTGATTTACTTTCCAGTCGGGCCCAACTACCTGATTGGTACCAGCAGTCTCGGGACGAACCCGCATCTCCCCGAATGCTTCTAGAACAGCATTCAGCTCTTCGATATAGCTTATTCCATTAATGAGAACCCCTCCACCGTTGCGATCAGCCAAAGCAGCCCATTTGCTCACAACGAATTTAAGTGCAACGTCAGGTAATTTCAGCCCCTTGGTGGTCTCGAGCCATTGTGCTATTTCCATGCTTTTATCCCCCAATCCCTTGGGAGCAGGATGAAATGCTGCTATGGGTCGTCCTGCAAGCAAACCCATAGACAGAGGGGACGAATTTATGATGCATTGCACCCCCAATGACTTCCACTCATCTATGTACTTCTCCAGCTCAGTGTTTTGGAGATTAAAGTGGGAATAGTTTTGGATCATATCAGGACCTACACCAAATTTCTTCTGAATACTTGTAGCATAAAGTGTCAGAATATCAGGTGTGTAGCCGGAAATACCAATGTAGCGAATAAGCCCTTGGTCTCTTAATTCTCTCAGCGAACCAAATGCTTCTAGCAGCTGTTGCTCTGTCACAAACTCCACATCATGGCAGTACACCATGTCGAGGTAGGTAGTGTGGAGTCTCTCAAGCGACCTTTCAACCGACTTTTTGATCCACGATGCACTGTAGTCGAAATCATTGAGAGCAATTCGGCCAGCCTTCGTGGCCAAAATGTAGCTTTCTCGGGGGAAGTGATCTTTTATAGCAGGATCCTGGAGTGCTCTGCCAATCAGTTCTTCAGACGGGCCATAATACGGAGAGGTATCAATGGCATTTGCTCCAGCTGCAAATGCCTTTGCTATGATCTGAGGAATAGGCAGTTTGTTCGGATCTTCATTCATCTGTGTGTTAAACACACCTCCACCTATCATGATCCCCGGGAGCTCCTGGCTGAGCTTTGCTCCAGTCATCTTTGTATTATCTTGATTTCGCAGCCGGTAAATACCAATGAGATTGAGAAGAAATAATAACTTTATTTCATAGAGTACATAAATGATCCAGTCCAAATATCAAATAACGGGTTGATGATCGGATGTTCACGATGTATCCCGGCCTCACTATGTGACGTTTGTTAGTGAGAACGACCCCTCCTGCCGGCAGATCGGGATTGGCTTCCGTGCTGCTGGGTAAAATCGCTTTCCCCCGCCCCCACCGCAGTAACTGTTAACTGCAGTCCTAATTAAGCAAAGTGATGAGCAGTAAGTGCATTTCCCCGCTCTTTCATTCGATGCAGGGCTGAATTAGTTTATTTTCACGCTTTAACATTGGATGGATGAAAGGAAAAAGACGCAGAGAAATGGGAAGAAAGTGCCTAGTCGCGATGTCTGAGAAATAAAGTTTTGGTGTTGGCGTTACAGCGCGTGCGCAGCAGTGGAGCGGCAGTATACTCTCGGATAGTAGCCGTGTTTGCTTTACTGTAATTCACCCCCGCAGTGATGATTATCGTCGCTATAGTTTTATGCCTTTGATGAATATCAAGATACAAAACTAGAAATCGATGTGTCTCAGCGTTTCTGGGCAAGATGTGTATATCCAAACTGTATTAAAAGGGAGCCTTTGTCGCTTTTCGATTTGCCAGACACTCAAAAGCCTCTCTGTTTTTATTCTTTTAAAAAATAGCCATGGTCAAATCAAGCAAAGTAAAACTTTACATGTATGGTCTAGGACCAACTCTGGGAGGGTATAGTTTTGGTTACGACACTGGCTCGGTCAGTGGAGTGCTGACTATGACCCAGTTCAACAGCTACTTCAACCATCCTAGCAACAGTCTGCAGGGTGGCATCACTGCGTCTATTCAGGCAGGTGCTTTTGCTGGTTCACTGCTTACAGGATTCTTCTTGGCAGACCATTTGGGCAGAAGAAGAACAATAATTCTTGGAGCAGCGTTGTTCACTATTGGCATTGCCATCTGTACTGGTGCGAACAATATCTACTCTCTGCTTGCCGGTCGGGTCATCAATGGACTCGCAAACGGCTGTTGCGCTATGATGGTACCATTGTGGCAGTCGGAGGTAGCTCCGAGAGAGATCCGAGGTCGAATTATCTCGTTCCAGCAGTGTGTGATCAACTTTGGTATTTTAAGCGCGTTTCTGATCCAGTACGGATGTTCGTTTATAGACGGACAGGCAGCTTGGCGTCTTCCGCTGGGGTTCCAGATGATCCCGACTTTAGCTCTTATGACGTTGATGATTTTCATGCCTGAATCTCCTCGTTGGCTGGTTAAAAAAGGACGAACAGAAGAAGCTCTCCAAGTACTAGCCAGAGTGCATGCTGGGGGTGATACTGCTGATAGCTATGTTCAAGAAGAATACGATGAGATCACGGCTACTTTGGAGTACGAGAAGTTGTTGGAGACACCCAATTACTTTCAGATTCTTTTCTCTAAGCAATACGGACGAAGAACCTGGGTTGGTATCGGTGCTCAGTTCTGGCAGCAGGCTGTCGGAATCAACAGTATCATGTACTATGCTCCCTTTCTGTTTCAGCAGGCTGGGGCGAGTAGCACTTCCGCTTCACTTTTATCCAATGTCATCCAAGGGGTAATTCTCAACGTGGTGACTTGGCCCAATATGTACTATCTTGATACCTGGGGCCGAAGGACACCAATGGTGTTCGGGGCTATTGGCATGGGCATTTGCATGTTGCTCATTGGTATTATCATGACTACCTGCGGTGATCCACATTACGACGTTCTCACCCGCAAGGTGAACTTTGATTTCTCATCCAATCTTGGTGCAGGGAAGGCTGTCATCGCATTTTTATATCTATACGTGGCATCGTTTGCGATCTCGTGGGCCACGCCATCCTGGGTCGTTCCAGCTGAGATCTTTGATATGGTTACTCGAGGGCGAGCTACATCTTTGACTACTGCTACTAATTGGTTCATCAATTTCTGGTTTGCTCTGTACATCCCTACTGCGTTGGAGAAGATATCCTGGAAACTTTATATTATGTTTGCGGTCATTTCGTTTTTGGCTGCTCTTTCAACTTTTTTGTTTCAGCCTGAAACGGCCAACCGATCCCTGGAAGAAATGTCCTACATGTTTGAAAGCGACAAAACCATGTGGGTATTTCGGGACAAAGAGCTCACGGATGTTCATCCCCAGTTCCACCGAGCTATTAGGAATGCGGATCTTGTCGAGAAAGAGGCTGCTCTACACGCTGAAGAGGCTAATGAATGATTGCATTGTATGGCCCCAATTACTCTAGGTTAAATAACATTTTTAAATTATATGGGTTGTTTTTAAGTGAATTGATTGTTATTCAATTTTTATTCATTATTAAATATGATTGATTAACTAACTATTCTTCAAAAAGCATTTTAATGTCATCTAGTCGTTGCGCTTTCTTTTGATCTTCAGACATACCCAAGGTCGATGCAAGAAACTTTTTTCTCTCTTGAATTTTCAGCATCCGTTCCTCAATAGTACCTTCTACAATAAACCGTATCACTCGAACATCCGATGTCTGACCCATTCTGTGTATACGGTCTATTGCCTGCGCTTCAACTGCAAAGCTCCACCACGGATCCATCATGTAAACATGCCTGGCACACACTAGGTTCAATCCCACCCCTCCAGCCTTCAGACTTATCAAAAGTACTGTAGCAGCCTTTCTGGTTTCAAACTGACGCAAAGTATCAGCTCTTGCTTTCTGGCTCATCTTTCCATCGAACCTAAGAGTATCAAAGCCTTGCTTAACAAGCTCTTTCTCGATGACATCCAGAAAACTAGTAAACTGCGAAAACACGACAGCTTTGGCACTGTCTTGATTCACTCGCAGATCGTCTATCAGACTCGACACTTTCACCGATTGAATGCTTTTCCGATAGCGCTTTAACATGACCTTTGGATCGGTCTCGCTATCAGCCGAATACTGGCGCACCACTTGATAGATGTGTTCTTTGCTAATCGGCTCTCTACAGGTATGGCAGCGAGGCGTTTCACCTTTGTTCTCTTGGAATTCAATGTGCTCAATGAGACAAGTCAAGCATGAGACATGGAAGCACCCAGTGACAGCTTGATTGTCCAAAGGAATTGGCTCAGTTGTACATATAGGGCATTCGTGATCCCCGCCTTCTAAAATTTTCTTCATTGTGTCCACGCTGTATGAACTAAGGTCCCTTTCCTCTGTCGGCTCGTTCGAATTTTCAAAGCGCGACAGAATACTCTTCATATCATCATTTTCCAATTCTAAAAGCTGGGCGACTTCTGAAGCGCTGCTTGCCGAACCGCATTCTTCGTCATCCAATTCTTCGTACTTCGACATATGCCACACCAACGACGGGTGACAGCACACTTGTCGCAGTCGCATGATTTGAGTGAGTATCGCAGTATACGATTTCATTGCTGACCCTTTTGCCAAGCTTTTGTCAAAGTTGGATCGTACTTTAGCAAATATCCAAGAGTATAAATCCTTCTCATCTTCAGAAAATTTGATCTTATGGATCGTAACGGTCTTGGCAGGCAACTGAACAAGAGGAGTACCATCTGCCTGTTTCATATCTTTTGTTCGCCGAAGCACTAATGGTTCCATAACACTTTGCACAACTTTAAGTGCTTCGACGTAACCTTTGGATTGGAAAGGAGTGGTGACAAAAGCCTTCCAGAAAGAAAACTCTCTCCATGGCTCCACCCTTAAGAACTTGATTAAGCTATACAAGTCTTCGAGCTTGTTCACTATGGGAGTTCCAGTAAGAACCCATCGTTTTTCGGCTTCCAATTCGTAGCACGCTTTAGAGGTTTTTGCATTCCTGTTTTTAATATTATGACCCTCGTCAAGAACGATTCTGTAAAACTTGACGCTATACAGTCCGAATAATTGCAGAGACGGATCTTGTCGCCAGTCCCCTGGTGTCAGTTTATTTTCAGCCCGTTTTCGAAATTCCACTAAACGTGTGTATTCGGATAGCAGCGTACCGTAGCTGGTGATCATGACATGAGGTGGGTCCACCCTCTCACAGAGAAGTTTGCGAACGTCAATAGTGGCATCCGCCCCATAATATACCAGTGCTCGTGTAGTCCCGGCCTGGGAGCTATGATGTACTTCCGACTCCCACTGAGCAAGCAAAGACATTGGAGCAATAACTAGCGTAGTCTTTGATGCAAAATTAGAAGGTTGATCTTCCACAGAAGGTTTATATGGGTTTGAATGAATGAGAGACATTGTAGATATTGTCTTGCCCAGCCCCATCTCATCAGCAAGAATTCCACCCAAGATGGTCTTCTTCTGTCTTGGGAACTCCAGGCTAAGCTCACCACTATACATATTTGCATAAAAGTAAGGCGAAGGATCGGGTTCCGAGCTATCGCCGGTGTCCTCTGGATCGAGTTCGTCGGATGCAAGGTCATTTTGACTCGGCCAGGTAACCGACTGCCATAGAGGGTTCATAGGCTCATTGTCATCGCGCTCCATTTGATCCTCCGGCGTTTCCTTTTGAATCATCCAGTTTAATCCCTTTTTCTGATATGGTCTGAGAGACAGGCTGAAAGTACTTGGAGGCTCAACCGGGTCGAGATGAGTGTCAGGAGGTTCAGAGCGCTTATATAAAGAGTCCAATTGGTCCTGCTCAATTTCGTTCTCATCGTCATCGTCACTGCTGTTATTGCCACTGCTGCTACCTTGGGAAAGTGAAGCTAAATCTGCTGATTGCGTAGATTCATTCTCCTGAAGCAGACCTAGCTTTACAAATATTTTTAAAAGCCCCACTTGCCTTAGTCTCATGATTTTCTCGTCGGCATTTTCTTTGGAATTATCAAACATTGCCACAGATGAAGTTTTGGTATTGCTGGATCGCTTGCCCAGTGTCGCGTAGCCGAAGTTGGAAGCGGACGGAGGGACGATATCCTTGACAAATGCGGTGCTCAGGAGAAAGCAGTTAATCTGCACAATCATATAATCACCTATTCGCACATGATCTGGGGCATAGATCGTAGTAGCCGTAAAATGGCATACTTGTGTGTCTATAAGAACAGAGACGATTTTGGCATCTGTCTCTCCCAAACGGCCAAATTCCTGGCCCTTTGAGTTCACAACTCTAACCACGTAGTCTTCTTTGGAGTAGTTTCCTACCTGGAGAATGTTTCCGGAGTTCGCATATTGTCGCTTTATTTGTAGTCTTTCTTCATATTGTGCAAAATTGTAACCTGATCTAGTGGCCCATATCTCTGCCTGGAAACTCCCCAAGAAACGCTTAGACCAGTTTTTGTACAAACCGAGCTGGGTAGCAGTCACTGAAGTAGATGTTTCAGGAATTAGAGAATGCAAGCGCTCATTATCTGTGGCTTCGACATTCATGCTATTGTCATTAAGGTGGTCATTAGTGGAATGCTCTTCTGTTGTATTGCGACGAATGTTAGTCACGGAATCCTGCCGTAACGGCTGCTTGGATTGTGGTCCATTCTCCACGAACAACTCATCAACGGTATCATGTTCTACATTGTCATGTTCTTCATTTCTACCGTCTCCATTCTGCACGCTGTCAAAATACAGATTCACGGCAGTTTGGATGTCGCTCTTCGCTCCTGAGAGCACTGTCTCAAACACAGCATCATTCACAGGACCCACAATAGCCTCTAGATCTTTTCTGAACGAAGAAGAGTGGTCAGCCATGGTCGGAGCTTCATTCAAAATCCCCTGTGATTCGGGGGCAACGACTTTTTCTCCCGAATCATTCAGCTGATCCCTCGTGATAATACTCTCATTATGGAAAAATTTAACTCTCTTGCTACCCAAATCATTGTCCACGTAGTAATCTCTATATGAATGACCACCGGCCATGTTCTAGCCAGAAATTAATGATTATTAACAAACCATTTATGAGTGGAAAAGGTAACGACGCGTACACCACGCGTTTAAATTTGTCATTTAATAACTTGCATACAACTATACAGTTGATGGTTCGACTCCGGCTGGTGTTGTTTAATTTTCCTTTCTCATGCTCTGTCTAGCAGAATGGTTTGAATGGTCTTCAGCAACAGCATTTTTAACTACATCATCGGTCGTATTTTATCACTGTCTACTGCAGGTTGACTAATCATTCTATTATCGCACACCGCGCTTCGTAGTTCACCGTTGAGATTTTAGTCTTATAATATGCTCGCCGTCCCTAAGCAAAACCCAGTAACGTTAGTTGTTCTGGTAGTATATTGGACTTAGAAAAGCCGCTAATATACCAACCACCGTGCTTGTACTTATTCGATTGAATTATATATCATATATTAAGATTGTATACTGTGAGCCCTGCAACCAGCACCAGCAGTAATTTAAGATACCGAAAGTTTTACTATATATCTATGGAAATACTCTAGTCTTAGCGAACTCAGCGAGCACACACAAACTATGGTAAACATCCAGATACAGACACTCTACCCACCTACTATTCTTCTATTGCCCTATTCCTCACTGCCTTCAACAGCAGCCGTCGGAGCAATTTCATCCAAAGAATGAAACGGATCAACCTCAGTGGATTTGAACTTTCTAGCGCTAACCTGTCGAGAGAATAGTATATCCAGCTCGGCATAAGTTCGGCCCTTAGGCTCAGGCAGCCTGAAGTAAGTCCATATAAGGCAGAGCACACAAATCCCGCCATAAAACAAGCCAGATTTTGCACCCC
Organism: Spencermartinsiella europaea; assembly: GCA_030579595.1. Taxonomy (NCBI): domain Eukaryota; kingdom Fungi; phylum Ascomycota; class Dipodascomycetes; order Dipodascales; family Trichomonascaceae; genus Spencermartinsiella; species Spencermartinsiella europaea. The sequence goes on from JAKTRG010000011.1 coordinate 355,457, forward strand.
AGTTCCATGACGTTACATTCAACATATGGGGAGTCAGAACACCGTTGAGAATACCAATCACATTGTAAAAGTTCCTAGCCAAGATAATGGTCTTGGTGCGCAGTCGGTTAGAAGATAGTTCAGGAACTAATGAATAGCAAACGGTTCCAACCGTAACATCATAAACAAATGTTTCAACCAGCATGAGCGAGGCAAGCGTCCAAAGAGCTGGCTTGTTTGTGGATGAGATGAATCCCAAGAATCCCATCAACAATAACATAGCGCTCATAATACTTAATCCCGCAAGATACAAGGTTCGTCTACCAAAGTACTTCATAGAAAACCACGATAGAATTGTTCCCAAGAATCCCATGGCGGTAAGACCGAGATTCATGTCGAATGAAGCACTCGGGGCCAAGCCAGCCTCTTCAAAGAAATAGGTACCTTGAAGAGCTGTGCATATATTTTGAGATCCCCAGGTGATACAAGCGATTTCTGTTCGACGAAGTTCGGTGCCCTTGAAACAATCCCAAAAGTTGGATCCTGAAGTTGTTCTCAATTCAAGCTCATGTGTATGTGCCATCATAGCTACTGTCCTCTCGGCAGCCTCGTCGCCTTCCTCTCCCGATCTGCTAGAGAGTCGCTTCACAGTCTTCATTGCATCTTGAGTTTTACCCTTTCGCACAAGCCACCAAGGTGACTCTGGAGCAAGATATATTCCAATGATAAGGGGCACGGGCCAGACCCACTGCAGACCAAAAGGGATCCTATAACCCCAACTGTCTGTTCGATTTAGCAGGCCTCTGAGCATTCCCGACGCAATCAACTCCCCTATAATCCAGCAAAGGTTAACGTAAGTTGTCAAGTAGCATCTCAAAACCACGGGACAAACTTCTGCAGCATAAGTGGTGGTAAGAGTCTGGAAGATACCCCAGGGAATTCCCATCAAGATTTCATATACCTGCAGAACAATGATATTTTGAGCAAAGAACGGCATGAATATAAAGCAAATAGCCGAACTCAATGCTGCAATCATTACCTTTCGGTAGCCGAATCTCTCAGAAGCCCAGCCATTTATAAATAGGCCAATAATTTCTCCTACTGCAGCCCCATTTCCCAGGCCTGACTGCCAGGTAGCCGAGAGCTGATAAGTGCCATCTCCGGCTGGTCGTCCAAATTGTCGTTGGAAGGATGGATAGGCGGAAAACGAGCCTACGAGAGAAACATCGAATCCTTCCATGATGACTGCGGTTGAAAGCAAAAGGGACCATCCTACAGCTTTTGGATAGAGCTTCAATCCTTCCATGAGGCCCATGGACGTTTCTTCATTGCTTGCGTCTCGGGCATGCTGAAGAAACTCCTCTTCCTTGAGACCAAAGTTTTCCACGTGCACAGAACCATTCTTTTCTTCATCAATCATTGTTGAATTGATTAATTGGCTTCGCTTAATTGGCTTAACTAGTTGGCCAATGAGCAGCGATTCGATGGCTCTATATATCTGTTCAACCAGACTGGGCCTCATGAAGATAGGATATCAAGGCTCTGGTATTCCGCCGTATACCCCACAAGAGCGATGCAAAGCACGATACCTCGGAGATTTTCCCCGATTCTCCAGCCCGATTTGAAGAAAATAGGACATGTAGAGCGAATCTCTCCGAACAAGGGTATTCACCCCCAATAGAAACGAGTTGGCCGTCTCCTCCTCTCAAACTCTGCGCCATATCTCAGCTCAGGCGTGCGGTTTTGGATATACGAACCGCAGATGCACCCCACCTTGCGTCGTACATATTTGGCAGAGATCAGAGGCGGGGTACATGAGGTTTTGGCATGGAATCCGAGAAGATGAGCAAATGATTTTAAATGTCGTTCTTTCTTAAATGTCGACATCGGAAGTGGTTTGGGGTAAATCCGAACGGATGAAGTTTAACAAACTTTTACTACTTAACTCTTGGCAGCAAATATTCGTTTCATCCCTCATAGTATAAAATTCTCTTTTACAGGTCTCTCTAATAGGTACATCACTCAGTACGTTCCCTATTGAAAGCAAACGAGTCAGTCTCCTTACTCAGTGTAAAAGTCAAGTCAATTTTCTAAGAGCAATAAGCCGCTATTGAGATTATCTAAACCAATTAGCAGTGAGGATAATTCGCCTTAAGTCTCACCTCAATCCGATCCCCTGGACCCTAGCCAATAAATCTCACTCTATCAGTACCCCATAAGTCCTCAGAGACTTAATTGAGTTATTTTTTTGGACAACAGATAAGGTCTCATGCAATTGCCCAATATCGACGCCCTATTTTCTTCGGTAGACGAATCCTTACGGGTCGACCGAAAGGCATCAATTCTATCCCTCACGAAAGCGACCCCTGAAGCATCTTCTAAAACCGAGGCTGTTCTAGGTTTTCCTATAGGTGTATCACGAAGCATAGCACTTGTTAGAGCCAAGCAATGCTGGCTAGAGCCTCGCACTGCCTCTCACAAAGACGGGCTCAAGTTTGACATTGATGATGAAGTTGCAGTCGTGGCCCTGTTTGAACTAGAGGGAGGAAATCATCTTGTATTACTGCCAATATCTGGAACTGGCAACTCTTGCACCACTTATATCAAGTCACGTTCTGGAGACCTTTTACTCCATTGTGAAAACGACTCTGAAAGTCCCCACGAAAATGGTCTGCAAGTTCTCGTTGGCTATGGGAGTGACCCTGACACTGTTTTGACAGATCTGGTGAAATTCAGCCGTTGCTCCACTGCCACCGACGCCATCAACGACGTACCATCTCGTTCTCACAATGTATCCAAGAATACCTGGCAATTGAAATGGTATGACTCTCTTATATACTGTACCTGGAACAGTCTTGGAAATTGTATGAGTCATGCGATGATTATTGATGCTCTGGAGGACCTTCACGCAGCCGGGATTCGTATTGGTGGCATCGTTATTGATGATGGCTGGCAGAGCACAAATGATGCCCGTGAACTATACTCCACTGAAGCGAATAAAGACCGCTTCCCCAAGGGCTTAAGGGGTCTGGTGTCAGATATCCGTAAATTGTATCCATACATTGCAGATATTGGCGTCTGGACGGCATTCTTTGGGTTTTGGCAAGGCATCGAAGAGAACTCGGAGCTGTACCGCAAGTACAAAACCATCAAGACGTATATCCCTCATTCTAAGCGTGAAAACATTCTGGTACATCAGGACGATGTTTCAAGGTTTTTCGATGATTATTTCGGGTTTCTCAGCCAATGTGGAATCACTTGCGTGAAAATTGACAACCAAGTGCACGTTGACCAGATTGGTGATCAGCTAGTGCGGGGAAACATCTGGAAAAAATATCAGGATGCGCTATGGGACTCATCTTTAAAGTATTTCTCAGGAAAGATCATATACTGCATGGCCATGATTCCAAATATCATGCAGTACGCGATGCAGCGAGATCGTCCTGGAGAACCAATTCCTGTGTTCAGAAACTCGGATGATTTCTTTCCTGAAATCATGGAAAGTCATTTCTGGCATGTGTACACCAACTTCTACAATACTATCTACACCGGCAAGCTCAATGCTCTGTTGGACTACGACATGTTCCAGACAAAGCTCCGTCTGCAAGAAACGTCCCCTGTGTTCCGTGCTGCACCTGCCTTGCACTCGGCTGTGCGAGCTATCTCGGGTGGCCCCATATACTTTACAGATACACCTCGTCTGCACGACTTAGATTTAATTAAGTCCTTTTCTGCAGGTAATGGTACGGGGCGGGACATTGTTCTACGATTGGACAAGACTCCAACTCCAGTTGACTTTTATCAGTCGTATGAGAGCAAGAAGCTCGTGCGGATGGTAAACCAGGCAGGGGAATCTTCTGTGATAGGTTTTTTTAACCTGTCGGACACGTCTTTGACGGAATCTGTGGTGCTTAGTGAGTTTAGGGTCCCAAGACCGTACGACGGTCAGCAATTCCTATTGCGATCGTACAAGACTGGCGATATCTGGACACCAGAGACTGAAAAATCAATCACAGTAGACTCTGGCGGATGGGACATTGTGACGGCGGTGCCCGTGAAGAATTCATTTGCCGTATTTGGTCTCTGCGACAAGATCTGTGGCATAGCAGGTCTTGATCAAGGTGTGGAGATAACGGAGCACGATGACGAATTCCAGGCTACTTTGAACCTGAAAGCAGTTGGAAAGCTGGGAGTTTATGCAGGTCTGTATTATAAGTCTGTACAAGCTGTTGCGGGAGATCAAATTGTAGATACAGTGATCGTGAACGATACGTTCATCACTGTCGATCTCCGGGGTATTTCAAAGAAGAGTGACATGAAAAGAATTGAAGTCACCTTGACCTTTGATACCAAGCAACTTTGACAACTCTTAATGGTCTGTCTGTCCTTTCTTTTAATATAATATAATTATTTGATAGTTATATCAGTGTTACAAGCCAGAGTAGCATGTATCTGCCGGCATTCAAGAACCCCACCATTCGGGAAGTGTAGTAGGAGAGAAGCTGAGTTGCCACATCGCCTACAGCTTATAACTTACAGTTGGACGGGCACAGAATTATCCCGCTTCCCGCACAAATTAGATGCTCGCCTGCATTTCCCAGCCTGGACACCTTACTACAACGGTCGCTCTGTTTCTTCCTCACATTTCTCAAAATACGACAATTACGATATGCTCGATGCGCATCCAAATGGTTGAGATGTTGAGATGTGGGGAACGAACCCACGTGCAGCAGCGTTATCGGGCTGTATTTCAGATAATAAAATATAAGCTGTCGATAATAGGCCAGATAGGGACAGTTCGCCCCCCTGACCCTTTCAGAGTATCCAGAGTAAACTCCTTCTAACTCAGGTCAAATAAACCTTGCGGATTCATACTGTAACTAGCGTGAAACATTTGAATATCAAGAATATCAACCGTGTACTTATCATATAGATATCTGCTACATAGAAGTAAGCGGTGTATCAGCCCGGTAAATGACAGGCCAATCTTTGAACGCTACACCGGATGAATACATAAACGATGATGATTATCTCATTTCAGGGTGAATACTACAAAGTGTAACAGAGTTTAGGCGTTATTTGAGGGGTGATGCGCATGTTATAGGGTAATATTTGTATGCACTTACGGGCGTTATCGGCAGCACTGTAATTTCGGTCGTGCCACACACAGCATTGATTCTACCGTGACTTCTTTTTATTATTATTATGTTGGTAACGAACCCAATCATTGAACTTAGCTTATAACAATCTAGCTAGATACATGTAATCAACAGGGAAAAAAAAGCGGTTATGTCAGCGCTGCTACAGTGGGGTGTGGTTCGCCTATAATGACGACATAAGCCATTTAGAACGTATGTGTAATTGTAACGTATATATAAGGGAGAGAACCCAGTAATGAGGTGGATTCCATGTTCTAAAACCCCTCTTTTAAACTGTCCAGCAGTCAGGTATCGCTTCTTAGTGGCGCAGAATAGCCCAAAGCCACTACACAACAACTTCCAACACCTGATAGTCAAATTAAGTTTTTGACTTCTATACGGCAGGGAGACGTTTCAAGATAGTCAGCAAAACTTTGAAAAACACTAAACGCTTAAGTTACACTCATATAAAGGGGGTTCGTCTAAACCATTGCCAAGTTTTAAGGAAAATTAGCATTTGAGTGTGAGAGTTCTGTTTTTATTTAAGCTACGGTTGTTCTGCCCCTTGGGTATCTTACAAAGTGCTGTCAGGTACTACTAAGGGTTCTGTCTACTAATACCCCCTTATTTCCTTAAGGTTTGCTCTTCATTTTCTTTGCTCCTTAAAATTCTCAGGAGGCAAACACGCTATTTAGTTAATAATCTGCGGTGTTCTGTGCTGATTTGCAACCCGAGGCAAAGAATATCTTAAACGTTGCGCCCCTCTGCGCTTGTTTTCAGGGGGTTTAAGAGGCGTTGGCGTTCGCGTCATATATCCCACGTTCGCAACCACGCGAAACGCTTGCTGGATTGCATTCATCGCAATACCTACGTTTGGGAAAGTCTGCTTGTGTGATTTTCGTTTTAGCAAGCCAAACAACGGGTGGTTAATTAGGAGACCACTGTGGTATTTACCAAATCAGTGATAACTTGCTTGGAGCAAACAAGGGTATTTCAGGTCTCGATCGAGTTTTGTGGAAAAAGCGCGGCTTACGTTTAGTATATTAATTGGCACAGATCTCTTGGGTTGCACCTGCCAAGTAATTATACTGCTCCTCGGTGATTTTGGTTGTTTTTTTGGGTCCTCTAGTCTACAGTAATCTGTCTGCAATACGGTCTGTCTACAGTACTCTGTGACGCGGACCTTAATAGGAATTGAAATTTGGGTGACGCTTTCTTGCATATTGGATATAATATAGTTATATCCCAATCGTCTCGGAACGCCGGATCTGGAGGTTTGGATCCCAACGATCGAGGCGTACCACCAGGGCTCTCTGTCTGAGAAGTTTGAAAAAATATTTTTGCCAGGTGTATGGTTGAAAAAGTTCTTCAATTATACTAAAGTCTTTTTGTTTGTGGACAACGATTAGTTTGACTAGTCTGACACTTTTTGCTCGACCTATACTTTTGAGAAGCTCATCCTTCTTCAATTACATGATGATCATGACGAGAGACGTTTCTCTCGAACCGGTGAGTCCAAAACCACTTCGTGGTTCGCATACTACTCCACCAAAGTCTTCTGAATCACGGACTACTACCCCGTTGGCACCACCGTTTGATTCTTCAGTGACAACAACCTCTCCTCCCACCCGTCGGTCCTTTTCCTCCTCGACATGCTCTCCATGTCCTTCGACACAGTTTGCAACCCCAGAGTGGGCTGCTCCGGGTCAGTCTTTCAAGACTTATTTGGATCAACTTTCAGAAAGCTTGTCTGGTGACGAAGAGAGCACTCTTAGAACAATTGCATCTAGCATGGTCTCTATCGCCTCACGGAAACGGTCCTCCACCCCCCGGTCAGCTTCGCTTCCGTCTTCAGATGTACTGGAGTCTGCGTCGGTGAAAAAGGCAAGACATACTGCTAGTTCAAAACGGCATTACAGCACAGAGGGACGAACAGTCGTAAGTATAGTGGAGAAAAAAGCAGTGCGAATAGCTGAGCCAATAAGCACTTTGTCGAATGACATTGACCCGGCACCCACTACCCTTGCATCATACGAGTCTACTTCCTCGAGCTGTTCGTCATCCGCAAACAGTAGCAGCGTTACAGTTGTCTCTTCTACGACCATTAGCAAGCCTACAAGCCCGACTCTCAAGAACGAATATATTTCATTTCCTTCTCTCACAGACGACATCGAAGAGGATACTTCTCTGAGTGGCAAGGAGGTTTTATGATAACTAAGCTTTCTTTCTTTGGAAAGTTCCTCTGAACTTCATGTTACTATTATTTTTATTTTGGCTCTAGGTCCAAGCTCTGCTCTACTTAGACCCCATATTTTTATGACGACGACCATATTTCTTACTGTTTCTTGCTATGCTCTTAAATAGACTTTAATGACTATGTAACGCTAATTGATGACTTTACTTATTCGATCCAGAGGGAATTATGGGTTCTTTTATGCAGGAATATTGATTGATATTGTTCGCTCCTATCCCTTCTAGCTATGTGTTGCGATGTACCCCACGTTTGGTTAAATCTGAGATCTCAGCGATGAGTTTAGACTCATGTTAAGCAGTTCACACAACATGAAAGGACTGGGTGAACGTAAGGGCGAGTCAAAGGGGATCAGAAAAACAATTCCTCGAGCTGTAAGTACATGATAGAGTTTGTCTAACTATACCTGAATGAAGTAACTAACAAGTGCAGCCAGTGCCAGGTGAGTTTTGATTTTGCGTGACCACTAAGTGTATCACGAAACTAACTAACTAGAAACGCAAAGGAAGAGTATGTTAGGCTGAACAGAAAGTTCTGCGACACTCAACTTACCAGTGCTCGGGAGGTGATATTTGTGAATTTTGCAAGAAATACGGAAGGGCTTGTATATATGAACAATCGCCAGCAAAGACGCCTTTGACTCGAAGGTGAGTGTAAACTGGAAGAAAAGACAAGTAGGAAGGAGCGTATTTTCTCTGTATGATAGATAGAGAAGAAAAAATCACCATTGTGGTACTCTCTTTCCTTCAGAGATCTTATTTTTGCTTGGCCTAATGCTATATTGGAAACTAGAATCGCGGCAATTGGGAGCATGCCAGAGCCCATATATACCCTACTAACTGAGGAATCTAGAATATTTTGAGCAGAGGTGTCAAATGTTGGAAAGCTTGCTCCAAAAAATGAGTCCTGAGACTACTGAGAGCAATCTGAATCACTTCAACATCAGTCCTCGGACAGTCATACAACAGTCTTATATTAGGCATGATGGAGATGTAAATGGAAATCAAGATATCGATCAGCGATACAACGAAGTGGAAGAAGAATATGAAGATGCTCCTGATCAGCTAAACATGGAATGGCACGAGGGCCAAGTCAGTGAATCCTCGTTGGATGGAATGTGCTTTTGGAAAAATGAGTCTGACGAGTCAGGCTTTATAGGCAAGACAGCTGCTCTGTCAGCCCTGCGAATGGTGTTTAGGATTTTGGGTCTGCCTAAATCTGAGCTTGACCAATGCTGTGTCCAGCTCTCTGTCGTGGATGGACAATCTAGCCAACGACTTAATATCCTGGCTGATTTGCAGCTGCAGAATACTGCTGTAAGGGACAGCTTCGTTGACACATACTTCAGCAAGTATCATATAATGTACCCCTTGCTGCACGAGGGCATGTTTCGAAGGAAGTATCAGCAGCTCGACAAAGTGCCGAAGGACTCGTTTTTCCAAATGCTTTTACGAATGGTTCTAGCAATTGGATCTCTGTGTTCCACAAATAACTTAGCAGCAGCCGGTACAAATAACAACGACTTCCGCTTCTACATGTCTGCAAGGTCTCTCTTTTCGGCAGAAATGTTTGAATCTGGCACATTCGAGCAGCTACAGGTGCTACTTCTCATGTCAAACTATGTGCAGAAGAGAGATAAGCCTAATACTGGTTACAATTTTCTTGGTTTGGCTGTCCGAATGGCTATCGGCATGGGTTTACACCGAACTCAGCACGACAGTAGCAAGGAAGATATTAAAAATACGGTCGGATTAGAGATGAGGCGGCGTCTGTGGTGGTGCCTTTTCCTTTTTGACAGTGGAGCTTCTCTGACGTTTGGAAGACCTCCAATAATGATTGACAGCATGGTTGAGGTTGAGCCTCCTCTGAATGTTGTTGACTCAACGCTTGATTATAACGATCCAGTGCCCGCCCCAGTAAATGGCACCACGCCGTATACAGGTGTCATCTATTTTGCCAAACTGGCTGTCATAGCCGACAGGATGCATCGGGAACTGTATTCTTTCAACATCTCTCGCAACATGGACTTGGAAGCGTACACTGAAAAAGTGGGAAATTTCGAGCAGCTACTTACGCAGTGGCGGGCCGAGCTTCCTCCTGACTACAATAGTCTAACGTGTCCTCAGTGGTTTCTAGGTGTGCGAGCTGTTTCGTTGTGGCGAGAACAGAATGTGCGATTGATCATGTATAAGCGGTACCTCGATACTGCTAGCTTTCGGAGCGGCGGTCAACATTCTGAAATTTTGTCTAAGTGCCAAGTAGCGGCAGCAGCAACTATACACATGATTGATGACTATATGGGCTCTAGTCATCAGGCGGTGACATGGGAAGTTTCGTGGTACGCTGTTTATTATCTGGTGCAAGCCGATCTTCTCCTGGCCGTCCTCTATTTGCTGGCTCTTCGAGCTAGTAGAGGAAGCACTAGTGGTCTGCAGAAACATCAGACCACTATAACTGCAAAGGAAACTCTGGAACTACTTGCCCATTCCGAAGCTCTGTTTCTGAAGTTTGAAAAGAGTAATCCATCTGCTGTACGCTGTAGTCAAGTGGTCGGTGAGCTTTTACGGTTGATGAAGCATCATGCTAAAAGGCAGTCTGAAGACGGCGGCGCAGTTTCTTCACAAGGCAGTAACAGCGAATTTAAGTTTCCTATGGACAATCTACCCGAGTCTCTACCTGAACAATGGATGGACCAAGACCTTCGATACTTGGAGGAATTATTAGGGGATGAGTTAACAGAGTCTATATGGTCGCAGTAGCTGAGAGAGGATAACTACTTGCGTTGAACTTCCTCGAAGCGAAACCAAGAACACCTCGGGCTCGTATCAAAACACGCACGATATGCCCCCATCTACGAGGATATCAGTGCCAGTCATGAAAGACCCTGCATCGCTTGCCAGGAGAATAACGGCACCATTCAACTCGCCCCTCTGGCCCATTTTGTTCATGGGGGTCCTCTTCAGCCATGCATCTCTCAAGTGTTTCATTCGGTCTCCCTCATTGAGTGCTGTGTCCATGTAACCTGGGCTGATGGAGTTTACTCTAATGTTGTATCTAGCCCACTCTGCGGCGAACGCGTTCTTCATGCTAATTACAGCTCCCTTGGACGCATGATACGCTACTTGTGGCTGAGGGAAATGGGCAGCGTGTCCTGAAATCGATCCAATAAGCACAATAGAACCACCTCCACCCTGGTCTATCATAATCTGTCCGAAGTACTTTGCAGAAAGAAAGGATCCAGTAGAGTTTATGTCCATCACATGGTTCCAATCGTCAAGTGTGTGTTCCTGTGCGTGTTTAACAAATGCTATCCCTGCAAAGGCGAGCAAAATGTCTAACTTCTTCTCCCCGAGTACGGAACGTACAAAAGCAGCGGCGTCTTTTACCTGCTGTTCTACTGTAACATCTACGGATTTCGAATGTATTTGACAGCTAGGGTACAATTGTCCCAAAGTCTTTGTGGCTTCTTCCAGGTTCACTGGATTCCAATCAACTAAGACAAGGGTCTGGACTCCATGTTCGAGCAACGCATAAGCAGCGTCGAGTCCTAAACCTCTAGCACCTCCAGTTACTGGTTAGTTAGGGTGGATGTGAATACAGTCAACAGAAGAGTAGGAGAAGGAATGCACTGACCTACTGCCGTTTTGTTCTCTAAGGAGAATCTAGCCAGGGCCTTCTCTTTAGGACTGATTTCAGAATCTCCTCGCCATGCCTGACTGGGAGCAGGATTCTGCGAAAAAGTGTAGGAGTGTACCTCTTCTGGCATACTCTCTTTTGAAACAACTCCAGGGTACAAGCTATCAATTTTTAAAAAATGAGGATAAAGCTGCTCGCTTCTAAGCAATATATAGTTACGATTCTTTCAACGATTCGTGTCGGGCTGAATTCTTCCGGAGATGACAGCGATCGACAGTGTTATCGGAACAGAGTGCTCCAAAGGACATAATTACCCCACACTTTGATATCGGAGAGGTTTCCTTTAAAGGTGAAAGGTTTGGAAGGCAATTTCATTCGGAGCGTAGAGGCCCTAAATTTTGAAAGAAATCAGCTGAGTATAGTAACCTCAAATTGTTTATAAAAGGGAGGGAACGAAATAACCAGATACGAGGGATTAAAAAGGACTAATCCGTATCCACAATAATGACTAAACCTACTACTACTACGGGGTTACTTGAAAGACCCCCGCTATTTCACCCAAAGAACATTCGAGTGGTCTGCGTTGGAGCCGGCTTCTCGGGCTTGACTTTGGCTAATTCACTTCAAAACAAGATCAAGGCCACCCTGGATAATGAAGGTGGTTACGTCGATTTTACCATTTACGAAAAGAATCCTGACGTAGGGGGTACCTGGTTCGAAAATACGTATCCCGGTGTGGCGTGCGATGTGGCTGCACACGTTTATGTGTTCGAGTTTGAAGACAACCCTGACTGGTCCAAATATTTTGCTGGAGGTGGTGAGATTCTACAGTATATCAAGAAAACGACAAAGAAGTACCATTTGGATAAGAATATCAAGTTCCAACACAATCTGATCGAGAGTATCTGGGACGAGAGTGCAGGAGTGTGGAACCTGAAAGTCGAAGGTCCAGGAGGCCAAATCATCGAGGATCAATGTCACATTCTTGTAAATGCTGCTGGTATTTTGAACAAATGGAAGTGGCCATTAATCCCAGGACTCCATGACTTTAAAGGAGACTTGTTCCACAGTGCTAGATGGGACCATTCCAAGAGTCTGGAAGGGAAAATCGTTCTGCTCATTGGTAATGGATCTTCAGCCATTCAGATTCTACCCCAAATAGCTAAGCAGGCCAAGCACGTTTACAATACCATTCGACGCCCTACTTGGATCACCCCTCTGGCAAATGGTTTTCTCACAGGGGGGAATAATTTTGAATACAGTGAGGAGCAGAAAAGGGAATTTAGAGTACATCCAAAGAAGTTGGCACAGCTGAAGGAATCCATAAATGATGACTTGAATGCTTTCACGTTCTGCATGATGCAGAATGGCCCCGGTCAAAAGACTGAACAGGAGAGTTACATTAAAATAATGAGAGAGAGGCTGCAAAACAAGGAGCATTTGTTGGAAGGGCTGATTCCTGCCTACAGGGCTGGCTGCAGACGATTGACTCCAGGTGCAGGGTACTTGGAGAGCATACTTCTCCCGAATGTGGAACTCATGCAGAGCGAGGTTGACAAAATTACAGAAGATGGAGCGGTGCTGACAGTGTTTAGAGACTTCCAGGATCCAAATTCGGCTGGCCATAATGCATCCCCACACAAGAAAGAAATAAAGGTCGATGCTATTATATGTGCTACTGGGTTTGACGTGTCGTTCCATCCATATTGGAAAATGTTGGGACTCGATGGTGCTGACCTGGCACAGCAGTGGAAAACTGTACCAAAGGCTTATCTGAGTGTAGCAGTTCCCAATTTTCCAAACTACTTTATCTTCAACGGCCCGCATTGTCCAATCTCGCACGGGTCTGTCATGGAATGCATTAATGCTGAATCCCATTATATCACGCAGTGGATTGAGAAGATCGCTAGGGAACAGATCAAAAGAATAACCCCAAAGAGAAAGATTGTTGACCAGGCGTACAAATTCTACCAAGCAGAGCTGAAGCACTCTGTGTATGCAGATGATTGTAATTCATGGTACAAGCCGCGACCTGACAGCGAAATCACCGCCCTGTATCCAGGAACTATGAAACATTTTGCCGTTATGCTGCAGTCAATCCGAGGAGAACACTTTGACGTTGAATATGATGATTCGGAGAACTGGTTTTCATTTTACGGCAGTGGTAGGACTTTAGAGGAAGCCCAAAAGCCCAATAATTACATGGTTTTCCCATGAAGTAGTGTATAGAGTTTTTTCAATACATAAATTAGTGTCTGGATTTGTTAATTGAAATGTTTTGCTATATGAATGAACAATCTGAATTAAGAAGAACGAGATCTGGAAGCAGTATAAATCGTGATTTTTTAATTTTTAAAATAAAAGAAGTTACATGTGCATTGTGGCTTCAGCCCAAGCAAAATAAGTGGGTCATCATTAAAGGCTTTTCCGCATCAACACCATTCTAATAATATTCCGTGAAGCGAAACCAACCCTCCCGGAGAGGGACCACCGGCCGCAACATGGAGATGCCCGCTTCGCAGAAATCCAATTAATTGTCAAATATCATCACCTTGATTGAGCCTGAGCTCGCGTCGGCAGCAGTGTCAAAGGCCTTCTCACTCTCTTCGAGCTTGAATCGATGTGTCACTAGCATGTCTACATTGATCAGCTTGTCGTTGAGGATCCTGATTCCCTTGGGCCACATGTTGGCATATCTGTACTGGAATTTCATGGTGATCTCATTGACGCTGAGATGCATAAAGGGGATGTTCTGGAAATCTTTTCCAACTCCAATGACATGGATAGTGCCTGCAAAATCGAGCGAGTAAATGCCAACTGCAATCGAGGACTCAACGCCAGTGCATTCTATGCAGACCCGAGGTTTCAAGCCTGCAACCTCAACAACTTTTTCAGCTGTCTGCTGAGGGGTTTGGCCCCGTTCTACAAGAACTGTGCGGAGGTGTGGGACGCATTTTTGGGCAAAGTCCAAGCGTTTCTGGTCGATATCGGTGATGACCAAAGGGGCAGCACCAGCAGCTCGGGCCAATATAGCGGATATCAGACCAATAGGTCCAGCACCACAGATCACTACTGGATCAGACAGCCTCACTCCGGCCTGCTCGATCCCGGCCAAAGCTACGCTAATGGGCTCAAGCAAAGCACCTTCTTCGAAGGACATATCTCCGATTTTATGACAGTATCTGGCAGGATGCTTGATATATCGTCGCAGCAGGCCAGGAACTGGAGGTGTACTTTTGAATTGGACGTCGGGACATCCATTATATTTGCCCGTTAAGCACTGATCGCAGTTCTGGCAGGGAACACCGGCCTCGATAGCTACGCGATCTCCCACTTTGATGCCCTTAACTGACGGGTGGACCTGTAGGACCACACCAGACGACTCATGTCCGAGAATATGTTCATCCCGCACCACCATGGTGGGCCCTATGCATCCGTGCTTTTGAAAATGAATATCTGAGCCACAGATTCCAGAAGCTTTGACGTGGAGAGTGACCTCACCTGGACCTGGAGCCAAGTCTGTGGGAGCCGGTTCGCACTCTGCGACATACAAGTCGTGTTTGGGGTTTGTAAACACACCGATATTGGTTTTTAATTCAGTTGCGAGAGTCATGTTGATTGTGGATTGTATTATTTTGTGAGAGAGTTCAGAGGAAAACACTCTGTTAAGTTAAATATATTAGACGGATATATAGGATATATATTTTCGGACGGAATTATGTATGATTAAGGTTTAGGCTCTTTTGGATTAATTATTGTGGGGGGAAGGGAAAGATGCCATACAGACGAACACGGAGAGGAAGCCGGTTTCAGAACATTTAACAGGCTTACAAGCGACTATTATAGTACAATAATTTCAATACCATTGGATGGGACTCCGTTTTATATAGTTAAGTGGGTGGGAAGAGACAGGTGTCCTGAGTATTACAGGTGTATGTCGGCAAGGTTGCCGTTCTTGAAACTGGGGCTCGACCGGGGCAGAAATGGCATCTGGTAAATTTAGCACCTCACTTTGCAAGGAAATATAGTTCGCATTTATGGATGTATAAAAGAGTATATTGCCATTATTATAGCTTTAGAGTGTGCCATTGGTCGAAAACCGCAGAGTTGAAAGAAGCAGTTCAGGCTGTGACAAACACTGGGGTGTCATCGTTTGTACTTAAATGGACTGACTGCGGGGTTCATCGGATAGTTTGAACGGGGGACCTAATCATTGTGATAGCAGTAGAATGGGAAGATGAAGAAAGAGAAAATGAGACGCAGTGAAGACCACTGCTCATGTGCTACGATCTGATATTCTTGCGATTACCGCCTCACTCAAACCCTCAGAATTCTAGTAGTTGTAGTTAGTCGCTAATTAGTGGTAAGAGTTTCATTTGAGATGTACACAAGGCAAGCACAATTCTGCGTTCCTCTCCAACTCTTTGTTTGTTTTTGTATAGTCTAATCGTATGTAGATACAGAATACTGGCCTACATAGTCATGACCTTCTTAGCTATATCATAGGCACATTGGCCAAGTTTCGTCAGAATATTGCACTACATAGTTATGACCTTCTTAGCTATATCATAGACGCATTGACCAAGTTTCGTCAAGTGGTCGACTGGCGAGTCCCATCTTTAAAAAACGCCTTCAGGACAAATTTCACCAACATTTGCTGCCAAGGGCTGCAGCAGTCATGTGGAGAGACATCTGTAAGGCGAGTCTAATGACCGGAATCTCTCAATTCGAACCCCGCATAAACTTTTCTGCAGGGGTAAATCTGTTATTATGTATTTGACAGCCGCAGCTGCCCTACCCTTGCCCTACCCTCGATCTCCAACAAATCCTCTGGCAGGCGGTGTCGCAGTGTTCGTGTCAACGTACATTAACATTTTTCCGCATATTACAAACTACTATTTATTTGAGAGGGCGAGACGTACGCTTCAAAAGACACACAAAGGGACTATGCGATTAATAGCGCCAAAGCCCCACCCCAACATTCAACCAAAGGGGCCAACAACTTCTTTGTCAAGCAATCACAGCAGTCGGATTGCCAAGTCACCGAGGAAACCTGACAAAAAAGGCAAGCTCTTGAAGAGTTCAAGGGCCAATCTGGATACAAATTCGGGCAATACTAAAAGAACTGCTGCTGAAGAAAATAGTATGGAAAGAGATGCTAAACTATCGTCAAAAGATGCCAAAATATTATCAAAAGACGCCAAACTACTAGCAAAAGATACGTCCTCCGCATCAACAAAAGTAAAAACAACCAAAGCCACTGCCACATCACATTTATCGTCAAAAGCAAAAAGTACCTCTCCACAAACGGCGTCGGAAACTGACCCCGAGTCCAATCTCGAGTCCGAGTCAAAAAGCCCATCAGACAGTAATATCTCAAGTGCTGTTACTATCGAAAACGGCCTCATAGATCTCGAAAAGAACCCTGATTACATAGCATTGTCCTCTGCCTATGATATTCTGGCATCTCAAAAAACTATTGCATCGCAGGATATAATTCAACTAAAGGAACTGAAAGCAGCAGCCCTGGCTGATCCGAAGAAGCTCATAAAAGAACTGCAGGCCGGAAAGGGTCAAAAATTTCCAGACCGGCAAAAAGTGGTGAGAGCCCCGATAATTCCCTGGTCGAAATATGGTATTTATAACCCCGGTCTGAACCAGAAGTTGGCAGCGGGGATAATGAACAGAGCCCCTTCATTTGGTGAGATGAGACTGTTTGGTGATTCCCCAGGTGAAAGGCGGCCAAGCTTGTAAATAAAATAAAATAAAAACCAGTCGGTTAACTTTTGGAATCCGGTGAACTACTGGCCATAGCTTGGGGCTAGCCCCAGACCCGTAGCTCTGCTTCGCAGAGAATTGAAGGCAATGGCATCAGTCTATGTCCTCCTTCTTGCTATCCCGCAACTGCCGATACTGTTCGATAATTCTTTCTCTTTCCCCAGCCAACATTTCCCTCCTTGCTAGAGACCCTGCTGCCTTGGGCACATTGCTCAGTAGTTTCTTAGGAAGCGTTAGTTGGGGAGGAGCGTCCACTATATCACCAAACTTGGCTCTTCCTTTCTCCAAGTGACTCCACGGGTCTGGTGATGCTTCTCTCTTTCCTTTTCGTCTGGACGATTTTCGGCCCCGATCTTCTCCATCTTGATCTTCTCCATCTTCTTCTAGTTCTCCCCGCTCAATTAGTTCCTTCCGTCGACGCTCCTGCTCTGCTTTCGCTCTTTCGAGTTTCTTCAGTCTCTTTCTATCCTTGCGAGACGGTGATCCGCTTCGTGCCTTGACCATCGGAAGAGCTTCATTGACTCGCCGAGAGAAGTCCGATAGTCTCTCACCGGGCAGGATCTGGAGAGAAGTAGCTGAAGATAGAGGGGCAGTGGACTTTGAGCCTTTGGTCACTTTTATCTTGCCCGAATCCTCGCCAGTATCTTCAGAACTTATTTTCTGGCCACTACTACGTTTTTGCATGACTTTCATCATTATCTGGAATCGCTTGGGGGCTTTATCACCAAAGTCTTCTTCGAATTGACTGCCAGAAGCAGTAGAAGAAGTCGATTTTGGTCCACCTTTGGCTTGCTTACGGTGTCTTTTCGATCCGTTTATGTTTGTGGTGGGTTCAGCATCAAACTCGGTTTCTTTCCGTTTCACCGGTTTCCCAGATGGTTTTCTCGGCATTTTTTAAAGTAATAACCAGCGGTCTACTCTTAGCTACGGCAGATTCTGTTCACTTCTGCTTTGAAATTTCAATATTTGTATGAAAAACGAAAAAAAAGATTATATAATACCTGTCAAACATCCGACTAAATTGGTAGTGATCGACTGAATGATGAAAATCCGAAAATATATCTATTCGAAAGTTCTGCAAGAGCGCTCGAAGAAACTCCTTATAAACCTTGCTCAGCATGGCAAAGAGACCCAGAGGAAAGACAGCTGAAAAGCTTAAAAAAAGAGCAAAAGCAAAGTCGTCCATCGAGGAGACGCTCGTAGGCTCTGCCTGGCAGACTCTGGACTCGGATCAGGAAGCTCCTGAAGCTTTTGATGATGAAGATGGTGAACAAGCCTACGAAATGCGGCCTAGGAAGTTCTACGACGAGGAGGAAGAGGGCTCAGAGCGGTTGCCGATAAAGCAGGGTGGCACCGTCAAAAGGGTTATAGAAACGGGCCAGCAGAAGAAAATGCCTGACGCTGAAGAAGAATCAAGTGAAGACGAAGAGGATGATGAAAACGGAAATGAAAACGAAAACCAAAACGGAAACGGAGCAGATATTTCTGAAGACGAGGAAGAAGACGACTCTAATGACCGTGATGAAAAGGGTAATATGCTTTCCGATAAACAAATTATACTCAAAACGAAAGAATTTATCGCAGAATGTGCAGAGAGTCTGAACGAAGACTCAGAAGAGAATATTGGGAGACTTCGAGATTTGAGACAGTTTTATTCCAAGACCAAATCAGTGAACGCTAAGAGGATCTTGCTGCTAGCCATGGTACCTATATTCAAAAGTTTGATCCCAGGGTACCGAATTAGGGAACTGACAGAGTCGGAGAAGTCCCAGAAACTTTCGAAAGATGTGAGGTTGTTGAGAAACTTCGAAGAGTCGCTAGTCGCAAACTATCGGGCATATTTGGACACCCTCAAAAGACTTTGCAAGAGAGCCAGAGCTCCTAGCAACGACGAGAAGGGCAGAAGTGCTGAAGGAACAAACGCTCCGCGATTTGCGCTAGCCCAGATCGCCATTCGGTGTTCGTGCGAGCTGCTAGAGTCTGTACCTCACTTTAATTTCCGCAACGATCTGATTGAAATCATAGTCACGCGCTTAAGCAGTCGTACACTCGATGATTCCTTCTTCAGATGTATCAACACCATTGAGACGGTATTTGATGCCGACGAGGAAGGTCATGTCAGTTTCGATATTGTCAGGCTTTTGACCAAGATGATAAAAGCCCGACGGTATAAAGTACACGAGTCTATACTGAATGCTCTGCTGCACCTCCGTCTCTTAACAGAGCTAGCAGCGAAGGCTGATCTTGAAAAGGTTGAGGTAATCAACGATGATAATCAGCCCAAAATGAGAAAGAAGGACCGAGTCCATCTCACCAAGAAGCAGAAAAAGGCACGCAAGGAGAACAAGGAGATTGAGAAAGAGCTACAGAGAGCTGAAACAGTGGTATCAGCAGAAGAGCGTGAAAGACTCCAGGGCGAAACTTTGAAGCTGGTGTTTATATTGTATTTCAATATCCTTCGGGAGAGGGTCAACCAACTCATCGGAGTCACTCTTGAAGGGCTAGCCAAGTTTGCTCATCTTATTAACGCTGACTTATTTGGCGACCTTCTCGAGGTCATCCGGGAGCTGATCCAGGAACGACAAAAGGTTCTTCAGACAGATGGTTCTTACGAATTCAACGAAGCCACCACCAGGGAGTCTCTTCTGTGTGTAGCCACTGCTTTTGCACTTTTATCAGGACAGGCAGGAGAGTCTATGAACTTGGATCTTTCTTTCTTTATTAACCATTTTTATTCTGCATTGTATTCTGTTGCATTGAATCCGGACATTGAGTTTTCGCATAAAACGCTACGCTTGGATGATCCCTTTGACAAAGGTAAGCCTGTGGTTCCCCATAGAAACAAGGTTAACATGTCCACAGAAACAGAGTTGGTGGTCCAGATATTTGAGGCTGTATTTTTCCGGCAGAGAGGTTCTAGTCGGTTGAGGAGCCAGGCCTTCGCCAAAAAACTAGCCACTTCAAGTCTCCACATGCCAGAAAAGTCCTCCATCGCATCTCTCAAGATACTGGACAAGATGATCAAGAGATACCACGTTATCGCTTCTCTTTTTTCTCCTGAAGAACGCATCTTCAACGGAGTGTATCACATGGACGTTGATGTCCCAGATCATAGCAATCCTGAAGCTGCCACCGTTTGGGAGACTGTGATATTAGAAAAGCATTATTCTCCCTCGGTAGCCAAGGCGGCAGGTATGGTAGCACAGATGGGTGACCGTGAGCGCAAACGGAGTTGAGTAGCATTCCAGGAGCACCCACGATTTAAATTACTTCAAAATAGATATAGGTAGCATGTCAAATCAAACTACATTCTAAAGATACGCGTTCTCCTTTGGCAGTCCACAAAATGGTGTAGTTTATAAATAAAATTCTGGTACCTATAACTATCAAATAAATTTACAAATTAGCAAAATACGGTGAAACTTATATTTTGTCTCTCCTTTATACACTATATATATCATATTGTGAAATAATTATGAGATTCTGATTTAATATAGTATTCTCAGGCAATCGATGGGGGCAGTTTCGGTGGTGCGGGTAACACGCCCAGTTAAACTCCTCCAGGTTGGAGATCGATGTTGGAGTAACTTCCCATCACTAATGCCGTCGAAAAATACAAATCTGCAGGACTGGAGCTGTGTTTATGCTGAAAATAAAGCGGCAGATGATCAACTGAGTCCTCGCAAACGATCCCTTCGAGGATCCGGCTCTCCTCAGCCCATTGGCCTTAGACGAGGTGAAGATAACGAAGAGTTCCTAGTCGGAGACTGCGTCCTGGTCCGAGCGTCTCGCGATGACTCGTTTGTGGGTCTCATAGAGAGCGTGATCCAGTCATTTGACGGAGGATTAGAGGCTAGGATTCTGTGGTTCAATCGTTCAGGCGACGTGAAAGGTGCCAAAAGACCTCAGGATGCCCTGGAAAATGAACTATATATCACGTTAGATCTAGATCGAAACCGTGCAGATGTGATCCTGGGGAAGGCCGAGGTGGGTAGCGATCCAAGCGCACCTCTCTTTTGTCGTCGAGCCTGCAATTCGGGGAATTTGACCTTCTCTCAGGAGTTTAACTGGTCTGACTTGTACAAAGGCCGAGACACCAACATGAATGAATTGGTGGATCGGATAGAGGGCCTATTGGGCAAGTCAAAGGTGTCCAGTCCAAAGAAGACCATGTCTCCGAAGACGAAGCCGGTGTATCGAGAAGATAAAGAGGGAGATGAAGACGAAGATGATGCAAGCGATGTTGGTCAAGAGGAAGATAGTGAAGATACAGATGATGACGAACAGGAGAAGTTGGCCAAGCGTAAAAGAAAGAAAAAGGAGAGCATTGCTCAGCCGATTCCTAGAACACCTACTAAAAAGCGGCGGAAGGATGCATCTTCGGACACGGCTGCCTCCAAAAAGCCAATTAGTAGTAGCCCTTCAAAGGTTGTGACCCCGAAAAAGTCACTCCCAATTACCCCGTCAAAAGGGAGGCCGTTTATTAAGGCTCCTTTGTTCTCTGCTTCTCTGCCATCCCGAACTTCACCATCTAAAAGCGAGCCGACGACACCGCACAAGAAAGCGAGAGCATCGCTTCATGTTGCATCAGTTCCAGACAGTCTGCCGTGTCGAGAGGATGAGTTCTCAGATATCTTTTTCAGTCTCGAAAGTGCGATATCCTCTGGTACTGGAAGCTGTATTTATGTGAGCGGAACGCCAGGTACCGGTAAGACTGCTACTGTTAGAGAGGTCATTGCGCAGCTGCAATTGCGCTGTGAGGAAAAGACACTGGCCGAGTTTTCATTTCTCGAAATCAACGGCATGAAGCTCACTAATCCGCATTCTGCTTATGAAATGCTCTGGCAAGAGATTTCAGGTGGACAAAGAGTTTCGGCTGCGAATGCGATGGTAATGCTGGAACAAGAGTTTAAAAATCCAAATCCGAGAAGGGTACCGACTGTGGTGCTAATGGATGAACTAGACCAGCTGGTGACGAAAAACCAGGGGGTTATGTACAATTTCTTTAACTGGCCCACTTTTTCACATTCGCGGCTCATTGTGGTGGCTGTCGCCAATACTATGGATTTGCCTGAGAGAATGCTGTCCAACAAAATTTCTTCACGTTTGGGGTTGACGAGAATTCAGTTCCCCGGTTACAGGTACGAGCAGCTTAAGGAAATTATCGCTACTCGCCTTCGAGATATTGCTGGGGACCTTATTGAGCAGGATGCTACAGAGTTTGCATCGAGAAAGATTGCCGGAGTGAGTGGAGATGCCAGAAGGGCCTTGGATATCTGTCGGAGAGCTGTTGAATTGGCAGAAGCTGAAGGAGAAGGAACTAAAGTTAGCATCGACCATGTGAAAAAGGCTATTGCAGAGTCTACAAGCTCACCTATTCATATTTATTTACAAACACTGCCAGTAGCAGGAAAGATCTTCTTGTGTGCTGTGCTTGCGCGTGTACGGCGTAGTGGAGTTGTAGAGAACAGTCTTGGAGATGTGCTGGAAGAAACTGAAAGGTTGGTGAAGTTATCTTCCAACGCAGACCTGTACAATCGGATACTTTTTGGGGGGAGCCGGGTTCGCATGTCTGGGTTTTTGAACGCCGTTAATGAACTAGTCGAGGGAGGGGTACTGATTCAGCAGATGATGAGGGGAGAGAGAAGTGCCAATGTGAGGTTGAGTGTTGGAGAGGAGGAAATAAAAAGTGCATTAAGGGGCGACGCGGATGTTGAAGACATGCTGTAAGGTTGCAATGACCACTTGGATTATATGTATATATGCATAAAAGACTAGAGAGAGCTGGACCTTCTTTGAAAGCGGGCCCGATGGTAACGAGAAAAGAAAAAAATATAAAAAGATGCTCATTTGGTAGCTCATAACACAGAACCATTCTATTTAGCCTTCTGCTCTCTTCAAACCAACTGCCTCTCCTACCACCACCGCCTCTTCTCTCACCACTGCTGATAAATTAGCAATGGCTCGCCATCATTGGTAAACTCGGGAAACGTCAACTTCAAGTCAAATGCTTTGCTGAGTATGACCTTGAACAGCTTCTGTACGTTGATAGAATGGCTCGTGGAGCAAAACACGACACTTGCCTTCATAGCCTTCGCAAACTTCTTCGCTTGGTTGGAAATCTCATGCTGGTCTTCTTCGGGCAGATCAACGAAAACATCGAATTTAGTGCCCACTAAGAACGGAATGGCTGTCTTGTTGAATCCCCTAGCCTGTCGATACCACTCTTTGACTGAGTTCAGAGTAGATTTCCGGCTCAGATCAAACATAAATAGAATAGCCACCGCGTCGTTCGACACGAGTGGAAGCATGTTGACAAATTCTCTCTGTCCTCCCAGATCCCATATTGAGAATGTAATTTCCGTATTGCG
Source organism: Spencermartinsiella europaea (assembly GCA_030579595.1). Classification (NCBI taxonomy): domain Eukaryota; kingdom Fungi; phylum Ascomycota; class Dipodascomycetes; order Dipodascales; family Trichomonascaceae; genus Spencermartinsiella; species Spencermartinsiella europaea. The sequence continues at coordinate 378,610 of JAKTRG010000011.1, forward strand.
GATATTCACCGTTTTCTCCATGAAGTTGACACCCAGGGTCTGAATGTAGTCTTCGTCAAAGGTTCCTTCGACGTATTTAACCATTAGAGACGTCTTTCCGATTTGAGCGTCTCCTATCATGCCCACTTTAAGAGATACGCAGTTTTTCTCTGGCAGCGCCAGATCCACCGGTTGCTCTGGCATGGCTGTAAATAGTGTGGTGGTATAAGAGTTATTATATAAGATGTGTTGAAAGGTGTCCTACCAACCAGGATGTATATGGGGATTGATTTTCCACAGTTTAATTTGAATCAGAAGTGCTGATTGTTACAGCATTCACGCGTCGAACGAGTTTGGAAAACTAATAGAGAACGACTTTTCCTTCTTTCCTCTATACTTTCGGCAAACCCAGATTTCCAATATAGCTTTTGAATAGCCAGGGTCAGATTTTGTTCGTTACTGCGACGCGAATTGTGATGTTTTAAACAGTCTATTTACTTCACGCTCAACTTAGGCGTAGAGCCCTAACCTGTCTCCTGGGTAAGGGAACTGCTTAGGGAGGTGTGAGGTGCTGGACAGGGAAATGAACAAGGCTGTGTACGCTTGGTTGCAAAGTTAATTGTGTTACTCTTCTGCGAGTGTAAGGGAGCAGGGCCTTTTTTTTTGTTTCTTATGCCATTCTTGTATGACCGTGCTGTGCAGTACCGGTACTTTAGTTTCTGATCTGGTAACTTCAGTGTGTTGTTCCCCTGATTTGTGGTGTGGCCATTAATGGCAGTTCTGCAGGGAGTGAAAAATTAAATCCGACGAACAGAGGTAACCAGATGCTAGATACTAGCATTAGGTAAATAGTTAAGTGAAATTAAGGGTATTTTCAGAGAAGCACTTCTTTTATTGCAAAACTCTACTCTCCCCACCTTCCTCTCGCTCCTGTTTCTCTCGAAACCTTTTTAGATCCCACTCTTTTACACCACACTCTGATCCAAGTGCCTAAACTTAAACATGATCCCAACTAAACTACGAGTTTAACCGCCAATGTCACAGCTCATCCCACACGAGTGGCATCTGGGCGTACGCCTCGTGCTGTACCTGTATGCCAATACATCGGTCACTCTACCCCAAGTAATCCAATCCTGCCCTGTGTAAACCCGATATCGGGGCGCTACCTCGGCCACCCCACCCAATAATATGCCCAGGATAACATTTACCCGCATTATCGACAAGTAGTGACTCTTTTCAGCTCCCCGGCAGTTGTGCACTATATAAAGAGGCCTTTGTAAGTTTGCAAAGTTGAAACTTTTTTTTCTCTTTATATCTTTCTTGTTTTTCTTCCTCGATCGTAGAAAGCAGCCCTTACAATTTTCAAAGCTTGTAATTACATAAAATTAAAAATGAACAGAATCACTAGACAAGCTAGGTCAGCCTCGAAACTGGCCAAATCCAGCTCAATTCGAGGTTTGAGCTACTCTAGCCGAGCTATTGCTCGACCTGTCATTGCCTCGTCGTCAGCTTCAGCTGCCGTCACTGCGCCCATGGTTCAGTCTCGAGGTGTCAAAACCATCAATTTCGGTGGTACTGAAGAGGTTGTCCACGAGAGAGCTGATTGGCCCCGAGAGAAGCTTCTTGACTACTTCAAGAACGATACTCTGGCCCTTATTGGCTATGGTTCTCAAGGTTACGGTCAGGGACTTAACCTGCGAGACAACGGACTCAATGTCATTATTGGAGTCCGAAAAGATGGTGCCTCATGGAAGGCCGCCATTGAGGACGGATGGGTCCCCGGAAAGAACTTGTTTGATGTCAAGGAGGCCATTGAGAAGGGAACCATTGTCATGAACTTGCTGTCTGACGCTGCCCAGTCTGAGACTTGGCCCAGCATCAAGCCCTTGTTGACCAAGGGAAAGACTCTGTATTTCTCGCATGGATTTTCGCCCGTTTTCAAGGACCTCACCAAGGTCGAGGTCCCTAAGGACATTGACGTCATTTTGGTGGCTCCCAAGGGATCGGGACGAACTGTGCGATCTCTGTTCAAGGAGGGACGAGGAATCAACTCGTCGTACGCTGTGTGGCAGGACGTCACTGGCAAGGCTGAAGAGAGAGCTATTGCTCTGGCGATTGCTGTTGGTTCTGGATACGTTTACCAGACCACATTCCAGAAGGAGGTGCATTCTGACTTGTACGGAGAGCGAGGATGCCTGATGGGAGCCATTCACGGTATGTTTTTGGCTCAGTACGAAGTCTTGCGAGAGCGAGGACACACTCCCTCTGAGGCTTTCAACGAGACTGTTGAGGAGGCCACCCAGTCTCTGTACCCCTTGATTGGAAAGTACGGTATGGACTACATGTACGAGGCCTGCTCTACCACTGCTCGACGAGGAGCTTTGGACTGGTCTCCCAAGTTCCAGGCTGCTCTCAAGCCTCTATTTAATGAGCTCTACGACTCTGTTATTGACGGTACTGAGACCAAGCGGTCTTTGGAGTTCAACAGTCAGAAGGACTACCGAGATAAGTTTGCCGCTGAGACTCAGCGAATTCGGGAGTTGGAGATCTGGAGAGTTGGACAGGAGGTCCGAAAGCTGAGACCTGAGAACGTCTAAAAAGCTTATTGCTGTTGTTGTTTTCTAATATGGACAGGCATTAAGATCAAAAGGTTACTTTATTAAAACAAAAGAAGTGCCAAAAAAAAGTTACGACTATAATGAGAAACAAAAAGACCGATCTATTTTTTGTGTCAAATGAAATGACTGAAAAAATCTATATATAATGTATTCCAGAAGTGAATAAAGATTGGCTATGATGATTTTAAAAAAAGCTGCTTTCTTTTGTAGTGTTAAATAAATTGACGAGTTAGCACTCATTAATTCTGCTACTAGATCATATACCTGACCAGTATGTGAAGCAGAGCTGCGGGGTCTGGGCTGGCCCCAGCTCCATCCTTGTTTAATCTACATCGTCGACTTATCCACTTAGCTACGGTACTTAATATGCCTCATTACTCATTAATGCTTTATATCCTGCGACGTACAACTTATTTACTTTACTCGGTCAAAAGTCTCTCCGCCCACTCTCTGCCCCTCCATGCTCAATGCTACCAGTCGTTTAAACTTATCCTTGCTCTTCTGCAACTCCACGGCAGCCTCTTTATTCAGGGGATCCGATGCATTAGGTTCTAAAAACAAGTACTGGATTCCAATCATGACCGAGTTCAGTGACAGAACTGGCTTCCAGTCTTCTCGCAGAATGTTGAGGCACACATTACCTTCAAGGTCGATGTTAGGGTGGTAAATCTGGTTAGAAAACAATAATATAATCAGCATAAATGAGAGAGTGAGTGGCAGCCCTTATGGTTCTCCACATAAACGTCCTTCCTTTGGGCTCAGAAACGCATATAGTAATAAATGGCACGCAGCTGGGGCCAGCCCCCAGACCCCGTAGCTCTGAGATTTAATCCCAGTTTTGAGTAGGTTTCAAGGGCAAGTCATGACATAGCGTAGATGCCTTGAAGCCCATAAAAGCAGACACACCCTCTCTCTATGAGATACTACCAAAAGATACTATCACATTAATAATAACCCAAAAAATAGCTGCTCATTTCACGCGCGTCGACACTCACCTTTTGTAAGCATTTCACCTTAGGAGGTTCGTGAGGGAAATTCGAATTGACGCAAAACGAAAAACGAAAAGTACCACCTCTATAAGCTCCGTCATCTGGTTTCACTACCAACTCAAAGTTCATGATATCCTGTGGGTCTGCAAAAACAGTCTTCATAGTCGAAGGCAACGACAACTCCGTCAGGTCTTTTTGCACCCTAAGTTGGGCAGCCGTCACTTTTTTACGCCCTGTTCCAGCCCCGTTGGCCTCCTCTTCCTTCTGCTGCTGCTGCTTAAGACTCCATATTTTAAGCTAGTTAGGTTACAAGTGCGCTGGAAAATAAACAAAATCATTAATATGCCTTACCATATTGAAGATATTTCTAGTTTTATGGGTGAGTTAGAAGGGACAGACTCTTCAGGCTGTTTTAGGCGTTGTGTTGTGGAGATTTGGGTTGGGGTAAACCCGATAACGACAGTTTATACTGAAAAAAACACAAACCATCGTCGAAAAAGCTTTCAAACTTGCCACTGGAAATTTCTTGGGATTCGATAGAAGACAGATATATAGTATTATATCTCTTTTTTTCTTGGTTTCCACTGTAGTCACCCATGTCTAAAGGCTTTCATAAGTCCAACTGGTTCAAAAAACAGCCTTCTTCTCCTTCTCCGTCTCCGTCTTTTAATGATATTGGTAGACCTCTGACCGATGAAGAGTTCCAAAAAGCTGTAGCTCAGCAACAGTCTGCATACGCTGCACCGAGCACCGTTGGAGCAGCTGGTGCATCGTCGGGAGATTCATCTCCTTCTGCTGTTGGTTTCACGAAACTGGCAACTAGCTCTGCTGTCGCTACAATCTCAAAACCTGCTGCTAAGTACGACAAAGATGGAAAACGTCTCACTGTAAAGCGTTCTGGTGGAGGCAAGACTTGGGAAGACTCGAGTCTGCTGGAGTGGGATCCTAATCATTTCCGCTTGTTCGTAGGCAATCTTTCTCTCGAGGTTACGGATGACATGCTGAGATCCGTGTTTGAAAGATATCCCACCATGTCCAAGGTGAAAGTTGTTATGGATCCAAGAACTGAAAAATGCAAAGGATTTGGATTCGTGTCGTTTGCTAGTGCTGACGATTACTTCAAAGCATTCAAAGAGCTTAATGGAAAATACATTGGAAATCACCCTGTTCAGCTAAAAAAGGCTACCACGGAGCTGAAGACCGTTGCTGTTAAACACAAGAAAAAGCCCTACGATCGAAACAGATAAAGAGAGTAGATATTTGATTTCTTCAAGCACCACTTGCATCTCCCCGTTCCTCCGGTGGCCCCTCCCGGGAATGGTAGCTTCTGATTTGCAGAAAGTGCGCGCTCTGCAATAAAAAGTCTGTTGACGATATGTTCGAGAATAGATTGGGGGTATCGCCTGCGTGTAATGAATGCCAAGCAAACTTCATTGGATGGCCTCCCCGCTGGGCACGATGACTACTCCACATAATACTCTAAATCTCCCATCATGCTGTTTACAGAAATGGACAAGAGGGTTTTCACGAAGAGTGATTCGAGGAATAATAACCTGAAATTTTTTCTGCGCAGAACCAACCGTCCCCGGGAGGCACCGCCAGAGGCATCATCCCAGCAGTCTATCAGGCAAAACGTGTCCAAATGGGACTAGCCCTTTCTCCCTTTAAATAAACTAAATTATAAGTCTCCCATATTTAAAACTTCATACTCATCCTCACTGTCAATAAAGCTCTCAGTAGTACCCAAATCAGAAAGCGTCTCCAGGTCAGACACCCCATTGTCGTCGTGTGCAACCTCCTCGTTGGCAGTCTCCAAATCGCTGAACGAAGAAGCAGGTGACTCTCGTAGCAACGTGGGGAACTTGACTTGAGACTGGTTGAGTGACGATGTGGCCGACGACGTCGACGATGACAAAGATTGGGAAGGCTCAGTAGGATCGGCAGGTTCAGAAGATTCAGCAGGCTCAGCAGGCTCAGTAGGCTCAGCAGGTTCGGCAGGTTCAGCAGGCTCAGCAGGCTCAGCATCAGGAGAGTTTTCATTGGCACTTTGCCAAAGATCAGCTGGACTATCAGCAGTGGAAATGCCTTGTTCCTCAACGATAACAGTGGCACCAACGAATACCTCTCCGGTCTTTGATGCCAGGACTATTTTGCCCTGTCCAAAACTTTCAAACCGAACCAAGAATGACACAGATGTGCCAGGTTCGATTTCAACGGGGTTAAAAGTCGAGCTTTTGACGACAACTTTGTCGAGATGATCCTTGTTGACAACAGAGAGACCCTCTGGCCAAGTAGAGGTGCCCGTGTTCTTGAAAGTTAGCTTGTATTCCAGCGGTACACTGCAAGCGCTCGACTCTACCAGGCTTCCCTCGTTGTTAGGGCATTCCGTCGCTGCTGCCACCAGTGCTGCCTCTCCCAGATTAAAATTTGCAACTTCAAAAGATCGACTTGGTGTCTCTAAGATCCATCTGTCTACCTTCCTGAATGCCTCGGGTTCCACTTCAAATGTAATCATCTCTTTAGGGCGAGTATCAAACGGAGCAGACCAGCTATAGTTGCCACTCAAAGCAGGCTCGGTCATGAGCATGCTCGTAGCCGGCCACGTCTCGCTGCCCGTGTTGAGCAAAGAGAGGTGGTAGTACCCGTTTGCAAACTTTACAGTAGCCAGGGCATCAAAATCCGGAGTAGTGACACTATTGATCTGCTCCCTCTCGTCGCTCTCTTCAGTGAAAGGATACAACTGATGAGTTGGATTGTGGGTCCAGTTGTCCAGGCTCGCACAATCTGCACAAAAATGGGTATCGCCACATGTTCCACAAGCATAGATGACACCAGATATTCCCTTTGGTGAGGCGAAATTTCGGCAAAGTGGTCCGTCACACAAGTACGATACCGACAGCCTTGGAGCAACTGGTACTTTATAGGACTCTGGCTCAGGCGAAGTCCTAATTCGCCTGATCGAAGAAGTCAACCTGGGCAACACCAGAAACTGACACTGAGAGTAGTGGGCAGCGGTAACAATGCATGATTCGCAGAGATCAAAATCTGGGCACCGCCCGCACTTGTATCGGGTGCCAACAATCTCGCGTTGACAGCTGTCGCAGAAAGCATTGCTGGCTGAAGCGACAAACGACGCGGGGATGGGTCCAGGTTTCATATCATAAGACGATGATACATCTGGCTCTGATTGGCCATCCGCAAGAGGTACTACTCCTTCTGTTACCTCCTGAAGTTTTTTACCTGCTACTTGGGCCGCCTGTAGATACTCCTCGTCCTTCAATTGGCTGTCGAAGCTCTTTCTCGCCTCGGTAGCAGCCAAACCTTCCTCTGAAGTGCCCAACCTCTTTTCTACGGCCACGTTTGCAAACTTTTCCACCATCTCGCTGAAAAATCGATCGTTGCGCAATCTTTCAACAATGTTCTCCAGCCCAGGGCAGTCCTGGTGGTGTCCGTGCCGATGTCCATGTACGTGTATATGATCAGGGTGTTCACGATGTTCGTGTTTATGCTCTCGCTCGTGTTTATGCCCACGCCGCTCGTGCCGGTGGCACTTTCTCTTGCACCTGCCGGGTGAGGCGTCTCTCACTTCTCTTGCCACCTCGCTTGATTCCTCGTCCTTAGAGGCTCTACTACTGCTAGGCTCGACAACTTCGTCACTGGAAGCAGTATCAGCAGCAGCAGCAGTGGTCTCGCCTTCCTTGGCCTCGTCTTCCTCGACTTTAACAGTAAATGTAAACTTGCGTTTCACCTTTAGGCAGCGAATCAAGGCACTAAACTGCTCTTTGCCTTCCATCAGGACGTATCCGTGCCTGGACTTGGAGAAACGGTGGATAATCAGTCTAGTATTGACTTCCAAATCTGGGATTCCTGCTTCAGATAGTTCTCCCCGAATTGCATGGGGTAGCCCTTCCTCGGTGAAATCATTAGGCAAGTAGAGTTGAAAGTCATATCTTTGGTCGCGGAAGAAGACCGTAGCTTCCACTGTCCCAGAGAGTACTTTAGTAGGTTCTTTTGGTTAGTAGCTGCATATTAGATACTTTAGGAATAATTCCCCGAACTCAAAGCTCCTCGACACTTACTTGACATCGCTGGTTGAATGAATATTTCTCTCAACAATGGGTGGCACCGTTAGAGAGGTTTGAAACAAATGTGGGGAGATCATGGCAAGATAAGATAAGTGGACTGGAGGGTAAATTCCCCTACACTGAGCAACGCTCTAGGTAACAACTGGTAACTCTAACTTTAATGAACTACGTCAGCAGTGAGTGATATAATACTATAATACCAGTGCTCGCCTCCGGCGGGGTCCTTCCAGGGGGGGGTTGTCCCGCTTCGCGGGAGATTAAGTAGTGGCAGGAGGTTGGTAACGTTAGTTAGTCAATACTTACTCAAAAATACATGTGCTAAATATATTCGAACAGTGAAAAAATGACATCAACTATCAACTACTCGAGACAGAAAGTTCTTCTTTCGATCTTCTGACATCTCAATCAAATTGATAACCGTAGTTTCTCTGAAGCAGAACCAACCCTCCCCGGGAAGGGCCGCAGGAGGCATCTTTGGACGGCTAGTAGTACGGATAGTAGAAAGCAGGTCCGCTGTTTAGGTCGCCCGGATGTGGCATAGGTCCGTTCATTGGGCCTGTTGCTGCTGGACCCATGGGGTACATCATGGAAGGGTCCACCATACCCGGGTAGAACATGACTGGGACCATTGCGGGCATGAATTGAGGTGGTGGTGGGTAGGACATTCCTTGAGGGTCGGAGAGCATTGGAGGTGCGACCTGAACAGGATGACCCTGCACAGAGTACGGTTGCTGCTGCTGGTGATGTCCATTGACAAATGGCATGCTGTTGTACGATGAAGGTGAGTCAGATCGCATGCTGTTGTAAGACGACGGTGAGTCAGATCCGGAGTAAGAGTGCGAGTATGAAGAGTATGAGTGCGAATGAGACCACGGTTTTTGGTAGTGCTTTGGTCGGCTAGCAGCCGGTCTCTTTTGGTACGTTGACTCCACGATAACGCTTGCAGCTTGGGCAGAAGGCTGAGCTGTTGGTGGGAGTTTCACGTGAATCTGCTGGTTGTTGACGGCGGGTGATCCCAAGTCTGTGATCGGACTTTTGGGACTCGCCGGCGTGTCTGGGAGAGGAGATTCGGCAGGCACAGGTGGTGCAGTAGATATGTTGCCCGGCTGACCGTGGGTTTGTTTGTATCTGACGTCTGATGACTCGTCATATCTTTTGTTTGTTGTTTTTGCCTTCATCGTCGTGGTCGGCATAAAGTTCCTGTCTTTTTCACCGCCATCGCGATTTTCACGATGAACGGATCGAGATGGTGACGAACCTTGTTGGTTTGGCAGCTTTACTCTAACGTCGTATACCTTACGCAGGCTCGGGGTTATAATATGAAGGACATTATTGGCTCGGCAAACCCTGGATTGGTTGTTGCCCGGTAGTTTGGCAGTTACTTGTGTGGTGCCCAGGTTTTTACGCACGAGTTTGTCAGCGGCCAGAGTTCGAGGCTTATTGTAGTATTTCTGGTGGTGGTACGACGATGGATGTTGATTTTTCTTGGGTTGTTTTCCAGGAAGTTCAACGTGCTTTGCCATGAACTGAGGTAGGACGGACGTAGGTCGTGAAATTTTAAATGTTTCGGTAAACGGAAAAGTAGTGAAAATTAAGAAGAATAGGAGAAACAGACAGGTTTATTGTGGTTTCTCTCGCTTTTTCTTTCTTTCCTGTTTTCGTTTTCTTGTTTTACAACCGTTTGTTATAAATTACAAACTCTATCGAACCAAGGGAAGACGAAAAAAATGCTGCTGTTTTATCTCTCCGGTGGTGCAGGTTGTTACAAAATTATGAGCTTAATAATTTGTCAATGTGGGCGCACTCTCTGTCGTATTTATATTGAAATTTATAGAATTTAACGTGTGGCGATCGCGGTTTGGTCACGTGGCTGTTGAGAGTTGAGTCGGACGGAATTTGGATGAAAACCTGAAAGAGTAGTTCTACAACTGATGTGGGGTGTATTAGTTGTATGCTATCTGTGTGATGTTTCTCAGCTAGGTAGATTGTGAGAGTAATTATATCTATATATTGTGGTCCGAATTGATGACACTGTGTGTGTCACCTATATATCATACATACATATTTACTATCTAACTTAGTTACATCTAACTTAGTTACAAGTTTCAGAGAGCGATGACCGTGAACCAGACAAAAATGGTGCTAGTTATAAACCCCAAATATGGACACCATCACAGACTCAATGACACCTCAAAAGTCGTACAACAGACAACATGATAACATATTCATCTATTCACAAAAGCTACGCCAAGAAAACAGCCCTATACCATGCGGCAGGGTATTGAGTGCGCCGTATACAGATCTCTTCGGATTGCGACTGATTCTGCGAAAGGTAATGTCCACTCAGCTTCACGGCTATGACACAATATTTCCACCAGCGTGTGAATTTCTAAGCAAATTTGTCTTGCTTCACAGACAGAGTGGTTGCTCGCCTCCGGATGGGCCCCTCTGCTGCATCGCAGACACGAGTACGTTGCGGTTAGAGATCACGAGACACAGACTGCGGTTCAACTATTCCATGCAATTCACTCACGAGGCAGAGAAGAAATGATAGATACTCAAGTGCTTCAGCCCCTCAGCATGTCCATTACGTCAAGTACGTTAAGTTACTATAGACAGACCCACGCGTCCGTACACCATTCGAATGTATGAGAAGCTACAGAATGCATTAGACAGGACAGTGAAAGAGAGAGCAACAGAATCGCATTCTCTACAACTACTAACTTCTCTGGTTATAGCATGCTTATAGAAATATCATTATCAGCTAGAAACTTTAGATGAGTTTTCGATTTAACCCCTGACGATCATTTCAATTATTTAGCAAAGCTACAAAAAACACGCGTCGTGGGGCAAAAAGTGAGTGCAGCTTCTCAAAGCAAAGCAATGTATCTACCACCACTTCACTGAACAGTAGAAGAAGAGCTAAGTTCTATCCCTATGACATCTAATAATCTAATAATACACAGTACTCTGCCCTTTCACACTCGTATTCTCTGCTCCGCCCTTTTTCAAGCATGCGGCCAGTCAGTCAGAAACTTCGCTTGAATACAAGAACCCTAGCCCCACTACCGAATCACAGCCACACCCTTATGACAGATCCAATCTATATATAAAAAGTGCAAATCCTGCCTGCATACAGCAAGCAATAAATACAAATTTCTCTTTTCGATTATTCTATGCAAGGGCTTAGCGCGTTGTCAGCCATTCCTATATCTTCGCATAGGCAAGCGATTTGTTTCAGAAAATAACTTCACCTGCATATATGTATATATATAAGCCCCTTCCCCTTAAAAGGAGCATCTACATTCTGGTTATAAATTAAACAAGTTTGCAAGTTTGACCAAGAGTTTATTTGAGGCATATATTTGATTTTCACGACCAATAGAAAACGCGTAAAAAAGACAAGTGAATAGTTTTTATATTCATCGTCTTCAAGTCTTGAAAAACTAAGGACAACTTATATATTCTACACTTTAAACAACTGAAAGCTCCAAACACAACGCACGAACACCACAAAAATGGCTGCCGGAAGAGATATCTGCATATTCTTTTTCCCCTTCCTCACCACTGTGGTCACTCTGGTGCTGGCAATCCTTGTGTTCATAGGATCTTACAAAGATCTACCAGTGGTAAAGGACATATATTTCATGAGTGTTAACTTTACAAATATAGATGTTTCGTCGATATCAGGTCAAGCCGGATTATCGAGCCAGCAAACCTCTGAAATCAACAGTGTCATCAACCAGATTGGAATCTCAAATATCTACAATGCTGGTGCCAACGGTTACTGCCAAGGAACTGAAAACGGTACCATTGTCGACTGTTTCCACCCGACCACTCCTTTCTGGTTTGACCTCGTCACGATCCTGCAGGACGACTCAAACACTGGAGTTTCCGTCACGTTGCCCGGGGATGTGAAGGATTACGAGAAAACCTTAAAAGCCGCTTCGCTCGCCATGTGGATTTGCTACATCATCGGCATCGGGTTCACAGGAATTGAGCTGTTTATTGGTTTCTTTGCTTTCCACTCGAGGATGGCTTCATTCTGCTGCTGCTTGTTTGCTGGCCTAGGATGTCTTTTCTTATTCCTGGCCTCTGCCATTGCAACTGGTATCTACATTGTGTACAAGGACGCGTTCAACAACAATCTGTCTTCATTCGGTGTCAGTGCTAGCTTGGGAACCAAGGCTTACATTCTGACATGGGTTGCGGCCGCTGCTTCTCTGGTTTCGGCAGTATGGTGGATGTTCTCCATCTGCTGTGGCTCAACTAGGTATTCTCGACATCACGAGGAGGAGAAGGAGCCGTTTATCGGGTACGTTCCTCACCATGGATATTAAATCAACTGGGTAGACGACTAAGAGACAAAAAGCCAAAAAGCCTCTCTTGAGTGAGCCTTTTCTTACTTTTGGGTTATTGGGAACTATTTAACTTGTACGAATGGAAACGAGGAACGAGAATGATATTTATGTAGAACATATAGTATAATCGGATAACACATGGGAAATAAAGTGTCAGTATCGCTTCCGGCGGGGCCACTCCGTTGCAGAGATGTTAAAACTAAAGAAACTGTACGTTTTCTGAGAAATAAGCTGCCATCGTCGCCTCCAGCGGGTCACTCTGTGGAGGCTTGTTCTGCTTCCCAGTAATGTTAAAACCTAAAGAATAGATAGGTTTAATATCAAATGACAGCTAAAAAAATGATCCAGCCGAGAATCGAACTCGGAGTCTCCTCGGTTTTATGTTCACTTCTTGTGAACGAGACGTGATAACCGTTACACCACTAGACCGATTATTGAAAATAAATTTTTGAAGTGCTACACAGAGAAAGACAGCAGGGCCAGGGTAACATTCTGTTTCTGGAATACCATGTACTATTTTGGGGACACCGAATACAAGGGATGACGATGACCAAAGTCAATTGAAAATCAATGAACCAAGGTATCCAAGGATCAAGAATGAGAAAGATATTTGATCCATATAAGTAGACGCGATATTTGGGGCCCAATCGGTTTCTAGAGTGAAATTACCAGAACGCAGAATACTTTGTATAACCAAAGGTTGCTCGGCATCATCTGCTCCATTTGCAATGGTGAAAGGATGTATTGTAGCACTGACCCAAGCCATCAGTTTCTGCGAAGCAGAACCAACCCTCCCTGGGAGGGGCCGCCGGAGGCATGTTACGACGAGGTTTTTTTGTGCGAACTCAAAACTTCATTTTTGACTATAAACGATAAAACAACAAACTGTCATAAACTCACATCACCAACTATATATCCCATCACCTTGAAGCTCTTTAGTATCCGGTGATGACTCCAGTCTGATTATAATACAAGTCACAAGTGTGAGGATGCTGCAGACAGTACTTGGGAACCAGAGGAGTGGCAGGGATGTTGTTGGCAACCAAGTACTCTCGGAAATTGAGAATTCGCTGGGTCATATCAGTGACTCGAATGTTACCGCTAGAGTCTCGGTTACCGGACCACACAAGCTCGGCGACAGCAGCAGCTCGGGGCCACATCTTGGAGGTGACAACAGTGCTATCGACCTGCTCAGACCACAATGGAGCAACAACACCGAGAACGTGCTTGGCCTCGGCAGCAGTCAGACCATAGGTGATGTCGAACTCATAAATTCGCTGCCAGGTCTTGTAAGGAGCGCACCAAGAGCCTCCGTTACCTCCGTAGTTGAAGCTGACTGCAACGTCAGTAGGGTCGGGATTCTCCTGGGTATCGTATCGAGGGTCATTGGTAACCCATCCTCCGAAACCGCAATCCAAGTACACAAAGTCAGAGGAGGAAACAATCACGTCGTATCCCATTTCGGCGAGAAGTTTGACGTTTCCAGTACCGTTGTTCCAAGATTGCATGATGATGTTCTTAGGAACGTCGTAAGCATGAGGAGTGCTGAGCAAAATGTCCTCCCACATGATGAGCTGTCGGTCTTTGCTGTACTCTTGGAAGATAGGGATTGCTTTGTCGACCCAGTATTGAGCAACGTCATTGAATGTTCTCGACGAGTTCTCGTTGAGCCAGTCGATAGTCGGGGTGGAGAAGTTGTAGCAACCAGTCTGCAGCTCGTCGCCTCCAACGTGGAAGAAGTCGTCAGTGAAGATTCCAGACAACTCGTCGTAGACGTTCTTAACAACCTTGTAGGTTCCGTCATACAGGATATCCAGCTGGCCCGGATTAGGCTCGACGGCAGAGTGGTATTCCCACACATCATTGGACCACCACGAGTTGGAGCAAGCGACCATATTGGGATCGACCTGCTTCCAGCCAGAGTCAGCGTGACCTGGCATATCAACCTCCGGAATGACTCGCACTCCTCGCTCCCGGCCGTAGGCAATAACGTCCTTCAGGTCCTGCTGGCTGAAAACTTCAGATGGAGTGAAAGCGTCCTTGGTCATTTGAGGATAACTCCTCATCTCAATGGGCCACGACTGGTCGTCGTCCAGATGCCAGTGGAGGAAATTGAGTTTGGACAGAGACATGCCGTCGATTTGCTGCAAGACAGCATCCTTGGTCAAGAAGTTTCGACCGGTGTCGACCATGATTCCTCGGATAGGATACAGAGGAGCATCCTGAATGGTGACGGGCTGCTCAATTTGCAGTCCTCCGTGGCCGTCGCTGATGATGATCTGCTGCAAAGTAGTGAAGGCGTGCAGAGCTCCCCAAATGGTCTCGGCCGAGATCTCGATAGCCTGGCTTGTCTCGGTGATCGTAATATTGTAGGATTCATCTACACCTTGCTGCAAATCGGCCTTGTAGTCATTGATGTTCAAATCAACTTCAATAATGAGGGGACTTCCTCGCTTGCCAAACTGGTTAACTGATCCAGGGAAGGGCTCAAACGAAGGCATGGGGGCCTGAATAGCCTGAGGCACCCACTTCAATTGCGTGACGGTGTTAAAAGCTCGGTTCCAGCCATCGGATACGATCTGGTTGTACTCCTTGGTTTTCAACTGGAGCCATCCTGCGACAGGTTTAGGACCCGTGGTTCCCCATTCGATGTTCACCGGAGCAGGCAGAGGGTCTACCGTTACAGCAGTGACCCCGAGGAATTGGGCAGCCAGTAACGCAAACGTGAGCCAGTCAGAAAAAGCTGGTGCCTTCATGGTATAATAGTAGTAATAGTGATATTACTGTCAAGGATATTTTTTATCTCGATTTGAGTCTCCTCGAAAAAAAGATGATGATCCGACCAATATTGGGGGAATCAAACCACACGATATTTATACTAGTTGAGAGTAGAAGATAAGCCTGAAGCCCCTCTCCTCTCTTCCCCGCCCCAATAGATTACATCCATAGGTCTCTCCTCTCACACTGACAATTCAAAATAGCCCTCCCCCTTTGTGGAGTGCGCGCCAAACTGTGTTGTAACATGAACAACTCAATAATTATCAGGCAGACCTAAGTAATTCCAATGGCACTGTCGATCGCCCTGATTAAGCTTCCCAATCGTCTATCGCCGTACATAATTTACTGCCGTTTTCAGGGGTGATCTTGCCATTTGATTATGCCTAGGGTAGGATTCTAATTTTTCCAGGTGACATTATGTGGAGTGGAGTTGCCAGTGTGAGAGAGTATTATTTGGTTTTTGGGTGTGATTGATTGGCAGCAATTGTGGAGGAGGGGGTAGGGGGCGAGTGAGGAGAGACATGAGAAGCGAAGGTATTATTGAATTCATCTCCATTATTATTTTTGTGATCTTGCCATGATCAATTGATCTATTGTCTTGGTCATCCTTGCATCATAGGACTCTTTGTCTCTCTCTCCTTAGATCATCAAGAATATTCTCCCTGGCATCACATCATAATTGAATTCTCACAGAGGACTTTACTTAGGCTTTTTCGCTTAATCACGGTAAGAACCTCGGACCCCGTCCACCAATGTAACTGTAACGGTCCCCAGATAAGAATGGCAGATGGCTCCAATTGTTCCTCCTGCAAGGCTACACACGCCTAGCATAAGCTACGGTGTAACGGGGAGAGGCCTGATGATGGCCGGTTGTTGCTGACCGTTGAATTGATGAAACATTGCCGCATGATGACCGCGTTGAACCCCCCTTTTGCTCCCCGCATTGTGTGTTGTGCAGGCGATAGTTCTGAGTACAATGTAACGTGAGAGAAATAACCGTACCCGTCTATAGTAAGTAAGCTCTTTTAGTTTATCGCTGTAACTAATGAGCACCAATAGTTCTTTCTGTGGTGGTATTCTATTCTATCATTCTTAGTGAGCGGGGCGAGGGCGACACTGCAAATTGGAAAGAAGGAAAACCGGAAGGTATTCTAGATGACAGGTAGGTGGTACTGTCCATTGCTACAGGAGGAGAGAAAGAAAATTAGTGGATTGTTGGATTATAGATAACGATAGAAGAGCCAAGTTTAGAGCCCTTTTTATGTCTGTTGGATTGATTTGCACTATGTCGGGTATACGGCGCAATTAGAATTTCAGAGTTAGCAAAGTAGAACCATATTAGTACGAATAGTTTGACAATGAATGGAATCCTTTTTTATATTTAAAAAGTTAATGAGATTAATAATGTCAGTCGAAACTATAGTCTCTCAATTATTCAGAGATTTGAGAAATATAAAGTCCGTATTACTGCGAATGGTTTGACGATTGTAACTTAACTGGCTATCATCTCACGTTTGAAAGTTTCATTTGATAATCGTCACGCTAACATACCTTCAAATATCCAAGATTTGAGAAATACAATGTCACAGTACCATACAAACGAAAAAAACAAAATACAAAGTCCAAGCAGATCTGAATGGAAATCTAAGTGGTTGACCGTCTCTCCCTTCACTATTCTTCTCAGGGTTGCAAAAAGTTCACAAAATCTTTCCAACGGGCCTTGCGGATCCTCGCATCTTATCCTCAATCGCTTATCTTATCAATGATAGGCTGTTAAAATACAAGCGTCAGCGTTAACGTCGCCAACAATGCCAAACCGAGGCTGATTTGTGCGTTGGCAGGAGAACCGTTGGCGGTAGAAGGCGTTGAAGGAGTACCCGATACTGTGCTGTTGGAACTGCTACTACCTCCTCCACTTGATCCTGGATTTCCCGTTGCCGTCGAAGAAGCCGATGCCGAAGCTTCCGTGCCATTGCCAGATGCAGAAGAGGGTGAACTACTACTACTGGCTGGAAGGGTAGTCGTCTTGGTGGAGCAACCGCTGATAGGAGCAGATCCATTAAAAATTCCTTTGACCCAAGCAAAAGCGGCTCCGAACCCTGCTGCAGCAGTATCTTCGTGATCCAAAGTAGGATACTTGATGTATTCAATTGAAGGAGCTCCGTCTTTGCAATACTCACTGATTGTCTTGTCTACATCGCCCACAGGTGCCACCTCGTCTTCGATGGCCTGCCAGATATAAAGAGGGATATCGGGTGCATTTGCTCCCATTGTGGTGAGCTCAAGAACTTCTTTCACACCTGGGGCATCTAAAATACCCACACCGTTTTTGAAGTAACTAAAAATATCCTGATTGTTGAAATCCACAGAATCCTGGTCGAGACATTCATGCCCTGCTTTCAAGAAATACGATTCATTGTTGGGTAGCAGATTCTCAAATATGGTTTGATTCACCACTGGGTAAGCCGCTCCCAGGCCTAGCATACCGGCAGGAATCAGACCAGCATTAGACTGGCCATTGACCGCTAGAGCAGTGGCAGTCACGTTTACGGGAAATCCTCCAAAGGCAGCTGCTGCTATTTTGAGATCAGGAGCATACGAAGGATGCAATTGGGCAGCCCACCCGGAAGCCAATGCACCGCCCGAATAGCCTGCCATGACAATTGTTGCATCGTCCTTGATCCCCGTGACGTTGTTGGATTTCAGACATGCTCGAATGGCGTCTAGAGTAGCATGTCCTGCTTGATACCCGGCACAATACGCAGACAACTTGCCTTCATAGTCAGGCACATTAACAACCCATCCACTCGCCAGAAACGGTTGAACTAGCTCGTCTGCACCTCCCTGCTGCTGGAAAGCATACGAGGGAGCACAGGCGATGTATGCCGAATCCTCATAGTTTTGGTATGAGAGGAGCTGTGAGAAGTTTGCTCCAGTAGGGATAATTACGGTTGTAACTGCGGCCTGACTATTGTTCATAGCATCGTTGGTTCTGAACAGAATCTGAACAGACTTCTCAACCCCTAAATAGGCCGAGATTCGACTGGGAGGTGGTCGAGACCTGATAATATCTCCAGGTTTGTACGAGTCCAAATTTTCAGGCGCCTGGTAAAAGGGGTCTTGAGAAGGCAATTGAGGAGTGGCAGCTTCTGCGAGAGCGAAGAGTACAAATGATAGAGTCCACTTCATAGCGAGCGAAGAGATCAGCATATAATAACATAAAACAATAGCTAGAATTCTACCTTTTCAATATCTTTATTTATTTATTTAGGCTTACTTCTATTGGTCCCTTCGGGTTTCTTTTTATCTCCGGGCCGACGTTTATATTATTGACGTTTTCCCCGCACTTATTAAATGGGCTTCCAAAAAAAGTGCGGGGAGAACTGATCAGCGCGCGCTTAGCGGACAGATTTAAGCTACAGATTTACCTACCTTGCACAACGAGCGATCTTTATTGTTGCGGGGTTTTCAAAACTCCGACAAGGCAAGTTGAGGACATCTCTTGAAACCTTGATAGATATGTTATTTGGCAGAAGTGGCGATGAAATTGCCACTACTTATTGTCTCTGTATGAAAGAAGCTTTTTTTTGGGTTCAAGACTCAAACTGTCAGACTTTTCTGTAATGCTACGAAAGGTATTTCTATCGAGTTATCGTCAGGGGACCCTTTTGGACTTAGATTCCTGCAGCGTCTAAACGGCTCCAAGTTATATTGCTTTAATTCGCCTATTTGTGCATAGTACTAAATTATATACGTCCTTTGGGTTGTCGGTTGCCCCATCAGTGTTTTACACCATGCCAAAGACGAGTATTTCTGACCTACGTCTAGCCTGATTTTGCGTATAGTTGAGCACAGAATAGGTAGAAGTTCCGAAAAACGTATAGCCATCATTGCAAAGCTGCGGTACCAATTGCTCAACAACATCAGAAGGTCCCAACTGTGTACCACGTTTGGTTAGTTCTAGGAGGCTACTTGGGATAACTTGCGTGACCACTCAACCATATAAGGGGAAAACCAATACTTACTTACTCTAGCTGGAGAGTATGTGTCTAGGATAATAGGTGAGCCAGCTCTGCCATTTTGGAGTCAGGAAGGACCTTAGTATCCAGTGTAGATGAGGCTTTACGCAGGATGTAGCGCCTGTGTTCAGTAAGTGGGCATTCCCGGAGGATGTGAACCATCGTCTCCTCAGATATAGGACCTGGAGGTGATAGATTCATTATACATCAGTTATTGCCACTCTAAAGAACACATGATTTCAGGAAAAGAGTTCAGATGCGGAGCTATCAACGCCGTTTTGTTTAAGCAATCCTTATGAGGTTATAACGAGCCCATTCCTCGCTTTTTTATCTAGCAGGAAAGCGATAACCCCTTGTTCAAAGTGCCGAGCCACTGAATATGCGGCTCACGAGGCTAAAAATTAACTAGCCAAATATAGAAACGGAGAAATGTTTTTCACGTTAAAGGACTCCGTGGCCAAGCTGGTTAAGGCGTGCGACTGTTAATCGCAAGATCGAGAGTTCAATCCTCTCCGGGGTCGATGACGATTTTTTTTTGCAAATGCGGGATGTTTTCAGTCTTCTTTTTGATTTCTCTCTGATGAAAAGACCTATATTTAATGAGATTCCATTTCTCGTTCTTCTTTTTGCTCTTATTTGTGTGTTTTGATCAGGGAATAAACTGTGACTTGAGCCTGCATATCAAAGAACGCTTCTTGACATTATCCGATTGTGTAACTATCTTTTGGCAATGTATATATGTCTTTCAATCATGACGTGTTAGATTTACTATTTCTATAGTGACTAAATCATAACGGTTAAACGAAGTATATAGCCAGATATTCCAAGATCTTTGCTATGCTATGTTTTTTGAAATATTGAAAACCCCACTTCCACAGTAGGCCTTTTCCTTCTTACCTTTTGCCTTTTTGAGATATCCACCGAATCCACATATTGAGATCCTTTTTAAATGAAAATAAATACTGTTCTGGAATATGCAATTCGTAGAGCCAAACACATGACACTTGAAGCAAGCATCAAGGTTCCTGAAAAGATAATAACCTTGTTAAACCCTTCGATAGTCGTACTTTGATTAGGAATCCAAAGCCCAGTAACCGAAGGACCAAGTAAAGTTGACGGAGCCGACAATAGAAACATAATAGTCAGCCGAGAATTGAAATCCTTGATGCCAAATAATTGACCAATGGCAGCCGGGAAAACAGCTATGAAGCTGCCCGATGCAATACCCCAGATCACCGCAAACACAACCACCAATGCCTCCCCTCGTGCTGGGTACCATAGAGCAAATTGCAAGATACCCGCCAAGAAAACAGACGGAATTATCACATTGAGCCGCCCAATCTTATCTCCTATATACGGTGGAAGCACTCGGCCCACGATAGAAGTCGCATTGAGAACGGCTAAAATATAGTGTGAAATGTTTGGCCTCGCACCTACTCGCTGAGTGAACTCTGTGATGTAAAACAGAGGAGGGAAGAGTCCCAAGAAACCAACGCTGCACGCCAGGCTGAGCCAAATAAATTTGGGATCTTTGCAAACTCCCCAGTTAGGCATGACCTGCTTCTTGACAGCAGGAAATCTCGACTTTACCACAAAGCTGGAGAACATTAGAAGCGGCAAGTAGATGAAGCCGATAATCCGGTTCGCCCACCCAAACCCGACCTCGTCGACCAACCTTTGGAAAGCAATGGGCCAAATTACACCACCCAGAGAACTTCCGGACGCTGTGATACCTACTGCCAGGGCTCGCTTCTCTTTAAACCATTCAGGCGGAACAGCCATGGCAGTAAAAAAGGCAAAGCCAGCTCCGAGTCCATACAGAACACCCTGAGCCAAATAGACCTGCCAGATGGCATTACATATAGAGGTCATCATCAACGCGAAAACCATAATGAGACTTCCTAAGAGAATGGTAAGTCGTACACCTATAGTATTATGCAACCAAATAACAGGGATGGACGAAAGATAAATCATAGTAGGCTGGAGAGCTCCTATTAGTGCAATTACACTCGGTTTAGTGGTAGAATACTTTGACTGGTAGTAGATCTGGTACACGCCAAAAGTATTAACCATGCCGTAGGTGGTATTGAGAATGAAAAAGGTTCCCATTAGCACGACCCAGCCGTATCCACCTTCGGGGAATTTCTCAGTGTCCTTTTCACCAAATTTCTGTTTTGGAGATTGGTCGAGTTCATTAGTACTAGTACCAGAAGTCTTTTCAATATCGTCACCTTCTTCTTCGAACCCATTTCCATCGGCACGGTCCAAAGGTCCAGGCAGGACCGATATATCTTGAAATGACCGTTCATCAAGTTCCTTGCTCTTAGCATTGTCTTCAGTTCTGCTAGCCATTTTTCGGGGTGAGATTCTAAAAGACGCAAAGATGCACTTGCTGGTTGTCGGAAAGAAAAGTGGGACAAATCCAATAATTCATATACTAAATCCAACTTATCCAAAATTACAATTGATGGCCCGGGCCAAGAATGAACTCAGTCATATACAGTGGGTATTATCCGTGCGCGGGGCGGGCCGATGATCCGATCCGTCCCGGATTCATGATCCGAACGACCTACAACAAGAATATTTCTGCAAAAGCAGAGACAACTATTCTATACTATCCATTTTCTGACCAATATTAACCCAATGGCAATAGTCAATTGCAAAAGTCTACGCTACAGCGGGCATTTATAGTCTGTCAGAAAGGATTCACAAATGCTGATAGATCGTTACATACTTAAAAGCACTAAGCAACAAATCTAGGTGAATAATTACATATATAAAATAGTGGTCATTAAAAAAATGCAAAAAAAGATTCTTTTCGGTTCTTTTTCCAGGCGAGGTGAAAAATCTCTACGTCCCACCTGCCTCGTGGAATTATCGATTTACCTCTCTACCTGGGGAAGGTCCAAGTGCCGTCCAAACTCTCTCTGCTCATTGACTCCCGTAGTCTGAATAGGACTGCTAGGACCTGACGTCCCTGCCTCGATGCTGCCATACTCCGTACTACCTGTACTTCTTCGCTTTCCAGAGTTGCCTCGCAACAATGGCTGCCTTTGATCTGGATGATCTGAGTTGCCTCTCCGTGTTTCATCGCTTGGCGGTGTTTTCGGTGACCTCACCATGGCATAAAGGCCAAAGGTGATTACGACAAAAACAATAAGAACTCCAGCTGCTGCGCCAAGCAGAATGGCAATGTGAGTCTTCATCCCGGAAGGAGGGCTCAGAATAGGTTGAGAAACCCACTCCGGAGATATATAACCATCGAGAAACAGGATTGTGGATGTCTCCTGATTGTCGCCGAACTGAGTGGTGGACCCCCTGGCGATCACGTACGCCTCATAATCTTGCCCATTTTCTATTTTGATAAAATGCAGGTCGTCAGACACGGTTCGGGCAACAAGAGATATCCCATCGGCCAAAGTGGCTGTCGGATCTCCTGCTAGAAGCTTGCCAATGGGGTTGCCCGGTATCAGGTGGAGGTCGAGTAAAAGACCCAGTGATTTGAACTTTTTGGAATCTGGGTCCAGATACCCATCATTTTCCAGGGAACGCATGTTCGGGATGAGGATGGTATAGCTTTGGTTTTTCTGCAGCACCTCGCTCATTTTTTGTTCGCACAAAAGGTCGATGAACTCTGAACGTCCACCGACATCAATAAGGTCCTCTGGAGTGATTTGCACCGTGGCGGGGAGAGAAACCTGATACACAGAGTGAGCTACTCCATTCTCGAATAGAATATCTGCTGCATCAACTTCGTACTCTTTGCCGTCTAGAGTGATAATAATATCAGCAGAATTAATCAAGCCGTCGTCATCATTATTGCTAGATGCAACCTGAGCGACAGTGCCGTCCAGCAGAGTTACAGTTCGCTCAGAATCATCTGAATAAAAAGGAGTGGAAAATACCATGCTCTCAAAAACTGCTCGTAAGGCAGAGGTATTCGACTGGAGGTACATTCGTGTGAGAGACTCTCTGTCCCATGCCTGACGACTTGGAACCAAGTATGTCCACCCTTGGCCATTATTCGAGGGTTTAAGAAGACCCGTGGCACGCAAGAACTTGAGCGAATATGAACTCTGGAAAAAGGGTCCTAGGGCAGCTGAAAACGAAGGGGGAGTGTCTAACTCTCCGTCCAGAAGATAGATAGAGGTATTTCCAATAACGTACTCTTCACTGATGACCTTGTGACCGTTCACCAAAACTTCGTTTGTATTTTCACCACCGCTGCCTACATCAATACGAACGCGCTGCGGGAATTTCCCCAATTTGTGTGTTTTCATCTTGCTTTTGGCCAGCACGGTCGAGTTTGGTGAAAGGTCAGAGAGTGATAGTTGCTCATCCATAAAGTGGTAGAGGTATCGAGCCGAGCCTGCAGTACCCACATATTCACCTTCAGCCTTCTGCAACGCTACCCCGTCCTCTTCTTCTGAATATTCTGACAGAAATATAGTTTGAGTTCCGGTTGTAGATCCGTCTACCAGATAAGACAACCCGGCAACATGAAGCTCATCTACAAACAAGTCAGCCTGCAAGCCATATAGGTACTTTTCAGGGTTGAATTCCACTACAGGTTTGTCGGCATCGATGAGCGAATCATATGTCTGGGCCAGCCCGTTGTCGCACAGAATGTTGCTTTTCGTGGTGTGATAGCTGTCGTTTATAGTGAACCCTGATCCCAAATTCAGGACAGTCTGGTCCGAGGTTAATACCTGTTTTGGTTTATCGGTGCACAGTTCCTGAGGCACAATCAGATCTCGAATGAAATGGCGCCAAAAAAGCCGAGCTCGGTCGTCGATTGCATTAGGGGACTCAAGGTACTTTGTCTCGACCTCATTGTACACTTCAAAGGCGTGATCTGTGGGGATCAGAAAAGTGCTGAGCTGGGGTATCTTCTCCTTGGAGCAGTCGTAATCCAGCCCTAAGAGTCTCGAATACATAGAAGCCTCGGGCATGGTTTCCAATGTTCGACACACAGACTGAGGCATTTCAAGCACAGTGTCAATCGCATGGACGACTCCGCGGTTGTATCCAGCAAATAAGTTTTCCTCTACAACTTTCGCTATGTTGTTTACGACCCAAGATCTGTTTTGAGAAGTTGAACTTTGGGTCGTGTCATCCCCCATCGGAGTACTACCTCTTTCACCCTCCCTGCTCAACAGTAGCGGTATCCCTGCAGGTTCATCTTCACTTTCGAAGACACTTGTAGGGGTGGCACGACTCATCACCACTGTGTCAGACTCAATATCGCTCGCCGAGATCGTGCGATTGGCCAAATGATACAGCAGCAATTCGCGGGTTATGAGTTCGTCTTCGATGCCATGGAATGCTGAATTTACAGGCGCAAAAAGTGTGACGCTGCGCATGAGGTTTATCTCCGGCACCAGACGGGTCCGCTGGAGATGATGCAGGAGCACAGAGTACTGTGCTGAGGATGACAAAATGTCAATGATGGTGTCAGTCGGGCCTGGTGCTGGTGCTGCTGTGGCGGTGGTTGTGCCGCCGAACAATATAGCGGCTTGTATCAGGGAGGAGGCGATACATTTCAGGGACACCATAGGGAATGTGAGTTTTGAACCAGTTGTTTTTTGTTTGTCAGAGGTTGATATTTACAACGGGGTTGGTTTATCTTGATAGATTTTCTAGCAAGTCTTGAATAGCTGAGACTGCTATTTACTTTGACTGTATGTCGAATAGTCTCCAACGGTTTCAGTCATACAAATTGAAACCGTTAATTTGTATGTTTAAAGCAAACTGAAAAGAAGCCGGGATGTTCTCTGTTTGTTATTGTATAGGGGATGATATATGTTATGATAGCGGAATGTCTGTTATGCCTTCTGCAGTACATGTGATAAGGCTGCCCAAGATGTTATACGTTTTAAGGCGGCAAGGGTTAAAGTCGGGGTGGTAGGTACGAGTGGGATCTGAAGTGATATACAAAAGGCGAATTGAAGAAAAGGAGATAATAAAAGAGACTGAGAATATTATAAATATATTATATATATGGCTATCACTGCCTTAAGAGTTTTACTTTTTCATCCGTGTGGTTCCAACAAACAATGCGTAATCGTATGTGCTGAAAATCAAAGAGACATCAAAGGCATTCTTTTTCCAGTGATTGCAGAATTGCCCTTAGATCGGCGAGGATTCCAATTTGGAATCTTGGCCAGATAGGCTGGGAAGGAGTGGGGAGAGGAACTTGGGGTGAGATGTGCACATTTGAAGTTTTTACTCTGCACAAACATAGAGTCTATATTTTCCACAGTAAGCCTGCTACATGAACTTAGAAGAACTTTGGGGCCCTGAAAACTCGCAAAACAACATGGAATGTCCGAACAAAGCCATACCTGCGGCAGATTATATGCACGTCTGGGCTAGATTGGGGCATCTTTTTCCGTTCCGTTCACTGTAAAAGAAAAGGACTTCAGTATATACATCTCAAACAGAAAACAGAAACGAACCGTTTACGTCCTTCGATAACCGAAAAAAAATACATTCCAAAGAGTCCATTGTAGGAAATCGGTCACGTTCAAGTCGCTCGATCGTATATCATTAGAGCGTAGTATTAAAACCGTATCGTCAGATCGCTGTGAGAGTCGTGTGAGCGAGGGAACTTACTGTTTCGACAAGCTTCACAGAATTCTACATGAAAAATGATATATAAATACACTGTAAGTATAAATAAATACGAATATAACAGATTTTAGTAACTATCAGAGAGAGCGGGCTTTGAAACTGTTTATGCCACACGGCGATTCCTATGATTTGAAGAATTCGGCGATGGCAAGATAATGGAACACATTGAATTGGGTTTACACTTGCATGATTTAGAAAAGAATTTTGATATTCCTTTACCAACTTGGAAAGTATATCTGGTTGAATTTAAGCGAGCTTCATTTATTTATTCTATGTAGAAAACACGGCTCTAGTCTTGGTCTGCCTGCTGAGAGTAACTCAAGTCATCTCAAAGTCGTCCGCGTCTGCGGGTAAAATACTAGTAAAATAACAAGGCCTAATCCAGGCAAAAATTCGCCATTGCTGTAAACGCAGCCGTAAACACTAGCCAAGCAACGACGATGCCAATTCTACGGTATTAAAAAAAGTATAGAGTCATTCTTACACAAATATCCTATAAAATTATCTTACACAGATTACACGTACGGATCACTCTTCAGAGCAATGGATTGCTGGTTTGTCTATTTCCCCTGATTGCTGTTCTCATTATCACCCCCAATAACCTCCCATTACTTGCGTAACACTCGCTACAACCCGATTCAACTGCTGGCCCGCTCATCACCTTTAGAGGAAATGATAACTAGTCTAAGAGTGTGGTTACATCACCGAATATTGAGTGGGAAAGAAGCGCTCGAATGTGTTCTTTTTCTTTGAATATATTAGAAAACTATCTAATAGTAGTAGTATAATTGAGACGTAAAGCTCAACTGTTCTATGAGTAACACAATAAAATGATAGTAGTGAACACATTAAATGTCGCTGGCAGCTATATTGTAGAATGCTTAACTATTAGTTAAGTAGAGTGATTGGCATCAAAAACATAAAGTTGGATTCTTAAATTTCAGCTTATGGAGGGGGAGGTCGAATTTCAACAATATTTAAAGTCGCTGTGTTTCTGTACTAAAACAAATATACAATGAAGTGTTTACTATATTTGTAGAGTATTTCTTAGTTCAACATTTCAGCGTCCTTCTTTTATCGGAGGTTCATTTGAACTTGCACCGAACAATGTAATAAAATCTGCTTAAGTATCTGACATGTGTGCAGTTACTCAGACCAAATAGTTGAGGGCTAAAGCCAAAGGACTTTGCTTTGACATTATTCGATGTCTTTATTTGATACCAACAGCCACCAAGCTGAAGTCGAATTTTAATCATCCAAAAGCCGTAGACGTAAGTTAATTGTAGACAATATGAGCATCATAGTATACCTCGTCCAATTTGCTTCACTAAAATGGCAAAGAATCTTCCACGTTGAGTAAAGTGACATACACTTCGGAAAATAGATAAAATAGTATCTGGCCAGAATATACTCACAAATTTCAATCTTGCAGAGTCAATTTCCTTTTGCGTTTTGTTTTCAGCGAGAAATCAATCTAGCGGGGACGTTCCATGTAGAATTGAGTAAGAGAACCATAGTTTGTAAAACTCTGACTTCTCACTTCTTTCCTTTAAAAATATGTAATTTTCCAATTCTCGGGATACGGACCTTTAAATAATTAATTACTCAGAGGTATTTGAAAGGACAGAGGCCGTTGGCGACGTGTGCATTGGGTTTACAATTCTCCAAAGTGTCCAATACGCGATTTTATTTACAGCAATATAATTGGTAAACGTGTCTGGAAGAGGCGAGTAAAATTGCATTTCAGAAACACACCATATAAGTGAAAGAGAATATTGCAAATATGTTTAAATGAATTTAGCTTTCAGTCCTTCCTAGGTACTAGCTCTCACCAGTGCGGTATTGATATCAGGAGGCGTATAACAATGCAATTTAATTCGAAGCTTTAGACGAAATCAATGAAAAAGAGACTGAAAACCCCGAGGGTGAATTTAGGCAATTCCAAACACTAGCTTCAACACCCATATGGCTTGACATCATAATGGCATGAAGATTTACTGGCATCATCGGCCCGTTTCCCCCTCCCATCTTTTTCATTCAGTTGTAAGGAGTGGGCTGGTTTTTCCACTGCCATTTTATTTGATTAATTTGTTAAGAATAAATTAAGGAGGTGCTTAACGCTGGCATTATGAGTTAATAATAAACTCTTCCCTAAGGATGAATCATCTGGCGTCAATCGGAATTTTATTATTCAATAGGCTATCTCCTTCGCTAACTTGGGTAGCCAGGCACATTACATTTGTTTGACTTTCATCATGATATTATTGACTTTACCAAGTAAATGGCAATAAATATATCAATTGGTATCTCTCAAGGTTTAAACAATTTATAATTGATCTGAAGAATCCTACACCATACAGTGGTGAAAAAGTCTGGTATAATATGGCTGTTTAACTAGTGACGTCCTGACGATTAGAAATCTAGAAGTAGGCTGTTTGAGCTCACGTAAAAGAGATATGAGCCCAAACAGAAAACGCTCACGATTGACAGACTAAAGGAAATATTATTCTTATAGGTACTCAGTTTTCTGCTTTCAGACATCCCCAAAAGGTTATGAAACGGGTCACTCGTACAGGTGAACCTCAAATGTCAAATATATTTCTAGCCCTCTTAAATTTACTGACCCTTGCAAGAATGCATTTGGATCATTTGACCATTAAAAGATTTCTTCCTCTACATTTATATACAATTGTCATACTTTCTTCATTTTAACCTGAAAAATGCCAAATGAACCCCATGTTTTCAATTGATTGGCTGGGAATAAAACTCAAAAACGGATGCAAACTCCCCGCACACATATTTTTGGTCGTGTGCTTCGTAAAATAGGTGACAGAATAGCGTGTTATTAAATTAAACGTAGTGAACCCATTGTTCTACAATGCAAGTAGTGAACCCACCAGACTGGGATTATAAACGAGTAATCCTTACAGTATTGAATGGTGACATTTTAGAACGCAGTTATAAGCCTGGTGAAATAAAAAAAGGC
Source organism: Spencermartinsiella europaea (assembly GCA_030579595.1). Lineage (NCBI taxonomy): Eukaryota > Fungi > Ascomycota > Dipodascomycetes > Dipodascales > Trichomonascaceae > Spencermartinsiella > Spencermartinsiella europaea. The sequence goes on from JAKTRG010000011.1 coordinate 407,058, forward strand.
GGCCCCATCGCCGATCTTCGAAGAAACACAGACTCTTGGTAGTTAAGCATTCCTCAAGTAGGCTTAAACTTAATTTCCAACATCTGAAATTTCATAAAAACATGGAAGCTCAGTAAATCTTGGGAAAGGTATGTCAGTCTGTCTAAACTGTCTAAACTGTGTCTGCCATTTGTTTTATTTGTATCATATCGGCACTTGCTTTTCCATAGCCCAAAGCATAAACTCTTTCTCTATATCCCACGTATATGGAGGGCGATACATCTCTCCTACCAACTTAAACCCTCTTCTCAGCCAATATCGACCATTGAGCTCTCGTACCACTTTGATCATGATCCTGATCTCTTTTTCATGAGGCGATCCTTGCTGCTGCAATAGTAGTTTCACAATTTCTTCCCCACAGGCCTTCACCAAGTCCTCGGCAATACCTCTTTTGCGTTCTTCAGGCTTAACAGCAACTATTCCAATTTCATATTCCCCTGTGCAAGAAACCGGCTGGTCACCACTTTTATCTACAGGCATTGATGTAATTTCATCAGCATTTAGCCCTGCGTAGCGATCGACTGAATTCCATGTAAACTCGTCCGGCCTCCACCTTTTTGCAGTAGCAGTTCCTATGATTTCTCCATACTCAGAGATTGCAACTGCTGTGAAGTAGGACGACTTGATCTCATCTGCGAGCTGAGTATTGCTACTAACCCGGTATCCGACTTTCCCCAATGGGTTACTATCGTTGACGAGAAAGCTGCGGTTGATGACGTCTTTGAGTTCGGTTAAGAACCGCTGCTCGAGAAGATTCTGACTGGAGAATATCTTGATCCTATAAGAGGCCCTGAGATTTGGAAGGGTTTTAGTAGTGCCGTTAGGCGTGGCTGCTGAACGTGTGCTTATGTCGGGCTCGAATGGCATAGTAAAAGCAATAATTGTTATACAAGTTTTCTGAAGTGAATAGTTATACCAGTATACTCTATTTTGTAGTTTAAATTTGAAGGAAATGTTGTAAGTATCCTAACACAGATTAAGTTTCGCATATTTTAAAGTGCTTACAAATGTCAGTCAATCCGCTGGAGACCATCCAGGACGACGTTAATCTGGCAAAGGGTCTAGAAACATGATGAAATAAGCTTTCTACAATATAGGACTAACTCAACAGGAGGCTAGAACTCATATGAAGAGTGTCACTCGGCTACCTTTATTATGAGTGCATGTCTTGTCCGCCCACTCCTAAGAGGGGTTGGGCCTGAACCTACCCCACACTAACCAATTAGCTGCCATCTCAATTAGGTTTTCTAAACCGGATCAGAGAGACTATTCACATATACCAATTTCCTGAGACTCTGGATTTTATCGCTTATAGTAACCACTCGATCTCTCTTATTTATATTGTTTCTTCAATACATACATATATATATTTATACTATATGACACCTGTACTTGTTTCCTGGGATAAACTAACATGGTCGAGTTGTAAAAGCAACACAATCAGAGATGTATCTCCATCATCCCTCTTATTCTAGCAAGACCTGCTCATCATGATTGCTGAAACCTATGCTTTCATCTATGCTTTCACCGTTCACGAAAATCAATCAATGCTTCTTCTTCTTGTCAGTTGCAGCCCCGAGTAAGAACCAACCACCTATAGCTCCAGCCAAGACAGTCAATATGGTTTTATCTCTACTACCCAATTCCTCACTGGATTGCTCCTCCTCGTGGTTGGCAACCTCGTCATCATTCAAGGTCCTCACAGGCTTCTCTCCGATAACGTGCACTTTGGCACCGGCATGAGTACCGGATAGATCGCTCGCAGCAGCACCTCCGTCTGGAACTGGCGTAACATATTCAGGATCCACACTTCGTACCGGAGCAGGTGTATCAGCAGGCACAGGAATCTTGAACGGAGCTACAGGATCCTCACGTTGGAAGTCCTCCATCGGAAATCTATAATAATCTATGGTGCTCTCGTCACCCTTGGCAAGGTTCCTAGCAGTGGTCGAAAGGGTTCGAGCATTGGCGAACATTTGCAGGTCAGAAGAAGTTAATCTATCTATCAATTCGGCTTTTCGGCCCGACACCTTGATCCCCTTGCGTTTACATTCGTCTCGTAGAGCTTTCACTGAAAGACCTGTATACTGCGAGGCATTATTTAATAAGTTAGACGGGTTTGGCTTTGGAGGAGATGTGTGCAAGAACGCTCTACGCAGCGACGTGGGAGCCGACTTTACAGAGCGCAGCTGTTTCATAATTGGCAAGGCTCTTCTTTTAAACATCAGAAGGAGAAAAGAGGAATATTTAAACCTTTACGTCTCGTTTAGACCGTTGCTCCGATGATCACGCTAATACTTGGCTAATTGTTGACAGGTTAACTACCCTGGAATATTTATTGATTTGTGTGTTATGTTTAAGATCATGCGTTGAGTTACCCGGGTGGGGACTAAACACTTAGCAGCAGCAAAAACATCTTGAAACTTACTGTTTATCAGTATTAGCTAAGATAGATGAAGGTCAGTGTCACCACTTACCATGACAATTATAATAATAAAAAAGATCATTAGCAATAGAAGAAGCCTGACCGAAGTCGCAAAACCACCACCGGTATCTCGCCTTCTCCAGAAGTCACTTATGGTCCATGCTTCAGGTTGTTTACATGGAGCCGTGTTTGTAGATCTGCTATCCGATTTCTTGGAATGGAGGCAGCTTTCTGCCACAAGTCTTTAGCACAGTGTTTAATATTATACTACTGTGGAAGCTGGCGTCTCATTTGCCTTCGGCTGGCTGGTTTTGCTTCAGAAAACGTTTGCAGAGCAAGCATCTCGAAACAGGTCGCACAGAACCTATAATTTCCCTTTGACTCATCTGTTTTGTGTTTACAAGGTATGTCTTATTAAAACAGCTAGGGCGGTTACTGTCAACAATCACTAGAATAAAATACACCGAGCTCAACACTTGCACAAAGTGTAGCCGCTCGATAATAGATTTAAAAGGTTATAAATTCAAAAGGTTGTAAACTGCGATAAAACCCTATAGCTCGATGAGTAAACCTGCGTACCTATGGTAGAGAGCATAGATTGTTTACGGAGACTTTAAACGAGATGAATCATCATCGTCATCTTCTTTAACTTCTGCGAAGCAGAACCAACCCGCGCTGCTCATGTGTCTTATCGTTATCGGTGCCTAACCCTTATCGCCACATCCAGATCTTATCGGCATTTCGTTAGATAATCCCGAGACAGATCTACCCGGCTCTCATTTGACACGTCACGTGTTTTGTAGTGATTCTTACATGAAATTGCAAAACGCAAAAAAAAATATGTCAGCGCACTACCGCTACAAGCGGAGCCCGGTTGGAAAGTATGCCACTTTTAAAATTGAGTGCGCAGCTTCTTTTCCACATTAATAATCTTTTTCTTTCTTTCTCTTTATAGATAAAAAGCTCGTTGAGTTAAACAGTCGTCAACTCGGATAATACAGTTGGATCGAAGTGGACGTTTGATCTCATTTTTATATTTGGATCTCGAGATATATTTATACGATATTTATATACGCCATGGTTCCATCCATTGATACGAATGCTGCTAGAGGTGCCGAGCAACTCGAAAAAACCGAGCAGCAGACTCAAGTCCTCCCACTCTCTCTTACTGAGAAACAGTTGGAACACATTAATAACCACCTCCAGAAGCTGTCTACGCAGGATATCCTGAAATGGTCTGTAGTAACACTTCCTGGACTTTTCCAGACTACTGCTTTTGGGCTTACTGGTTTAGTTTCGCTGGATATTATTTCCAAACTCTACCCGGACGAGAGCCCTGTGGAATTGATATTCGTAGATACTCTCTACCATTTCAAAGAGACTCTGGAATTGGTCGAACGAGTGAAAGCAAAGTACCCTAAAGTACGTCTGCACGTTTACAAGCCTGAAGGTTGTGAGACGGTGGGGGATTTTGAGGCTAAATACGGAGAGAGATTGTGGGAAAGGGACGAAAATTTGTACGACTATGCTGTTAAAGTCGAGCCTGTGCAACGTGCATACAAAGAATTGGGTGTAACTGCTGCCCTGACGGGCCGAAGACGTAGTCAGGGTGGCCAGCGAGGAAGTTTGCCAATTGTTGAAGTTACCGACGCTGGACTGCTGAAAATTAATCCTTTGGCTAATTGGACTTTCAACCAGGTTCTAGACTACATCAAGGCCAACGACGTTCCATACAACGTGCTGCTTGACCAAGGTTACCGTTCTGTTGGTGACTACCACTCGACTGTGCCAGTGAAGGAGGGCGAAGACGAGCGAGCAGGGCGATGGCAGGGGAAGACCAAAACCGAATGCGGAATCCACGAGACATCACGATTTGCTCAATATCTGAGAGAACGTGCAGCTGCTCAGGGTGGTGCTAAAGAGACCAAGAGCTATTAGAATGATGCGAATAGACGGGCTTTTTGGTAATCGTTTCTCTTTTGCATATTTATAGATTTTCCAGCATATTTAAGTAGGGACAAAGAAGGTTTTGGGGAATGCTTTAGAAAAAACGTAGAGACTGGTGAAATATGCCTCCTTGTCGGTTGATTCAGTTGCAGCAAGTGCACATTCAATGATAGACTAAACGCGGCACAACTGTACGGCAGCTGGATGAGTCGACCTGCAGTAGATACTTTCCATTATTTATGGACTTTAAATACGATTCATGACAATCAAGCTCTTTCATCCTGTATAATTAGTCGAGTATGCGCATTGATATTTGTCTAAAATCTAACTAACATACTTACCAAAATCCATCCCCGGGTCAGTACTGCAAAGCAGATCCAACCATCCTCCCGCCGGGGAGGTTTGGTTCTGCCTCGTAGAAAGTGATATATGAATGATCTGCATGAACTGCTGCCGAATGCAGAGCTTCCTGACGGTGCATTTTGGATTTTGGATTTGATTTTTCACTTTACGCTACTATCAATCATGGCGACTATCGCCGCTCCTGTCCTTTCATCGGAGTCTGAGTTTCAAAAGGCTACGGTGATCAGTAGGACGGCCAAACCGACCAAAATTCAGGTTTCAAGTCGATATAGACTCAAGCAAATAGCACAGAATATAATTTCAAACGGCTACAAGGTCGTAGCTCTGCAGTTTCCGGACCACCTTTTGCCTGATTCGACGATAATATCTGAAGCCCTGAACGACGAGATCAAACGGGAAACACGTGAAACTGTAGCTGAATCTTTTCCCAGTATTATCCCCAGGATCTACATTTTGGCAGACACTTCATACTCTCCGTGCTGCGTGGATGAAGTTGCTGCTCAGCATATTCATGGCGAGCTCGTAGTGCATTTTGGAAATGCCTGCTTGAACCCCGTGAGAAGCATACCTACAATCTATGTCCTTGACGATTCGGACCGCGTCACTGTAGACAGCATAGTGGAAAAGTTCTCTGCACACTACGGCAACGACAACCCGGATGCTGAGGTTATTCTCATGGGTGATACCCAGCATTATGGGATTATCAATCATCTACACACGAGAATATCTCAAAAGTACCGTAAGGTGGTGCTGACCTCTCTTGAAATGCCGGATGACGGGTCTGTTCTTCTGCCCGGGATAACCCCACCACCGGATCACATAGCTTCACTGTTGCCCAAACGCAAACATCCGCCTCTTGCAAAAGAATTGAACGAATATTCATTGTTTTACCTGACCGGATCTGCACCATCGCCGTCTCTAATGCTTCATCTTTCGACTTTGGTAAATAACCTGATAATAATGGATTTGGACAAGATGTCAGTAAGCACTCCTCGGTCCGCTCTGCAAAAGAGATACCGCTACATGAATGCAGCCCGTGCTGCTTCCACGATTGGCATACTCGTCAACACTCTTTCGATCAGGAATGTGGACCAAGTTTTAAAACGCGTACAAACATGGATCGTTCAAGCCGGCAAAAAGCACTACACGTTCGTAGTGGGTAAACCTAATGTGCCGAAACTGGCAAATTTCGACGTTGTAGACGTGTGGGTTATTCTGGGATGCTCTATGGGTGGTATTATAGTAGACTGTTCAGACTACTACAGGCCTATTGTAACACCGTACGAGCTGAATTTGGCTCTGCAGAAAGAACCCATGTGGACCGGTCAGTGGCATATAGAATTCGAACAAACACTTCGTGCATCGTTAGAACAAGATGCGAATGCGCAAGGTGACTGCGACGACGAGCAGGATCAAGACGAGCCCTACTTTGATCCTATTTCGGGCAAGTACCTGAGCAATTCACGACCATTACGGATGTTGCAGCATATCGATGTGGAAGCCGAGACCGGCATTAATAGTACCGGCATCACCGACAAAGCTACCGACAAAGCACTGGCAGCCAGGGCTGGATCTCAACTAGCAATACGGGGAACGATTTCTACAGCTGTGGATTCACTGCGAAACAAGACGTGGACCGGACTTCAAGTCGAAGTTGGCACAGCAGCTGATACTGACAACAGCTTGCCAGCAACGGCGTCCGAGTTAGAGCAAGGAAGAAAAGGAATTGCCAGAGGTTATGCTGTTTATGACGATAAGAGGACATGACAAAAATTGGAAGTGCTGAGTATAACTCGCAATAACGTTAATAATACCTATGATTCTATAACATTTTTAATATAGTACATTAACTTTGCATTAATATTCCGTTTGGCAACTTAGGCAGAGAGGATCCACCAACTAGGTTCCCCAGTTTGATGTCACCGTCCTCTGGAGGGAGGACGACCTCTAGTAGGAGGAACGTCCCTAGTACGACGTTCCACAACAGTTTCTCTGGGAGGTGATCTCTCGGTAAAAGCACCTCTGGGTCGAGGTCGAGGTCGAGCCTTTGAAGAAAGCTCTCGAGGATGCGGGTTGATCCTGGAAGAGAAATCTCTAGATGGATATTCTCTAGGAGGATACGCATTAGCAGAATGATCTCTGGAATGGCCCCTAGAAGGAGGATATTCTTTAACAGAATAACTTCTAGGATGGTCCTTAGGAGGAGGATGATTTCTAGAAGAATATTCTCGAGGATAATCTTTAGAAGGATACTCCCTAGGAGCGAACCGAGAAGAATACTCAGGCTCCCCGGATAGTGGTCGGTTAGTAGGAGGATTGCGCGGTGATGGATCTCGTCGTGGTCCCCCTGACAGTTGCTTTGGGCCACTGTCATCAGAATTCATTTGGCGCGTTCGAGCAGAATATTCTCTGCTTGAATTGGGTGAGGTTGCTTCTTTTCCGGGTGGACGATGCGAGTCATCTGAAGAGCTTACCCACGATGGCCGAGGCACCGCTATGCGTTCCTCAAACTGTCGAGAAGCATTCAATCCAGCTCTGGCTGAGAAGAGATCTCGGAGATCATCCGGACTCTCCACTGCTGGCATAGAATCCTGTTCCATACGGTCAGCAAATCGTTGTGCCAGTTCACTTGTTTCGTTGATAGAAACGGATTTATTAGCAACATTCTCAGAAGCAACAAACCCAGGGCCAGCTGAGGATATCGTGGGGCTAGTGTCTATGCTAGTAGACGGAACGCCTTCGAACTCTGGGTTTGCTGGGAGTAACTTAGGCATACCACCATAGTTATCTAGAGGAGCATTCAACACACTACTTCTGGATTTCCAAGTATTAATGGGTTGGACCTCAGCGAAATTACCCCTTAATTTCAATGGACGTCCAATTTCGCCGCTATCTTCACTAGCTCGCTTTAGACTTTCACATTTTGGCCCATCCGATGGGCCCCGCTCGCCTTCCTTCATTTTGTAAGTTGACAAACTTCCAGGAGAAATAGCAGTGAATAATTTTCTTTGAGAAGCGCCAGTTATCATTCGACTCCAAACCTTATTTTGCATTAGTGTACTGGTATGGCCAATAACCCATAGACTGCTCTTTGCACGCGTTATAGCAACATTCATCCGTCGGGTATCAGCAAGAAAACCAACGCCATTTGGGTCTTCCACTGCTCTCACACAAGACAATATTATGATGTCTTTTTCTTGACCTTGAAACCCATCAACGGTGTTGAATTCCACTTGTCTCAAAATCATGTCGCCAAATGCAACAGTGAACCTCCTCTTTATCTCCTGCACTTGGCGCTTGTATGGGGAAATAATGCCAATTCTTCCATCAAATTCAATATCATGATAATTTCTTTTAAGAGCCTGGTAAATATCTAGTGCCACTGCAGCCTCCTCTACGTTGTAGAGGGAACGTAAGTCCTTTGAATGTGTTCCTTGCACACCAAAAAATCGAAATGGCGTAAACATGTCCCGATGCCATTCCCGGCTACAAACTTCGCTCAGAAAACTTGGGGTCTTGAGCCGGTTGTTGTAGAATTCTGAACTTGGAAAGAGTGCGATAGTAGGATGCATACGATACTGTGTATCCAGCATATATATGGGGCCCTCCTGTTTGTCAAACATTCGCACAAACATTGATCTCTCGTAGTTTAGCTTTTGAGCCTTTTGACTAAGCACCGTCGGCGGCAACTGATTGGGGTCTCCAACCATTATGCAGTGTTTAGCCCCATACTTTAGCGGTATCAATGCGCTTACTTCAACACATTGAGCCGCTTCGTCGATTATAACGGTTTCAAATGTCATCTGTAGGCTGGCAAGTACATTATGAGCACTTCCAGACAACGTTGTGCATATCACTTGAGACTCTGAAATAACTTCTGCCTGCCTCTTTCGTTTTAAAATATCGCGGTCTCTCGCAGCCGTGGTTCGTTGCTCTCTTTGTATATCCAACTGTCGTCCTGTTTCCTTGATCTGCTTCGTAAGTCTTCGAATTTCCGCATCTATTTCTTCATATTTCTCGGTGGAAATATCTTTCGCCTTCTGTAATTCCTCCCGCAATTCGTTCCTCCTCTTTACTGTTGCAACCTGTTCCTGTCGTAGACCATTATCTGCTGGCTGTTCTATTTTCTGTAACGACCGTTCTACTAATTCTTCCAATGTAAGGTCTCGAACCTGACTATTTACGGCATCGCTTCGGCCAAGTCTGACAACCTTGGGAAATGTTTCTTTTCCGTCCTTTCCTCTAATACCTACCTTCAACCGCAGGACTAATTCGTCGACTGCGGCATTAGACGGGGCACAGACTAAGATACGCTTCATGTTCGTAGTGGACTTCGATCCATTAATAGTTTCACTTGGCATTCCAGAGAAAGATGCCAAATACGAACAGATTATTCCCAAGATAGTTTTTGTTTTACCGGTACCCGGTGGTCTAGTTAGAGCAAATTGTCATTGGACTGCAACCCTCGCAAATAGATAACACATTTCACATACCCCTGAATTAACGAGAACCCTGTGCCATTGGAAGTTCCGACTATTGCTTTAGCTTGTGATTCATTACAGTCGAATGATATCATTGCCTGTCTAATATCGCTTTCACCAGGAGCGGCTGTAGACGCGACTCTCCCTTTAATAATTGCTTCTTTGAGGTCGTAGTACTCCAATGCCATTAGGGAGCAATATTCTCTTTCGATCGTCACCAAGATTGTTAGTAGGGCCGCGCAATACAAATATATCGTAAACAGTCTATGAAAGCGAGCAGTTAAGAAATGGTACACATACCTCATGGAGCGATTACCATGTAAGACCGTTCCTTGAGAAAGGTACGGCAACATAGCGGTCGGCTCATAGGTTCTCAGAGTCAAATCGACGTACCCAGAGGGACTGGTATTGATCTCTCGAACCTTGGCCAAGCAATGTGGCTTTTTCGGTGAAAGGAGGCCCTTAGGTTTGAATTCTTCTCTCCCGTCGTAAGAGAGAAGAAGCAAGTCCGAATCTCCGATCTTTAATCGAGAGAAGTCCGATGCATCCATCGATACATAAACATCTATGAATTCGTCAACCGTAACTCTTCGCCCAACATCTAGTCGGAAAGTCTTTTCAAACGGCGAGTTTTCTTCCCTGAATTTTTGTATTCCTTGCCAACACTCCAGCAAAAGTAAAGGATAGTATATTTTTTGATATGCTGCAACACTCGAGTACGAAGTTTTCGCCTCTAAGTAATCTCTGACATCATTAGGAGTCTGTTCTTTGGAGTGATACTCCCAAGAGAGCACTGTTTTATGCAACGGGTTCACATCTATATTTAACCTAGCCCGCATTCGTCTTTCCTCCATTTCGCGATTAGAAACTCTGGGAGGGCCATTCAGCCTAGAGAGCATCCCAATCTTGTTCGGTTTTTCAATATTCCTAACAACCACCTTGTCAGAAGCGGGTCTCTTAGGCGCTGCAAAAAGCCCCTCTTCATCACTATCGCTGCTGTCAGAACTGTCTAGCCCATTTACAATAACAGGATTCGATGAATCAGTGGTTGAAGTTGACCTTTTCGAATTAAACCCAGCAGGCCTGGGAGGGTGTATTTCCTTTGCAATAGGCTTCGCAACAGCTGCTGCCAGTGCTGTAGACCGGCGATTGCTCGCCACAGAGGCCCGCGCAGCTTCCATTAGGCTGAGTCTCGGAGGGGCCGCGGGCTGAACATCAACTATGGGTCTCTCTCTCTCTTTCGTGGCATCAGTTGTTAAGAATGTATATAGCGAGCTCTGGGTACTAGATTTCTGTCGAGCAGCCCCAGGGCTATTTTCCTTAACTTTCGAAATACCCGACGGGATATTTGCTGTGGCAGTCGTGTCCAATCCCTTGTAGACTCCATTAGATATGGTGGGCCCCTTGCCGGACTTCTTGGCGGTTGCACGCAGCTGGATCTGCTCGATCTCATCTTCAGAAAACACTTTGAGCGGTTCCAACATTTTCGGTATGACATCGACACGCAAGTTATTTGTAATATCCTGCGATGCATAGCTGACAAAAACATCAATCAAGCTCTGAGGAATTGGGACCCTGAAAGAGTTCATCAAATCAACAATTTTTAGAATGTTTTTCAAACACGCCTGCAATAACGCGTCGTCCTTCAAACGCAAAAGCTCACACATATTTTCAATGCTAGCAATTGTAGGTCCTGCCAATAGTTCCCCAGTTTTGGATGACTCCAACTTACACTGCAAAGCCAAGTCAGCATCAAAAAATCTGAAGTTATTCAGTAACTTTGTACAGTAATCCACCTCATCACGCACAAACTCTTTCATAACCGAAAGGGCGTACGTCCCTCCCCAAATCCGAGACGCTTTGTAGACGAATCCAAGAAACTCCCAGGTAGCCTTCCAATAGAGATATAATTCGTTTCGCTCTGGATCTGGAGAAAATTGCCTTGCATGTGCACCATCCATAACCCCATTATGGCCGTACAGGGCCTCCACGAAATCTTGGCACACGGTTATAAGCTTGATACAGGGGGCAAACATGGCCATGCTTTTGATCAATAGCACGGCATTGGTCATAGCCGACAGCGTTACTGCTCGACCTCTTTTCAATAAAGTTCGAAGTATATCGACTCGGGAACCAGCTTCATCGTACGCCTGGCACATGATATCTTGAGCAAATTGTCTCAATTTCTCGTGAGACGAAAATAGACATAGAAACAGCGATTGCAAGCCTTCTTTGCTCGCGACGGTTTCCCGCAGCATGGTAGGATCGAGCTCACTAAATGTCTGCAAGCTCTCAATGGCTCGACTTGTAACAGTGTCTTTGACCAGATCGGCTTCTGGAGATTGCGAAGAAGGAGTGTTGTTGCCAACGCGATCTGATTTGGGCTCGCGATTCCTTTTCTCCACTTGATGTACAAATGGTAAATATCTCAAGGATTTGATAACTGCTGCTATCAGTCCGGGGGTTAAAGACCGCGCAGACAGAAGATTGACAGCCGACCATAGACTGGTCGCAGCATTCCACTCTGATGCTAGGGCCCTTGCAGGTTTTACAGCCACCGCAGACTCGAACAGGACCGATTGAGAAATTATATCGAGGGCCAAGGCACGCACTTTGACGCTGCCTGCTCCTTGGACAGCAGCGTGTATAATCGCCTTGCGCCGTTTGGCAGCCAGCTGGTTAGTCTCTTTAGTGATCGCCTGTGAAACGTCGGGTATAAGCGGGAGCTTCTCGGCAACGGCCAGCTGGAAAGCCCATTTTAGGCATTGTAAACCGGTCTCCAACATGGATTCCTCCAAAGATCCACTATTCTGCTCCTGTTCCTGTCCTTGATCCCGCCGTTGCTGTTGTACATCCTCCCCTTCTCCTGCCGAATGAGCCTCCCAATGGCCCAGAGCAACGTCAGATACTTTTTCTGCTGCTTTCTGTAGCACTACTTCGGATTCGGCGCTCCCCTTGAATACAAACAATCCCCATTTGACCAAATCCAAAGTGCTAGCTGAATACTCTGCATCGTATGCAGGGTCGCACTTTGTAGTTGTATTCTGCATCACCTGAGACTCGAACGCGGGGTTTTTAACGATTGAATTGATAACTTCGGGAAAGGGAATTAACCGTAGAGCTGTTACAAACGTGTCCGTTCCCACACATTCCAGCAGCGTTGAGAAGCACAGCAACAGCGGTTGTAAGCTATCTGCGGGGGCCCGGGCCAGTTGCTGACGTACCACAGAAACCGCGTTCTGCTTGTCCTTTGTACAGTGGTCACGAAGCCACTCTCGGTCTGCAGTCGACACTAGGAAGTTCAAGTTGAAGTAGAAGTTTACATAGTAGCCAGCATCGTGCTCAAAGTTGCACCCGTTGTTTAGTATGTCGGTGAGAGCTGCGCACGTTGCTTCGTCCAGAGGCATTTTAAGGGTTTCTTTGAGTACCGACTTGGCCCACTGATGCATTTTGGGCGACGCGTCCCCGAAAAGTAGGTAGAGAAGTCCTGGGAAGTTGCGAGTTATCGACGGCATGGCCGGATTGAGGGCCTGTATTTGAGAAAGCGCCTGCTCAAAGTATGCAAACAATTCACGGCTCTCGTTGAAAAGATCGGGAGCCGATAGTAACTCGTAGACCGGGATTACCAATTCTCCTGCTAGTCGCTGGGTGGGGTTGGCACTGAATCTCGTGAGGCCCGATTTAAACCGTGCTGTAAGTCTCTGTTTATGGCGTTCGTTCACACTGTAGCTGAAGCGGTCCACGATAGCGCGTGATACGCCATGTTTTTCACTCAGCTGTGTTTTTAGATCTGCCATCTCCTGATGAAAGATTCGCGCACAATTGGCACATCGCGCTAACTGACGCGAAATATGATAGTACAGCGGCACCACGATGCTCTCATCACACGAGAGCCCAATCAGTGCTGCAGACACGTATGGACGCCAATGCTCATCGCAGAACCAGTGGTCAGTAGGAAGAAAGTCTTTATGCATCAATATTTGTGAGTTCATCTGCGCAAACACAATGAGGTCGTTCAGATTCGGATTCGACGCGAGCGACTTTTTCTTCTCCTCCAGCACACTCTGAAGCTGTTCGAGGGATGCTTCGAGAAGAACCGCCTCTCCTTGTCCATTATTAGGGGAAGGCCCCACCTGTTCACTCGCTTGCGGACTTCCTGACATGAATATGTAATCTGAGTAGGCCTCAAAAAAAACCTGCAGCCAGATAATGGATAGCTGTGCTGTGTGTCATCCAAAAATGAAAGCCAGCCCAATTTTGACGAGACGTACACACCCTTTTCAAACAAGCACGTCCTTCAGCACGCTCTCTAACGATGGTGACAGCTTGTTCAAGCCAACGTTTAAACTCGTATCCGACTGATCAAAAAGCTCGTTGAGGTTTGGTGATGGTGGTTTGATCGGAGGGTAACCCATAGCTGGTAGGGTTAAGAATGTATAGGGGCATGGGATAGGCAATTTAATGTTAATGTGAAGAATGGTACTCAAGGCACCTGGGACGGATAGGTGTAAATACGACAGATGAGCATGTCACAGGTAGAATTGTAAACTTTCAGCGTCGGAGGAGACTCCCAGGTTTTATGGGATTTATGGACTCTATTTGAAGTTAAAAGATAAATAGCAGCCTAGCAAGAAAAACAAGGCCAACCGCGATAGATTTGACAGAAAACAAAAAACCAAATCTGAAGGTTATCTAGAAACTAACAGAGTATAGCAAGACGGTGTAAACTTGAGCCGGACCTCTGGTTGACAAGAACGAGAAGAGCAGTTTTTATGTGGCCCTTTTACCTCAAATTGATAGATTGTGCACGATAATGCAAGATTATGCAAGATTATGCATAATTCTGATGAGTTCTTATAGTAACTCTAATAACAACCAAAACTGAGCGTCTCCAAATGCCTCCGGCAGCCCCTCCCCCTGGGAAGGTTGGTTCTGGTTCACAGAAAGCGCACACTCAAAGATAGACTGAAAGATTATTACTATAGATTAAACAGTACAATAGGAGCAGTATCCATTACTTACATAGAGTTAAACCAGGTCCATTCAACTTCTGCGAAGCAGAACCAACTCTCCCCGGGAGAGCCACAGGAGCAGCTGGAGACACAAGTAGAAGATATGTGAACTTGAGAGTCCGTTGATTGACAAGATGCAGTTAAAATAGACGGCATAATCATCTGCTTAAGAGCCCCAGACCTTCGCGATTACATGATCTGGATTGTACACAGTCATGCAAGGTTATGCATCCCTATGGGAACGAGCTCTTATGGATGCGTGATTCTTCAATTTTTCTCCAGCTGACTCCGGCGGCTCCTCCGGGGAGGATTGTTTCTGCTTCGCAGAATACCCTCAACAGTAGTTTAACAGATTGTAGTTATAACTATATATAATATCAATTCCTTACATAGATTTAAATCCTGTGATTCACAGAATATACTCAAAGATAGATTAAAAGACTACATAACTCTAGACTCTATCAGATTACTTGGATAGATTTTAGAGGTCCGTCAGCTTCTGTGAGGGTAATGTTAATGACGATAACAACGGGTGTCTCATCTATAGTGTATAGTAGATCGATTCAACCTGAGAATTGCTTAATGTGATTTACTATAGCCTTTTAATGTATTGTTAACAGTATGCTTTCGGCAAAGTAGAACTTAAAGCGATGACCTATGATGCTTGATCTCATTTAGATAGTTTATACACCATCTTATCGTAGATCGATTCATCCATGGTAGTACGTCTCCTGCGAAGCAGAACTACTCATCCCCAGGACCCCTTCTGGGCCGCAGGAGGCATCCGGAGATGCTAGTTAAAGAACAAATGTCATAACATTACAATATATCTACCCTATACTTTTTAAGAGAGATTTCGTCATATCACAGCTTGCTGGTACCACCTCTGTTTTTTAAAGGCAGCAGCGACCCCTAGTTGAGAGGAGTGACTCGCAAGTAAGGCTTCAAGGTCTTGAACTTGGGGAACAGAGTCTTGGCCTCTTCGTTGGTGACCGAAGGGTGCACGATGACATCGTCACCGGGAGTCCAATTCAAGGGAGTGGTGACTCTGTTTTTGTCTCCAGTTTGCAGAGAGTCCAGTACTCGCAGAACCTCAGCACTGTTTCGGCCAGTAGAAGCAGGATACGACAGGATAAGTCGAATAGTGTTCTTGGGGTCAATGATGAACACAGATCGGATAGTGAAGGCAATTCCCTTGGCATCGACGTTAGTGGTGTCCTGGTAGTCCACCATGTCGTAGAGGTGGGCGATTTTGCGCTCAGGGTCGGCAATGATGGGGAAAGACACTTTGTTGCCAGTCACATCAGAGATATCTTTGATCCACTCTCGGTGCGACTCGGCTGAGTTGGCTGACAAGCCAATGAGCTTAGCACCTCGTTTGGTGAACTCGGGCTCCAAACCGGCGAATCCACCGAGCTCAGTGGTGCACACGGGTGTGAAGTCAGCAGGGTGGGAGAAGAGGATAACCCATTGGCCGTCAATGAACTTGTGGAAGTCAATAGGTCCGTTGCTGGTTTCAGCCTGGAAGTTGGGCGCAGTGGATCCCAATCGGAGGGGTGCAGCTCGTTCGGAAGTAGACATTTTTTTGCTTTGATGTAGACTAAGAGGTTTTCAATTAATTTTTTCAATTGACTGACACCTTGCTAAATTAGAAATTTGTCATCCTTATATAGTTTTTTTTTTTCCCTTCACTCATTCCCTGATATTTCTTTTGTGTGGCATCATAGTAACTCCTCCGATGATGGATGTGGCACTCGATATTGCGAAGAATCCCGTGACTTTTGGAGGGGCTTGAGGGGGCTGCGGAGTTTAAAACTGAGCAATACTAAGAGACCCGGATTAAATGGTAGGAAGAGCTTTAAATACGTAGGAAATGCTGTAGAGAACCACAATCAAGCCCATTGAGGAGTCCACTTTGCTAGCCTCGTCTTCTTTTTTCAAGAACTTTACACAATTTCTGCCCCTCTCTTTTACAACATCGCCATGGTTATTCCACCATTTTCCAAATTACGCCAATCATTTGTTGTGCAAAATGCATGCAGCTATGGCGTAAGCTTTAGTATTGTGGCTTTCGTGCAGCAAATGTGGCGGGATCGTGGGGAAGCTTGCTTCTGATTAGTGGAATTCAACCGGCTCAACTGTGGCATTACGGTCGCCTCTGCGGAACTCGCCTCCACTCCGGAGAAGCAGAATAAAAAAACACACACACACTGTGAATGAACAACTCGGCTATTAATACACTACTTTAACAGAATACCTCACTTGCGTGGTACATCTCTCTAATAGAAGCCTTTACTCTAACTGAATATCTTTCACAATACAATATTTTATACTTTTATCAATCTTCTTTAGTAGATCCCTTGCTCCGTACATAGTCTCTCTTACTATAATAGAATCGCTTACTCGAATACAATTTCTTAGTTTAATAGAATCGTTTAGTTTAACAGAATCCCTTCGTTTAATACAATCCCTTCAATAGGTTTACTTAACTAGAAGAAAACCTTAGTTTACTATGGGACGGTTGGTTCAACTTCGCAGATGTTAAAAGCAGAAAGTAACAGCACACCGTCCCTGAAAAGTTCCCTGCCCAGGAGAACCAGAACTCGACACTTTTATCATTTATTCTCTGCGAAGCAGAGCTACCGGGGTCTGGGGCTGGCCCCAGCAGCAGCCCCTAGTTCTCTCTAATCCAGCAACTTCACATGGTGACTCTTTAGCTTTGTAAAAAAGCCAAAACCATACTTGCTAAGGGTGACACCCCGCCCACTGTTTTTGTAACCGGTCCAAGCGAGATGGGGATCAGGGTAGTCTGCGCGATTGACGAAAACAGTGCCTGCCTCGAGCTGATCTCCAATGGCTTCACCAGTCTCCTCGTCTGCAGTCCAAACAGAGGCAGTGAGCCCGAGATCAGAGTCGTTGATCTTGGCAATTGCCTCTTCATCGGAATCCACTGCAACGATGGGGATGACGGGACCGAATGTTTCAGTAGACACCACGAGACTCTTTTCGTCCAAGTCTATCAACACCTGGGGGGCCACAAATGTAGGATTGAGTTTTTCGGCCTGGGCGAAAAAGTGCTCAGGGATCAGGGTCTTTGCGCCGCGGTCCACGGCGTCTTTGATCTGGGCCCTGATGTTTCGGGCCGCTTTTTCCGATATGACAGGACCCAACTGTGTTTGAGGGTCAAATGGGTCGCCGACAATGTATTCTTTGACCACTTCGACGACTTGGTCGACAAATGGGCGAAATATTTTCCGGTCCACATAGACACGCTCAATGGCACAGCAGCTTTGGCCTGAGTTGAACAGCGCACCATCTACAATGTCTTCGGCAGTGGCACGGTAGTCTTTGATATCTGCTCGCACGTAAGCAGCATCGTTGCCTCCTAATTCCAGAGCAACGGGGATAGTTCGACTACTTGCTGCCTTTTGCACTGAGAGACCACCTTCAACAGATCCTGTGAAAGAAACCCCTGCGATTTGTGGTAGCTGGATGAGTTCAGCAATGACTTCTGGATCACCACTATGAACAGCCTGCAGTACACCTTTGGGTAGCCCAGCTCGCTCAAAGAGCGACACAATGTCATTGGCTACCTCAGGAGTCTGAGGAGACGGTTTGATGATGACAGAGTTCCCACCGAGAATGGCAGGTATTAGGGCGTTTGTAAGAGTTAAATAAGGGTAGTTCCAGGGGAAGATGATGAGCACAACCCCAAGAGGTTCGTGAGTAAGATACTTTCTGAACTCTTTTCGCCGTGATTCTTTGTCAACGACTTCCTTCCGTAGGGCCTCATCAGCATAGTCGAGTAATGTCACGGTTCTCAGCACGGCAGTTTCCAATTCTGAGCGAGTGAAACGAATAGGACGGCCCATCTGCTCGGTGATTCCGCGACACAGTTTATCAGACACGTCGGGAGACATCAAGATGTCGAGGTATTTTGTTACCACGGCCTTGCGGTCAGCAAGAGAAGTTGAGTGCCATGACTTCTGGCTTTTGACTGCACTTGGCAGGATCGAGGATTTGATCTCTTCAATTGAAGTTGCCTGAGTCGTGATGATAGGTTTAGAATTGGTTGGAGATATGGTTGTCAGAGTTCTCATGATGGGCAAAGTAAAACCCAATACAAATTAGGTATTTTATGAAGCTCAGGATGATTTAATTTTCAAGTTTCTGTTCGCAGCAGTGCCAGTAGTAGTATTACAGAGAATGGGTCCCAACCAAAGGATCTCAACCAATAACAGAAGAAACAGTCAGTCACAGGGGTGTCAAGAAGGAGTGCTACTAATAAGCGTTGAGTAACAAGAGTATTAGAAGCGCAATAGTTGAAATCAATGGGTTATCAGAGTAATACTGTCGAGATGAGTATTAAAATAGGGTTGTAAGTTTGTTAGTTGAAATCAATGATTTTTATCTCCCAGATCAAGATGCTGCTGCATTGTGTGATAACCCTCCTTGCACATTGCCCAATAGCCTCAAGCAACCCACAGCACAACTGTAGTACAACCGCAACAGCCGTAGTACTCTGTATACCCAAAAGCCCAACACTAGCACCACCCAGCACCACTTCGAGTACCAGTTCCAGCACGGTCCCAAGTAAACGCCTATCCCCAACACGGTACGCACACTCCACCCGCTCGCAGCTCACGACCAAGCTAATTACTCCCACTAAAGCCTCTCGAAGACCCACACAGCCCGCATTACACTGATATTCTCCACCCCACTTTCATATTCCCATTGTTCTGTATATTTCACAGTCGGCATTAGAGCAGACCTTTATACTTTTGGTTTTTCATATCGAGAATAAATAGTGACACAAAAAGAAGGATGAGGTGAGCTGAGAGCAAGAAATGATAAACCAAAGCATTGCTATATATATTCAAATTAACCAAGTGGACGATTCGTCAGAGCTTCGAAGTTCAGGCATGTTTACGGCCAACCAACCAAGAAGGAGCTGTTTTACGATAACATTCGATTGACGTAAGTAGTAGCTGCGATTCCTCAATTGCCCTTTTTTTCCATACTTCTGTGTGTATCTGTTGCTAACTAGAAAAAATGCTTGGGATTCCAATCTTATAAAGGTTAGTTTTGATTCTGTGGTTTTTGATGCCGTTTGCTGAACATTTCTATATTGCTGTAGAGATTGATGCAACGTGTACATGCCTCCGGCGGCCCCTCCCGGGAGGGTTTGTGCTGCTTCGCAAGAACGTCGACTCCTACCCGGAGATGCACCGCGGCCGCTGTCAGATTGACCTTTCCCGCAGAGAAGATTGATCGTTTTACTTATACGAACGAACGAATTCTTCAGTTTGTTGGCTCTTTTATCTTCTGCGAAGCAGAACTACCCTCCACGGAGTGGCCTCGCCGGAGGCGAGCTGCGTGCAACTTCTAACCAGGCGAACCCCAAATACCTGTCGGTCAACTGGGATGCATCTGGAGGAGGAGCATTTGCTGTGATTCCTCTGTCAAAACCAGGAAAACTGCCAGATCAAATCCCTCTATTCCGAGGCCACACTGCGTCGGTTTTGGATACTGATTGGAACCCCTTTGACGATGATGTGCTTGCTTCAGGCTCAGATGACGGCAAGATTGGAATCTGGCGAGTGCCAGACGACTATGTAGTAGCGCCCGAAAACGCGGCCGACATCAAAGATGTGCAGCCCGTGAAATTCCTGTCTGGACATTCCAAGAAAGTCGGACACGTGCAATGGCATCCGGTCGCCGAAAATGTGCTTGCCAGTACCTCAAACGATTACTCTCTGAAGGTGTGGGATGTCGAGGAAGGCACATGCTTGCACACTCTACAGCACCCTGACCTTATCACCAGTTTCTCGTTCAGCTACGACGGAAATCTCGTGGCTACTGCGTCTCGAGACAAAGTCATCCGAATTTGGGACATTCGACAAGAAAAAGTGATTTCCGAGGGACCAGGCCACACTGGTGCCAAGTCGAGCCGATTGGTGTGGCTTGGAAACAGCGACAGAATCGCCTCTACTGGATTCAGCAGGCTCAGTGACAGACAGCTCGGCTTGTGGAATGCGACAGACATTGCTGCAGGACCTATTGGAGGTTTTACCTACCTGGATTCCTCTGCGGGTATCTGCATCCCCTTTTACGATGACGGGACTAGATGCCTGTACCTAGCAGGAAAAGGTGACGGTAACATCCGATACTTTGAGTTTGCAAACGACGAGTTTTTCGCTCTGTCTGAATACCAATCTGCGGACCCCCAGCGTGGTGTGGCCGTCCTCCCCAAAAGGGCAGTGTCCACCCAGGATCACGAGGTTTTGCGAGTTTTCAAGACCGTCAATGATACTACAGTTGAGCCCATAGCCTTTATCGTGCCTCGAAGAGCTGATACTTTCCAGGCTGACGTGTATCCCGATTGCTATGCAGGCGTACCTGCTTTGTCCGCTAAAGAGTGGCATTCTGGATCTAATAGTCTTCCCAAGGTAATTGCAATGGAGTCTGTCTTTAACGGATCGAAACCTGAACCTGTCACTGCCAGCAAGGAGGAACCTAAGCAAGTAGTCCGAGAGGTTGCTTCGAAGGACTCACTGGCCACACCGAACAAATCGTCAGTTGTCACCCCCAAGACAGTTGAAAGTCCAAAGCCATCCTCCCCTAAGCCAGACACTGATGCTCCTAAACACGAGCCGGTCTCTCTTGACAAAAAGGGAGATGGCGTTGAAGACTTGTTCAAGTCGTCACAGGTCAACTCGTTTTTGCAGAAAGCTTCGGAAGAGAAAGAACACCCTGATGATAAGTACCAGGAGTCTGGGTGGAATTCCGAAGATGATGAGGGTGGAGCTGTGAAGGACGTTAAGGTGGAAGATACTAAGCCCAAATCTGTACCTGAGTCAGACGCTGAGGAACCCAAGGCTGAATCTAAGACAGAAGCAGTTGTTGAAGAGACCAAAAAGGACGTGCCAGAGGTGAACAATGAGGAAATCAAGGTCCAGGAAGTCAGTGATGAGCTCAAATCTGAAGTTCCCAAATCTGAAGTTCCCAAATCTGAAGTTCCCAAATCTGAAGTTTCCAAGCCTGAAGTTCCCACAAACGGATTCTCTCTTGAAGACAAAGTTGAACACCTCACTAAGTCTGTTGAAGGACTGCTCGAAGAGCTCAAGCTCAGAGATAAGCGGATTGAGGCCTTGGAGGAGAAGTTGAACAAAGCTTGAAGGTGGTATTTTTTACCTGAGGGCCTGAAATTTGAGAGAATGTTTCTAAAGAGCCATTTCTTGTTCTTCTACTTCTGTGTTCTTGCTCATCATCTTGTACTTTTACAGTATAATTCTGATATATATAAATAATGCTATGATGTAAATGCATGTTGTACCGGCGAAAGAATCGAATCTCCGATTGTGCGAAGCGAAACCACCCTCCTTCGAAGGGCCCAGGCGGGGGCCAGCTGGATATTCTAAACCGCTCGGTTCGTCGACAGAAGTACCAACTTCTTCCTTCCCTTCCGATCGGGCTTTGCCTGTTCAAGCAGTCGCTCCAGCTCTGCATCTCCTCTGGTTGAAGCTGCCTGCGCAAAAGACGGGTGGTGACTGTCTGTGGCCCAAACTGGCCTAACTCCACCGTCCCTAGTTGGAGGTGTGGATCCAAGTACATTGCTTTCAGAAGACTCACTCGGTTGACTAGGCAAGGCAGGGTCCAGCTCGGGATCGAATCTGCTAAAGCTAGGAACTACAGGAGAATGGGTATTCGAGTAGCCTGAACCATATCCAGTCTCCTGGTACAGCTCGTACTCTAATTGCTCTCTCTCTTTTTGCTCATATCGTTGACGATTGCGTTCGTCGCGCATATCTCGATCCTTCTTGGACTTGCGTCGCTGCTTTAGTTCCCTGGAAAACTTTGATAATACACTCTCGTCAACAATACCAGACCAGTCACACTCCAGGAAGGCTACTGCTGTGTGATTGGCCAGGTGACCCAAGTATTTCATGCGCTTCCTCAGATCATTGTTCACAGACACCCCGTACTGAACATGCTCGATTTTGGGGACCAGAACAGGTGGGAATGCGCTGTAAGAGCCGAATGCCGTGCGGAGAATCCGTGAGTCCAATGCCGATAGGAAAAATTTGGTAGTAGACTCGAATCCTGTCTGATAGAAAAAGTACGCTGTGTCGTCACTAAGGTGGTCAGCATGATTTTCCACCTGCATTCTTCCAGCGTCTGCATCTCTACTGTTGTTTGAAGCATCTGTGGCCTCTGTGGCCCTCTCGCTCCTTAATGACAAACTCTCAATTTCATCACTTATTCCGGCAGATATATCTCCTTCAATCTGGTATTGGCCTACAGTTAATACAGCAGGCAAAGGGGAAGAACCAGAGCTAGTCTGCAATACTGGACTACCTTTTCCACTCTGTAGCTGGATAATCTTTTGGATCATGTTAATTGCCACACTGTGGTATTTCCCGTCATCTTCATACATGACTTTGTTCTGCTCCCGAGATAGCTTCAGTTTCTCCACTTCATACTGGAACTCGTGGTTCGAATACTCGTCGTCACCTTTTAGAAGCCGAGCGTGCTCAAACGCAATCGGGTTATGCACGCTGGGGACATCGTAGAAATTAAGAGACTCAAAAGGCGCGTCTCGTGGAACAGCCAACAAAGTTCCCATGGGACGTACCATCAGCCGGAGAATGCAGTCATGATCCTCCTTCGGGGTATCAAATCTGTCGTCTCCAAACAAGAATTTGACAGGCTTCAACCTCTCGGGTCGAAGACGCTCAGAGCAAAGCGGGCAGCTCTTGCTGGACTTGTTCTTGTTTGATTCGGTAGAAATACCCTCGCTGTCCAAGTACCGAAATATACAAGGGTAGCACAATACATGCCCGCACTCGAGCATCCGCGGCGCCTCGGGCACATCCTCCAAACAAATGGGGCAGGCCGAGGGCTGCGACATAATAATGCGCATCACCTTGTCCATGGGTACCGGTACGTCAGGATCTCTCAACAGCTCTTTCACATCTGCTCTAGAATCTAGAACAAACCTGTAGGTAGCGTTGATATAGCTGGTCTGATCGATCGGATCATCATGGTAATTGTTGCTGGGCCGTCTTCTCCTCACACCAGCTCGGCCCTGATTAAGCGGCCTAGGACGTGTGCTAAGCTCCATTATGTGAGAAATATCGACCTGACCGCGCTTATTCCGGGCGCCAGAGTGCAAGTCCAGGCCACCTTGCGGCCGCTGGCCATCAGCTTCATTCGTAGGAGGACTAATAGCCGCGTCAGAACGACGTTGCACGTGATTGTTGCGAGCACGAGGTCCTGGTCCACTATTCGTGTGTATTGCCTGAGGCTGCGAGCGAGCAGGCTTAGCTGCCGCGTTTGCCTTTGCCATAGACTTCTTTGCCGCGTTCCGGGGCTTTGTAGGGCCGTCGTTGGATGGCGTAAAAGTAGGAGCGTTTACGTTGAACTTGGCAGACATCGGGGGCAAAGAGAATGGGTTTCTTAAAAGAAGACGAGGAAGACGTTGACAAGAAGCTAACACAGATCAGCTATGGGTGTGACCTGGCCGTCTGGTTCGTACACGGTTTGTTTGGAGGCGTGAAGACGCGGTTTCGGTTCAAACCAATTTACTGTCGCTCCCAAAAAGCACTGATGATTCACGATGTTTAACTCAATATCACCGAATAGGTCTAGACCCCAACCCAGCGTTGACCAACCAAAAGAGCAATAACCAGCAAAGGTAGGGCTTTGCCTGCAAAGGATTTAAACCGAATACACCGTCAAAGTTAACGGAACCAGAAACAGAATCGAACCAAGCCCGAGTTCTGCCTACAAAGGATCCGCTAAGTTAGAACAGAGAGTTGTTAAATGTGGAGGTTAAGGGTTAATATCGGGAAAAGGGCGGGTAAACTAGGACATTAGTTACAGTAAAGCTGGCGCGTCTCCACGTAAACTGAGTGACGAAGTACAGGAAATAGAGAGATGAGTGAGCAGAAGAGTGCAATTAACTTGTAGTATGTAACAAACCCCAGCTCAGATACTTATATACTATTCTTCAAATGTTCTAACTAGCGCTTCCAATGATCTAAAAAATACCTCTGATGATCATATCCCTAAGGTGTGTAGTTTGTAGCATTATATTAGTGGTATACTACTATTCTCTTCTAAGTATATCTGCTAATAAGATCATGAAATCTGCCGGGTATGAGCAGTTCGTGGGATACGAGTATACCCGGCTTGCGATTGGTTACGCATCAGTAGTGGTTACTGGTCTGGTGTATCTAGAAGAGCGGCGGTTGGGGTTTAATAAGGCATATAACCAAATAGCTCTGGGTGTAGCCGGGTATGTCTTGCTGACGGTGTTGTTTTACGGGTGGATACAGTTTGTAGAGCAAAAGGCTATATATATAGGCACCAAAAAGGGTGTGACAGTAAGGCTGTCCACCAAGAAAGACTATGAAAAGTACGAAGTTCTGGTAGTCAAGACGGATTCGGCGGGACGAGAGCTGATGCAGCGTACGGTTGAAGCGAAATTCAACGAGTGGTTCGACTTTCATGGTTACATAGTTTACAGCAAGTTCGAGCAGTGGCTGAAAGAGGCTGTGGAGAGCGAGTTGAAGAAAGACCAGTAGATAGGTTCATAGCTAAAGCATATTATTTATCTCAGCTTGTCCAGCTCGCCTTCGGCGGGACTACTCCGTGGAGGTTGGTTCTGCTTCGCACAATACAAGCTGAAGAAAGAACATCACATATTCATAGCTATAACAAATTATTTATCTGTACAAGATCCACTTTTTGGACTGGAGAGCGAGTTGAAGAGAGCAGTAAATATTTCATAGCTATGCGACGAACACTTTCCGTCTCGCTGGCCTTAACATGCCAACTGGAGAAGTTGCTATTCTGCGAAGCTGAACCAACCACCACGGAGTGTCCCGCCGAAGTATACTGGATACCGTGCGCATCACCCTTTTAATCATGCTTTTTAGCCAACTGGTCACCGTCAACTTCTACATTCACTTAGCCTTCCCATAAGTGTCCATCGCATTGTCAATGCCCAAAACCCTACGCAATAAATCCATCAAGCCCTGCGGTAGAAGACATCTGGCTAGCGGCATCATGGCTGCGTATGTGGGCAGAGAAATCTGACCTGATGTTCCGTTAGCAATGGTAGCCACTAGTGTCAATGCTACCTCTGCTGTCGTGAGAACTGGCGCAAGGAAAGCACTAGGTGTTCTGACACCTTTGAACAGCGGAGAGTCCATCTGGCCCGTTGTCACTAATAGAGTTCGAATATCTGTACCCTTGAGCTCATGAGCCAAGGAATCGTGCATTGATATCAACCCGGCCTTGGAAGCAGCGTATGCTGAGCATTTTGCGGGGCCCACGTAACCCGTGACTGAGCTTACAGTCACTATGTATCCCCGTTTCAGTGCCAGCATGTCGGGGAGAAATGTCTTGATGGTCCAGAAATGAGACACTAGGTTGACGTCTATAGATCTTCGAACCGCCTCCTCGGTCAGATCCACTAAATTTCCTGCTTTCAGCACAGCAGCATTGTTTATTAGCACCGTAGCTTTACCCACATTTTGGACAACCTTCTTGTGAACTGCCTCGACTTCTTTCAGAGACGAGACGTCGCACTTGAAAAAGTTGATCTTGGGCAACTGCACATCAGGGGGTACAACGTCGAGGGCAACTACCTCGAACCCGTCAAGTGCATACGCAGCCGAGAGTTTCCTTCCTAGTCCAGAACTCGAGCCGGTAATCAGAATAATGTCCTTGTCCTTGTCCAGTTTTCGAGGGTTTCCAGATACAATTTTGGAATTGTAATTCAACAATAAATTCACGATACTCACAGTTAAGGAGAGTATGGCAGTTGCCACAACGGTAGATGTTATTTCCTTATTTGCGCTTGTCAGACTGTGTTCTGGCACTTCGACATTGATATCATTTATTGTCTCTACTCTGGAACTAACAAATGATTCTCATCCTCCGCTACTTACAAATAGAACAACAATCCTGGAAGACCCCATGTATAAGTCGGATGTAGCACACTCTTCTGTAGAATAACTATCAAATCGTCCAAAGTCGCCCAGGGACCTTTGTCATTCAGCATTTGGCCTTGCTTGTCAATATCCATGTTGAAGAAACATGTGGTTAAACGGTGAAGTCTAACGCGTGCATGCTACAGCCGTGCGTAACGTTATGCATGTAAGGATGTTAATAATAATCCTTATAAAGACAATAAATGATGTGTCAAAAGATCAAAGGATTTTCTGCGAGGCAGAACCAACCGCTGGAGGCGAGCGAGCTCACCATGCTTTTTTATCGCTATTAGTATCATGCATCATTAATCGTTAAGTAGCTAACTCTCTCTCAACTATTATTTTTATTTTATAAATCTGCCAAGCTCGAGTTATCATCCTCTACCACAAACTCATTGCCAATCAGTTCCACAATCAACTGCCGGTTGGCAACTTCTGGATGGGCCAATGCAAGTTTAATTTGGCCCTCCTGTGTGTCAATAGCACGGATGTCCTTGCCAGATATCACCTGTTTCAACTGGCCGCCTCGGTCCAGTCGTCGAACCTCGACCAATTCCTCATCAAATGCAATTAAATACGGATGCTGTACGGCCACAGTTTTGGCTCGACACACAAATTCAATGATTGTAGTGGCCATCATGTTCCCATGGTTGTCACAAAACATGGCCATGTCTTCGTAGCAGAGCATTAGCTGTTTCTCAGATACTCTAAACATGCCCAAGGGTTTTGACCCCTCGAGCTTCTTCTTGAATGATTCCACAGTATATCCTTTAAATCCATTGGCTCGAGATCGCAGTGCTTGATGGAGCACCTGGCCCGTGATGGATGCTAGCACGGGTACAGACTGGCCGATTTTCAGATCCAGGGACAATACCTCAAATCCTTTGGAGGTCTGGACAGCAAACGACGTCTTGAACAAATTCAAACCGTACGAATCGGTGGGGACGTAAAACCGTTCAGACTCTCGAAAATATTCCGTCGACCCCATCCCAATGCCCCTGGTAAAAGAAACCTTGGACCTCCGCTGCTGTGATCCCTTCTCCCTGATTGGCTCAAGGACCTTGAAAGTAGAAGAGATCCCATCTCGACGTTTATAAAACACAAGGATCCGGTCCTTCATTCGGCCCACTGTGAAGAAACCGACGTCTCTGTGCTTTGACAACTTGTATCCCGGAACGACAACAGATTTGTTATCGCTCTTTTTCAGGCTTTCACTGATAACTACGTCTAGGTGGTAGTACACGAGAGCTTTATCGGCTAGAAGAAGCAAAATATTTAGTCCCTCAATGACCGCCAGCTGCGACACATGACTAACTTCAATGCACCTTCTCCAATGGGCACCCGGTTGTGATTCCTTGATGTAAACACCGAAATCCAGACCCAGAATGCAGTACTCAATGCCGTCAGCGAATATAAAACTCGTAGCACAGTTTATACGCGACGTTACCAAGGGCCGCCTTTTTCTATCCTTGGAAGTCTCTGACACCTGAAGCGCTCGATCAATAGCCGTGGCAGGTGCAAACACAGGAATCTTAGGAGCATTCCCTGCATATCCAAACACCCCGTCGGCTAGGACTCGCATCCTAAACGGTTCAGCATTCAGCGCATACACAGCCGAACTGTATTCTCTTTTCGCTTGAATAATTGCTTCACTCCACCGATCACGGTCGATACTGGTCGGCGCGTACAGAGTGTAGGTGTTACCACTCTGGCCTAAATGACTTATTCTGAACGGATACATGACTTCCTTGTCTTCCTCCAGTGCAGTAACGGAGGCCTGTCCTACTGCTGGGAAGCTATTTTCGGATTGGAATGATGACTTGGTCGGCGACACGGCTCCGGAGAAAAACTGCCGGCTGATTCGTTTATTTTCTGGTGAAACGTGAGTCGTAAAAGTGCCGACTCCGAATTTAGAGGAAGAAGACTTCGTTACCCCATCACCATCTGCTGATTCAAGTACCAATAAATCCATGGGAATTGGCTTGTTAGAGTCGCGAACCCTTATATAGTAAACCAGAAATCAATATACTCAAGACTCACCTTTCGCGACACATAATATTTCGTACCACTCGGACCTTTGCGGATTTTTGATAAAATCAAGAAGTTGTCTAATAAAATGACATGGGATTCTATCCAATCCAGCTTGTACTCCCCTCTTCGAAGAACATCTCCCCTTCGTATAACTTTTCTTCGCGCCCCCTTGGTTCGAAGGTTAGCAGTGACTTCTGCGTTTTTGAACTGCAGCTGATCTTGGAGGTCCAACAGCTCCATAGTCTTTTCGACGCGTGCCAGCCGTTTGTTACACTCTCCAGTGAGAGCATCGCACTCTGCTATGCATTTTTCCAGAAGCTGCCATTCCGGATCAGAATCCATTGTCGTCTTCTGAATGGTTCGAAGTAACAAACCATATCGCGCCAAACGCGGAATGGCTCGATGAAAGTAAAACGAATAAGGCACACCTCTAGCACGAGGGTCCTTTGAAGCCCGTTCAAGCCATGAAGCAAAAGCAGCATTCGTCTCTTTCTCCCTCCTGATGCGTCTATCCGTATACAGATAGCTATCTGCATAGTCCAGATATGGTTCCCGCGCATGCTCGAGCCACCCTAGGACCAAATCAGCTATACCATCAATGTAAGGCCCTTGCTGCTGTTGCCGGTATTTGAATGCACGTAACAGATGTTGTGAGTTGCACTCTACCAGAGTACGCACACTGCCAAACGAATGCTGCCAAAATTTGTCCTGGTCGCTCATTATGGGTGGCACCGCAAGTTTCTTCAATGACTCTCCAAATACCGATACCAGTGTTGTCAGGTCGCGTACATACGACTCTTCTCCTACTATCAGCTCATGAATGGCGTACTGCTTCTTGGCTTCTCGCTTGTCGATTTCCTCAACCTGCTCGTCGGCGATATTCCAATACGAGGCCCAGTCGCCATTAGAGGCGTCTGACAGACTTTTCAAGTCAACGCTGGGTAGCATGTTGCCTTTAAGAGGGATTGTCCGAGAACATTTAGGCGAATAACATCTCAGGCGCGAGTTTTCAGAGTTTCTTTCTTGAGCAGCACCATGAACTGCAGTGTAACAACCATGGCCGGTAAGGAGAGGGAAGACACCTCCGGGAACTGGGAAATTTTCTGCGGTGGGGAAGTCGACCTTGCCGGTTTCAGGATCTACTACTAGCACAGACCCACATGTGGTCATTGTTCGCATTGCGTCCTCGGCAATTCTCTCTGCATGTACCCAGTTGAGAGTCGGAATGTAGTGCGTGAAAAGGCCGATTAGAGCCTTGACAAGTTCTTTCTGAGATATCTGCAGGTCTCCAGATTGAAGACTGTGAAGCCATAAAGCCATCTGTGACAGAGACCATATTTCAGGACATCGGTCGAATTCTCGCGAAGACAGCCTTTTAGCATCAAACACCTTGACCGAGTCTGGGATTTGGGGCAGCCCCAGCTTTATCATCAGGCTGTTATCCACGGTGGAACGGGCTGAGCTCTGCAAAGAGCTGTTCACCGAGCCTATCGTGCTGCTTTCCACACTCACTGGTCTTCTCTTCACCTCGCGTTTGACAGTTGGCAAAATAGAGGAAATCGATCGAGGGATGGAACTCACAGGTGCAGGGCCCGAATCATACCCAGGTGGACCCAAACTAGGATTGAAATCAAGCCTACCATCAACTTCTGTTCGAGCAGGATCAATACTGAGATCAATTAAAGTATTTTCCAATTCGGTCAGATCGTTGAATGAATTAACTTTCTTGCCAGGTAAGCTATGCCGCTTTTGATAATCACCATTAACAGGAGCAACCACTCCTCTACTCACCAGAGAGAAACTCGGTGGTCTCTGTCGACGGCTACCAGATGATCTAGTAGATCCCTGGTTATTATTCAAGTCATGGAGAAGGTCGTTGTCGTCGTTCTCATTTTCGCTGTCGTTCAAATCATCATAGCTGGAGATGATAGGAGAAAATCCAGCTGGCAGTAAAGGCCCTCTCAAGTTATTGTTACTCTTTCTGTCCCCAGGTGATGATCGATATGCAAACAACGGCGAAGTTGTATTGGTATCCAGAGTGAGAGGATTTCGTTCAGGACTGCCGCCACGTCGTGCTGGTGAACGTTGACTAGGAGGAGTAAATGGCTGAGGGTATCTCGTAGGCGAATAGGAAGGAGAAGTCCCGCCAGAAGAGAACCCAGCTGGCGTACCCGTTGCAGATGCAGCCTTGCGTAGTCGGGAAATGAGAGCAGGTGATGCCGCTGTTTCACCGCCCTCGTCACTATGGTCATCGGCACCGTAGTGAAATGACGAGTCTGCACCAACATAACCGGGCGATAACGCCGGAATATCAGCAACTTCATCCATCATCATCCAGTCCTGCTTCGTGTAGATATCTGGCTGAAGCTTTAGAGCGTGATGCATATGGGGAGGTGCAGGTGGGTTGTTGGCACTATTATTAAAAGGTTGCTCGTCCTGGTAGTAGAACGGACTGCCCGAGTAGGCGGTGTTCGACGAAGTGGTTCGATGGACCGACGAATCGACAGACGAAGCAGGAGAGTAATCGTGCTCATCTGGATAGGAGTAGCCGCTGCCGTATGTGATCACGGGAGTTGCAGGTAATCTATGAGATTGTAGAGACGGCCGTGAATAAAGGTCAGCGACAGGTTGGAGTTGTGGGTGGAGTTGTGGCTTGTTTTGCAGTAGTATCTCAGTTGGAAGAGGAGGCATAGGAGGGCCCGTCATCTGAGGATCGGGGATAACTGCTGGCATGTCTGACGACGCATACACCCCGATATACTTGTTTTGAGGCTGATGACTGAAATTCGAAGTCATTCCAGGCTGTCGTGGGCCTAACGGGTGCAAGCTGGGCCTTCTATCGACCAACTCGGACACGCTTGTAGGCGCGCGATTGAGACGAAACTCTGCAGTTGCAGGAGTAGACGCCATTGTGTATTCTGGAGGTGGTTTTGGAGGCAAAGGAGGAGCTCCGTGATAATAACGGTCCTGAGACTGAGACGGTGAGGGTGTCGTCCCATATTGACCCATTTTATGTTATTATTATTATTGTTCAATGCAGATGATGAAAAGGGTGACTTAAACAGAGAGTAAGGTTAGAGGAGCCACAACCCACTCGACGAATTGTAAAAAATAAGTATAGGTACTCTTTTGTTCCTTTTGGTTCCGTATTTTTTGAACTGTAGCGCTTGTATCTTCCAACACGGCCAACGTCGTAATAGCACACAGTGGGTCTTTGGACGCCAAAAAGCTAAGATAGAAACACAGTTCGGATCCCGCACAAAAATAACTCTGCCAAAAGGACCGAAACTGAAAATAAATAAATAAATAACAAATATCAAAACGCGTATTTGCACAACTCTACGTGTATTTTCCTTCTATAATCGCACAAACTCAGACCAATTGTTCCGAATATCTATTGTCGTTTTGTCTATAGAGCCTAACACCACTTGATACGATCAAAGTTTACTATCACCCAACACGTAAAGTTCGTGTAGAGTTTATTACTACGCTGCGTCTCTTGGTGTGGCGCAGTCTACTTTTTGGGTGGGCTATATAATGGGGTGCGATGAGGTCCGGGTAAACCGTTTGACATGTCGAGGTCCTAATGAAGGAATCTTTGACGAGACTTAAAGACAGAGTGGAGTAGCAGAAGAGGAATGTTCCGAACAGTGGCTTGGAGACCACGCATTGCACCATTTGTTGCACATGTCGCACCTCGTAGTTTCTCGTCGAGTTCTTTGCTACTGTCCGGACACAGTAAATGGTCCACTATAAAGCACGATAAAGCCAAGAACGACATGATGCGATCCAAGATCAATACCAAGTTTGCCAAACTCATAGTCATAGCCGTGCGTGAAGGTGGATCGAGTGATCCGGTCATGAACGTTCGACTTCAGTCGATTCTGGACCAGGCTGCGAAGTCCAATGTGCCCAAAAAGGTCGTGGAAGGCGCAATTAGCAGGGCGGAGGGTGGAAATACAAACTCGGCAGACAAATCTCAGCTTGCCGTCTACGAGGGTCTGGGCCCCGGAGGTGTTGCAGTAGTAGTTGAAGCATACACAGATAACCGAGCTCGGACGGCTGCTGACGTGAAACATGCTTTTACCAAGAACTCGGGGTCGATGTCGCCCACGCTGTATTTATTTGACAAAAAGGGCTGCATAGAGGTCGAAAAGTCAAGCACATCTCTTGACGAATTGTTGGAATTGGCGGTAGATCTGGGTGCCGAGGACATTGAAGAAGAGGAGGATGTCTACGTCGTTCTGACTGAGCCTCAGACGACTGCTCAGGTTGCGGACGGACTCAAGACTAAAGTGAAAATTTCCAAAGTTCAAATCGACTATGTGCCCGACATGAACGCTACTGTGAGCGAAGAGAGCTTCAACGAAGATACGCAGAAGCTCTTTGAGAAGCTTATGACTACATTGGACGATTTAGACGACGTAACGGCGGTCTACAGTAATTTTGTACATAAATAGCTGGCCTCTGGCCAGGTCCTTCCAGAGGGGCTGGTTCCGCTTCGCGGAAATCATGGGACCATGGTGCTGCTGACTCTTGAGAGCAAAGATGTGCTTCATTTCACTCTTTCTACGCTCTTCATCTCCATCGTCCTGCTGCATTTCTCGGGCTCGTTGGTTTTCAGGCCACTAAATCTGGCCAAGTGCCGAAATCGCGAGGCAGGCTCTGATAGAGGTCTAGAATAGAATGAGTGGCTACAATGAGTGAGAACAGTTGCATCAGATATTTCGTATGAGTATTGGCCTCCATGAACAATTGTCTACGGTAATTTTGTAAATAAAAACTAGATTGCATGAGATTTTTCCGAAACATCACACTGTATTTTCTGCGCAGCATAACCAACCCTCCCCGGGAGGGGCCGCCAGAGGCAGATGGACATTGCGTAATTAAAAACCACTCCGTTACTTATTATACAACTCATATCTCATAATCAATAATAGCTACGACTTCCCCATTCATCGGCGTCCAGCGAAGAATATCCATTGTAGATTTCATAGTCCACGTATTCAGGTTTGATCCGAGGTTCAGGGTGGAACCGGGAAACATCGCTGGCTCCGGACTCAGACGGGGTCGGGTAGTAATGACGGTCCCGATGAAACGAAGAAGCCGACGAGACTGACCTTTTGGACACTTTGGCACGACTGGTGTCGACTTTGAGGGTCGAAAGACGGCCCTTTTGGTCCATCGTGAGAGGCTTGAAATCTCCTGCCTCGCTTTGGAAAGGCGAGTCATAGGCTGAAGCACCGGGGTCCATGTGGTGATGACTGAAGTACTCGACGTCATCGGTGGCTGAATACGACGTAACGGGCAGATCAAGCATAGGAGGCGTGTTGTTTCGAGTGGGTGGGCTGGTTTGATGTTGTCGGCCAGCGACAACAGAAGAAGAAGGTGGTCCGTGAGGGTTGTGTTGGTGGGGTTGCTGACTTTGGTGATGGTAGAGTTGGGCAGTGGATAGATTTGGGGTCGAAGCAGAATTAGGGAACCGATAGTTCTCAGCAAGATAGTTTGCTGCCGCACTTTGCTCCTGTAATCCTAAAGTAGCGGGTCCCACGTTCGTCTCCTGGACACCACTGCTGTGGAAATAATCCAGAGGAAAGTCGCTGTCCACGTCAGGTTTGACTGAACGCGCCATATCCTGCTCATGATGGAAAAGAGCATTTGCATACTCCACTGCACTACCACTTCCTCCTCCCAGCATGGGGTCTGTGGCGGACGAAGGGGTAGCCAAGCTGATCGGTGCACTGGGAGCCCGAGGAGGCAGGTGCGTTGGATGAGGACGTGTCAAGGAAGGCGCGGAAATGTAAGAAGACGTGACAGATACAGAATCACCCGAATGTACCTGGGGTGTCTGTGGAGCTTGGGGAGGAGGAACCTGGGGGACCATTGGTCCTATACCCATGCCCACACCAGGATGACTTCTGTCTTGGGAAAGTAGATGAGGAGGGGGAGCATACATTGGAACCATTGGTCCTCCTACTCCTACTCCTACTCCCCCTCGAGCAGCAGAAGCAGCCGCGGCAGCTACAGGATCAACCTCATAGCCCAACTGCTGAGACAGTAAATGATGAGAGCTCGTTGCCGCGTCAGCAATGGCTGCTAGTGGTTTAGGGATCCCATCGATGATGTCAGCTAATTGCTGAGGCAGCGACTGAGAGTTGTTGAAAGTGAACGACAGAGCTGGTTCCCCTACGGCTTCAGTAGATGCCTTTCGGCCCAGAGCCTCCTTTTTCAAATCTCGCTCCAAGGCATCAAGAAAAAGGCGGTCGTGGGAGACTGAAAACCAGTGAAAGATTTTCTGCTTCTTCTGGGTCCGCACGCAATTGTTTTTGTACAGAAACTCCAAGAAATCAGACTTGGGTTCTTCGAGAATGGCGTCAGAGTCGCACTTGAGATTGCGCAGGTCTGAAAAGATACCCTCCTCAAATTTCTTTCGGTTGCGCACTACGCGTCCAAACGCCTCAAACCGATACGTAAGGCACCGCACGATGTCGGTTCCCGTGATGTAGAATACATTATTCCAATAAATACAGCTGACAGCTTCGTCGGTCGGGAGGTTATAGAGGCGGATCACATCTCCAGGCATGAAGTTTGCAGGAGCTGTGACGAGGAAGACCTTGAGGTCGATGACCTCCTGGAGGACCTTGGCATAAGACAGAGCCAGCTGTTTCTGATGGTCATTTTCTTCGTCTTGCTGTTTGTTTGCGACGACGACCGATGAGTTCATAGTAGTAGAATTTTTTGTCCTCCTTTGCACGATATGTACCGGTCAACAGTAAAACGCGCTTTTGGTACTTTTTATAATATGGATATCTGCGATCCAATAAATAGATAGATAGAAAAAAAGAGTGGATGTAGTTAATAAGAAGCGAAAGTGTTTGAATAAAAGAGTGTGAGACCAAAGAATAAAAAAGCCAAGAGAGAAAGAAAAGAAAAAACCTTGAATGAGTCCAGCTGCTGGGGTCTTTATTTGTTCTTCTTGGTTTTTGTTGGTTGTTCTTGATCGTGTTTTGCGGATGTCAAGTCTTTGAGCAAAGAGAAAAATGTTAGTAGATGTTTCCAAAATGAGGATCAACTTTCACTATGGGGCTTTTATTTTTCTTTGGTTGTTGGGAGCGAGTCTGTAAAGTGTGGGAGACAGATATCCTGTGCGTTTCTGCGTGCAAGGGCCAACTGGGCGAGGCAAGGGGGTTTTTGGTTGGAAGGGTTTCAATAGTAGGAAAAGCAGGGTGGTCGGTGCTCGCTTGCACCCTTCTTACTGCTACTATGTAGATAAGATGTGAAGCAGACGGGCCGCAAAAGCAGGAGAGTTTCGGCGACACACAGAGTACAGAGAAACCAGCAGCTTGAACCGACCGCAAAGTCTGTGCAGCAATACGAGCAGCTATAGAAATAAAATAAAAAAAAGCTGGGAGGTGGTCCGTGGTCTGTGGTCCTTTGTTGGTTATATAAAGGCACACACAACAGAAGAAGCTTGTTGACAATGAAGATATGTAAAATAGGACGCCTTCTCAATTTCCTTACGACTACTCAAGATCTAGGTAAATCTCTCTCTTAATATATATAGCTAATTTTACCCAATTGCAAACCCTAACACCACTCGTCCGGGAATGGCAAGCAGGCTACCATTGGATCCGTCCAGGCTTTAAAATTTTTTGAGGCCGTAAGGTGATTATGATTGCGTCGTCTGTTAATTAAACTTAAAAACCATATGCCGTACAAAATTGCAACCGTACAAAGGGCCTTGCCCGACTCTACGCTCCTACTCTAGATACTCAACTGGGGAAAAGATCCACAATCTGTTAATTATTTTTTTTATTTTGGCTTTTCTTTTCGAAATTACAGTTGCAATTGCAATGGCTTTGCCCGGCATTGTGTGGATTGGATTGATTGACTTTTTGAGAATTGAAATGACGATTTGCAGAGATCCTCAATTGATGATCGACAGGAGGACCCGTTGACCGTTTGGTCTGGGGGTAAGGAAGGAGGGCAAGGGTGAAGAATAGGCCCTGAATACGAGATCCTGGTAACCCTGCCTTTCATACTTGGATAGATATTTCATGTTCACAATTTCTATTCTGTAAATACTTTTGATGTATTAATGTGGAAAAACACTCCTTCCCGCCGATACGAATGATTTAGATTACGACCCGACTCGCCTGGCAGAGTCTTTTTTGGTTCCTCATTTTTTGTATAAACCTTAAATTCCTTCCCAGCTTAACATACCAGCCCACAACCACCCAACTCCCCCCTTTTGGTTCGTATATTTTTCAACTTGCAGAACTTGTCGAGCTTGCAGCGAAATATATATACGCCTGCTTTGCCATAAGATAGAGTCCTGCAAAGAATCAAATCTACTCCATATCTCACGTTGCCCTTTATGCGAGATGTACTCTTAAGATCTTACAGAATAGTGAGCACACACTAATGTTTCCTTAGTTTGCTCTCCCTTGGTCCAGTTGTTTTTCGTGTATTTTGCGCGTCTAAACGGTAAATATCCGTTTACGGCCAAAAGAGTAACGCAAATCAAACCGTTCGACTACTACTACAGCCAAGAGGCAGCTAAAAAAAACAGCCGCCGACCCAATGTCTCAGACAGCCATCAACTCTAAAAAAATCAAAAGAGTGGGATAAATATATCGAATCCAGCCAATCACACGATTGAATCTACCTGGCCAAACTTAATTATTCCTGACTCGTGCATGTGGGCCTGAATTACAACTATGCCCTTTTGCTGGCTGTGTGCTCGCCTCTCCCTGGCTGCATTGTTATAATCAGTGTCTCTCGTCAGGCACCTCGGTTGACGGGTTTGGACCCGGCCGTCTGTGCGAGTCAAAACGACGAGCCTAGAAGTCACCAAGATGAAAACCAGACTTCTTCCGTCATTGTCTCACGACACATACACTTTGCCCGGCCAGCTGTCTCTCTCAATCCCGAGGCAGCTACTGCCTCCGCAGAACCCCTGCTTCTGTGGTTTGTCCTGTTGTTCCTGAAAATCACCGCATTGGTAAGCGGTTTGACTGAAATTAGCTCTACCTCCGGGACTGAGTAGAGTTAAGATTTGGGAACATCAATCATGTTTCAGCGGGTCTATGTGAGATGGCCGAGGTTAATCTAATAGGGTTTTCTTGATTTCGTGATAGAGGTGTGCACCACTTGCCGCGAGTTTTACTAGAATTGACATGCCATCGTGAAGTCTTTCTATTTATAATACGGTGGTTTTTGCGCCTCCGGCGAGGCCCTTCCAGGGGGGGTTGGCTCTGCTTCGCAGAGACTCGCAACACAAGATAGACGCGTTTTCTCCGTAGCAGAACCAACTCTTCGCCTGGGGCGGGGCCGCCGGAGGCATGCCCACGTCGTGTCGTAATGCACATTGTTTACATTCACACGGATATACGAGATTGACTACCATAATGAGAAGGGAAGGGCGGACCCAGCATACTCACGAGAACGTGGACGTTCGATCTGCGTCTGAAATCGACTCCTTCTACAACGTTGTTTTGGGAAGTAGA
The DNA here is from genome assembly GCA_030579595.1 of Spencermartinsiella europaea. Lineage (NCBI taxonomy): Eukaryota > Fungi > Ascomycota > Dipodascomycetes > Dipodascales > Trichomonascaceae > Spencermartinsiella > Spencermartinsiella europaea. The sequence goes on from JAKTRG010000011.1 coordinate 444,867, forward strand.
CGACCTACGCATTTTTTCGTTCTTAGTTCCTCTACATTTGCCTAGGATTTGCCTTTGACTTTAACACCATTTATCGTCTCTATAAGGAGTATATACCCAGAGATACCTGTCAGACCCTTATACCAACCATGTCTTAAAACCGTTCTACCAAGCACTAAACCCTTCTGGTAATCGAAGCTATCTAAGTATTTATAACCGTTGGAGAGCTTCATTAGTCCTTCAATGCCTCGACAACTACCAAACACATACAAAGTGATAAGGAGAGTGAGATGTTTGTACATTAGTTTTTGTTTGTGAATTTCATAGTTACGTTATTGTAATAGTATATATATGCCCAAATTAACTAGTTAGGATCTGTACACGATTTGACCTTCTGCGAAGCAGAACCCCCTAACCCACTCTAACATACTGCAGACCCAGCCAACTAACGTTAAGCTCCAACCTCTCAGTTATCTGTATAAAAAACATGAAGCCAGTCGTAGGCGTAAGTGAGCACTGGATTGTATAGGATCCCTGCTTGGTTGGGTAGTAGTTAACAAGCCATTTGGGGCGTGGTTCTGTACTGTGCTTTCAGTGTTTGGAATCGTAATCCTAAGTGTCATAGCCCTGTTGTTTAGGGCGGGCCATGAATCCATGGTAGGATCAATCAATGATCCAGAGGATGGAAAAGCGTAAGTTGAAGCGACTGTGGTAAATATGAGCTTTCTGCGAAGCAGAACCAACCTCCACGGAGTGGCCCCGCCGGAGGCGAGCGTTGTTGTGAGTTCTGACAAGTGTTGCTTCTACTGTGTTTGGAGCAGTGTTGGTATATATCGGTTTCTTTGTGTTTTGTGGATTTCAAATTGTGCTTCAACGACGGCAAAGTAGAATTCAGCTATAGATATTTATGTACACACATTGTAATAGAGGGGTTTTGACTCGCCGTGAGAGTTTGGTTCTGAGTTGCAACGTCTTGAAGTGGGGTGAGCAGCGAAGAATTGAGCTTTTGAGAAGTTGAACTTGCTGCTAGATACGTCCTCCTACACAATACTCCATCGATGCGTAAGTAGAATTCATTTATAGGTATATGTATGTACACATGCTGCTGGAGGAGTTTCAACTCACTATTAGAACATGACAGACTTAAATCTCAGTTTGGGAAATTGAGCCTGTTTATTAAGTCAATCATCCTCCCTTCTTTTCACCTTCGTGAAACCATCCCTATCGCCTCTTCACACGCTCTACTATGACCAATCAGTCTCTCCGGTACTGAGAGTCCCAATTCACTATGTGACAACCACACCAAGATGCTTCTCACATATGCGTAAACAATTATGTCCAAGGGCCCACACTGTGACCCGCTCAAAAAAGCCCTCCCAGTATCAGACTCGTCGAGTAACGACTCTATGTTCTTAAAACACTCTGTTGCTTTGGCGAGTATCTCATCTAAATCATGCTGCCTTATCTCGGCATTTTTATTCCATTGGTCCACGCTTGGGTAACGTGCTTTTAGTCCAAGTCGAGCTTGCTCGGTCCAGTGGGTCCATGAAGCGTGTTGTATAATGCCAGGCAACTCCCTATCTGTTTGGCATTCGTATATACTATTTGCTGTAGAAGCCGGATTTGTCAAAGCATACGCTACAAACGCATCTCCGAGGACAGTATTGAATAGCTGCCGATAGACCTCAGCTTTGGGATCCCACTTCACTAGATTTGCCTCGATGTCATCAACTGATTTATATACTACCAGCTTTTTCTTTGAGTTTTCTATTAAATACGGCAAAGTTCCTTTATCAGATACGTGATGGTTCGAGGAGCTTGTGCTATAATTTGCTTTCAGATGTTTCAGCAGCAGAAATGCCTTGAGACCGTCGGGGTCTGTGGGCAGGCCGTCTTTTAGGTTGTAGACGTAGAGTTCGTATGGTTTATCTTCATTTACATTTCCTATCGGAAGAGGCGGATAAGTGTACAGAGGGAAGGTTGCAAAGAGCCTGCGAATGAATTCAGGGACTTTTGACATAGTGGTTTACTGAAGAATTAAAGTGAGAAGTTGCAGATCTTCTGAAAATGATTATGCAAAGAGTATGTCGATGGAAAATTTCGAGGAAACGTAAAGCAGATAACACAGAGCTCAGAGGAATAAAACATGCTCAATTGGTGAGTATCTTGTAATTTAATCTTAAATACAGTTAGCATTAATATGCGAATCGTATGGTAGATCGGAAACTTTGATATTAGCAATTAGTAAAACCGACTAACTGGTACTTAATCTTCCTCATAACTTATCCTTCGCATCACTGGGCTATAACAAACCGTATAGCAAATTGGAAGCCTACCTCTCGTATCGCTCTACATTACGCGTCCCAATACATCTAGCTAGACATGTTTGGCGGCGGGGAATCTCATATTATATGGTGCTTCGAAGACCCATTCAACAGAAACCTTCTTGCCGCCGAAAAATCGCCCATCTAGATCTTTTGCAGCCTTCTCGGCGTCTTGTACTCGGGCAAATTTGACATAGATCTCCCCGGGAGAATTCCGTTCCACTGAAATGTGAGCTACGTCGCCATACTTTTCTTGGCATTCTTCTTTGACGTCGTCTTCGAGCTCCAGCTCCCAATTGCCTGACTCCCTTGTTAGTTTTTGTGCTTTTACTTTTTCGCTCTACCATTCAAACCACCCTCCACAGAGTGGTCCCGCCGGAGACAATGCGCGAGGTTCGATAAACTCAACATACTCGTTTGGATCAAACATGTTAGACAGCAAAAGACACCTTGTCGGTGTACTGGGTTTGCTTGGCTTGCCAGGTTTTGGTGGTTCTGCCGCGTCAGAGAAAGTTTCGCTTTCATCTTCCCTCATCAGCTTTTTCATCAAGCTGGTTCGCGAGATCTTGTTAAAAGAGACACCGCTAGCGTCACGATCATCCAAGTTCAAACCTGATCGTTTCTCGCCTGGATTGGGATCACGGCTTATGCGCTGGCCACGATCTTCTTGTTTAGCTTTGTCGCTGTTGTCTTCGGCAAATGCTGATCCTTTAAAAGCCGTTCCTCCTCTATTCTCTCCAGAATCTTCACCTAGAATAAGCTTCAGCGATCTACTCTGTACTTCCACTCCCTGTAACTTGTAGTAAGCTCTAGTGGCTTCTCTGGGTTGCCCATATCTTGTTAGCTAGATGCCTGCTTCAGAAAAACAATCAAAAGAGGTAGAGAGAACATACTGAATGAATGCATAACCTTTTGGCCTGCTGGTACCATCCTTCGGTAATGCCAGCCCCTTTATCTCTCCAAACGGTTCAAATAACCCTCTCAGATCCTTTTCTTCGAGTCCTGGAAACACATTGGATACGTAAATCCGGCTATTCACATCTCCTGTTATCCCACATTCTTCAGCCAGCTTGTTCCTGCTCTCTATAACTGCCAGGCGGTTCTTTTCTGCCTCTGTGTGTTCGACAATAATAGGGATCCCAAGAAGCTTTTGATCGGTTAGAGTGAGCGCTCGCTTAACAGCACTGGGGTGAGAGAACTCTACATACCCCTTTCCTCGAGAACGGCCGTCTCTGCCGTCCTTCAAAATGTAAACCCTTATCACATGCCCAGCCTGTGCCATAAAGTCTTCAAGTTCCCGAGGGTGTAAATTCATAGCCAGCTGCTGGACAAAGACAGTTCGCTGCTCTCGATCACCATATGGTCTCCGGGAGTATGTTCTGCGGTCTTCTGCTTCGCTGTCGCTATGCTCGCCTCCGGCGAGGCCCCTCCCGGGGAGGGTGGTTCGCTCATCTCTTTCCCTTCTTCCGTAGTCATCTCTTCTTTCTCTGCTGTAATCTCTATCGCTTCTTCTACCCCTATAGCCTGAATCTCGGTCATCTCTTTCGTCATCTCGGTAGTCTCGACTCCTGGAGTTGCGGTCATATCTCCTTCTGTAATCGTGGCCGTTTCTCGAGTCGTCTCTTCTGTTTCGATAATTATTCCTTGTATAATCGTGGCCATCCCGAACATCGCGACCACCTCTACCTCCGTAGTCACGGTCATATCTCGAGTCAACACGCCCAGACCTCTCTCTGTAATCTCTCTCGTCATCGCTTCTTCTTCTTCCCCGTGAGTCAAACAGATCATGGGTCCAACGGTCCTCTGATTTCGAAGCTCTACGCCTTCGAGTATCGTCTCTCAGGTCATCTCTCGAATCAGAGCTGCTATAGTCCCGATCACGACTAGACAAACGCCCTGGCCGATGTCCTGAAGATGTGGCTCGGCCTCTTATTGGACTCCGATACTGAAATAAACCAGGATTCGCGTCATGATTTGGTGTGATGCTCCTACTCCTATCCGAACTGGGAGTTCTTCGGTCAGAGGAACTAGAACTTCGCGTTCGTCTTCTAGAACCTTGCACTCTTCTTCTTCTGTCAGAAGAACTTGGACTTTGAGTTTTCCTTCTTCTCTTTGTTTCCTCTCGACTTCTTGACCGGCTTGTACTGTGCGACAGACGTCGTCGCGACCCTTTCCCCGGTGTCTCCAACCGGCTCCGGAAATCGTCTGCTTCTCTTTCCCTTGATCTCGCAGAATGAGGCATGATATATCCACCCAATTCCCTTGCCAGTGAAATATATGTTTTAAAGATATATATCTCGACTTGACCACCTGATGTTACCGTTTCCAAACTAACTAATTCAACTTCACGACAATATAGCAATAGCAAATATATACAATTTAAAACTAAACTCGGATAAAAATTCTCTGAACTTTTAAAGTGTTATGAGAACAAAAAATAGTTTTATTTCCAACTTGTGGTTGTCATTAACACTGTTGGGCTGAAACTTTGTGATATGTCGTTTGACAAGCTGTGCGGGTTCAGTCCCAAAAATCAACTTCACGAACAGTTGGTAACGAAAGGTTTAAGGTGTGTTGCTTATGACCTGGCGTGGTGGTGATGGTGAGGCATCGCGTGGGGAACATGTTTACCTGGCCATCTCTGTGCGCGTTCTCAACTTGATCCATCTAGACATTTACATCTTTTCAGCCACATATTTACAGTGTGGGGTCCGCTACTTCCTCAGATACTTACTGGCTGGTTCAACCGCACTGGATGAAGAAAAAAGGACCAAATAACAGCCATCCCTCACTCGCTTGATTTCCCTTGTATCATTCATTAATCTCTGCAATTTGTACTACAAAATGTCCCTACTCTCATCAAGTCAATTATCAAAACTCGCATCCACCGCCAACCTCTCAAAGAGCTGGTACTTCCTCGCTGCTACATGCTTTGCCTCGTGCAACAGACCTGAAGCATCACAAGAAATCTTCAATCACATGAAGACGTACACTCCACAGCACGAATGGAAGACTGTGGTATCCAAAATGCGCGAAGCGCTCCTTAAAGGAGTCGCATTGTATGGTATGCCCAAGGCCATCAACGCTATGGTTAAGCTTCGTCAAGTGACTCCCCCAGAGCTCGTACAAACTACACCGCTTCGTGATTTCTACGCTCCACAGCTTCGTGCTCGAGGAGAGAAGATGTACGAGCAGACGTACGGCCACAATGCCGACTCTGTGCGCAACACTGTCTCTGATGCCTACCCGGACCTATTCATGTACGGAGTACACTCAGTCTACGTGCATCTCGTATCATACAATGAGATTCTCACTCCTAAAGAGACGAGCTTTACCATAGTATCAGCCCTGATCCCGCAGGACTGTAACGCTCAGCTATACGGCCATCTACAAGGCTGTGTTAACAATGGAGGTACCGAGCAAGAAGTCGAGAATATACGAAACATGGCGTTGGAGATCAGTGACTGGTGCGGAGTGCAACGAAGGGAACCAGTTCTACGACTCGGAGACTGTAAACCAAGCTGAAACGAAGCTTACCCCACATGCCTCCAGGCGGCCGCGTCCCGGCGAGAGTCGGTTGTGCTTCGTATAAACTATCTCGAACCAAGAATAAAAAGTATATTCCCCGGTATAGCGTCGTTTGGAAAAGTGGGCGCTCTATCCGGTCCATTTTGGTCTATTTGGCGTATCGCTCCGGTCTATCGGTCTTTCGGTCTATTGAGGGTCTAGATGTTAGGACTTCTGGGTCCGATCGTTTCAAGTCCGAGTGGGGCATCAACTCAAAACTGCAATAACACCGCATCGAATCGTATCTCCAGATAAGAGTAATCATTGGACAGTCACGTCCTCCGCCCCTCTCCACCGTATTCCGTGTATTCCGCCTCAAAGACCCTTGAGCCCAGCCATATTGATTGCGTTTGAACCGCTGCGGAACGCCCACCCATTTGTATCCCACACAGGAAAATCCACACACACACTCGTGCAGAGGCTGATCGATTGCCGTTTTAAAAAGCTCTTGACATCTCTCTATCCAACCAGACAGACAGATTTCTTATAGAAGGCTGAGTCCCTGCTTCGTGTTTTGTAGAGAACTTTTTGCAAACGCTCGGACAGAAGACAGAAGAAAAAAGGTTTGTGTAATTCAGAAGCCTTTTGGTCTTGTGCATTCCCTTCAATTCCAGATATCTAGCTATCGTTCTCTCTGCGTGTGTGTCCGAATATTGTTTCTTTCTGCCGAGTTTTGTTTCTTTCTGTCTGTTGCATGTCATTAGAAATCTTGGAAGAACAATACAAAACCAAGCCATGGCCATTTTAAATGCTGACAGGCTCCAAAAACTGGCAAACACTCCTCATCTGAAAGACTCTTGGCATTTCATTGCTGCGACGGCTCTGACTTCGTGCAACCGCCCTGAGGAACTCCCTCTCTTGGTAAACTACGCCCTAGACTCCATTAAATCCCATGATGCTCAGCACCATATGATAGAGCAGATGAGGGAGGCGATTTTCAAAACCGGGGGAGCAATAGGAATGGCCAAGACTGTCAATGCTCTGATGGTTCTACGAGATGTCACACCTCCTACAATGCGGCCGACGGCTCCTTTACGGGATTACAGTGGAGGGGCTCCCAATATTGAAAAGGGATCAGAGTACTTTGAAATCACCTATGGAGAGAGCTATGCGAAAGCCAGCCTGAACATTGAGACGGCCTCTCCTGATATGTCTATGTGGGGGTTGATATACGTTTTTGCATTTGTGGTTGCCTTTGACAAGGTACTGCCGTTTAAAGAGACCAGTTTAGTGCTTATAGCTGCTATCTTACCACAGGACGTTCAGCAGCTCAAGATCTACCTTCAAGGTAGTTTGAACCATGGGGCTAGCATTGACGAGGTTAGGAGTGTGAGGAGTATGGTTATTGATATTGCCATGTGGTGTGGAATTACTTGGAGGAATGCTCTTCCTTTTGTGTGATGAAAGCGCACCCCTCGTGAAAGTGAGTGACAAGCCAATTCAAACCAAGTCTAAATTCATCTGAGCAAATATTTGCTTTGTGCAATTCAGCGGCTTAGCAGTGTTTTTTAGTCTTTTTTTGGACATATTTTGAGACTTCGGGAAATACACCAACTTCATCCTGGGCTGCTGCTACTCTCAAGATTTGCATTAGTGAACTATTGTAAGTCCGAAGGGAAGGAGGAGACGTGGCATTGAGACAATCGACTGTAGTATATTTTTAGTTTATTTTATTTAATTGAACTTTACGACACAAAAAATGTTAGATATTTTTTGTGAATTCTTCTATTCAGATATCTTATAAGGGCTGTAGTTGCATATCACACCTTATCCACATTTCTACTTCTCCACACATATTTCCACGGATTTCACACACACTTTCAACATAAAACCCACGGACATAAATTTATAGACATCATAATAATCCGATCACACAGTATTACTACTACCATAAAATGACCATATTAACGCCAGCCAGGCTGACGGCTCTTTCCAGCAGACCATTGCTTGCCAACTCGTGGTATTTTATAGCTGCTGCCACATTTTCGGTTTGCAATCGTCCGGAAGAAATACCGAGGCTCTTTGAGTATGCTATGTCGCGGACCCAGACAGATCAGGAGAAACGGAAACTCGTCCAAGAGATTCGCGAAGCACTTTTTAAAGGCTGTGCGATTGCTGGCCTCCCTAAGACCATCAATTCGCTCACGCAATTGAAAAACGTCACTCCTGCCGAGCTTCGCGAGACGCATGTTCAACGAGATTTTACGCAAGCAATTGAGGTTGGAAAGGGAGCTGCATTTTTTGACCAGGTATATGGGAAGATCTCTAAGCGTGTGTTCAATCAGTTGTCTACTGCATATCCTGATCTGGCTCATTATACTATTGGGCACGTCTACGCGCCTTTACTATCATTCTCAAAGATCCTGAGCCCGAGACAAACGAGTCTAGTGGTAATTGCATGTTTGATCCCTCAAGATGTGAACCCACAATTGAAGGGCCATCTTCGTGGGGCACTTAACAACGGTTCATCCAAAGAAGAAGTTGGAGATACTAGGGAGCTTTCAATGGAGATCTGCAAATGGTGTGGAATTACTTGGAAAGAAGAAGTAGCAAGACTGTAAAAACAGTGAAAATGAGGGGTATCAAGAAATTTTCAAGATAAGAAAGAGTAGCTTTTTCTTTTAACCTTGTGTCTCTCAGCTACAAACCTTGGCTGCTTCTGAAAAAATGGACCCGAGACACCCCTCCTTCCTTCTTCTTGTCCTTATACACGCTGACAGATGGGGTTATTGAAATGGTTCTAAATGGCCCAGTCATGTATTCCTTTTGAGGGGATGTAATCAGAGGTCGTTCCTCTGCATCCAGCGACTCTCGTGCCCGGTCCAAGGATGCTAGCGAGTCATCGTCATCGATATCTGGGCTCACGACTCCTTGCAGCCACTTGATTACTTTGTCGTTGGTTTGTATTAACTTGTCGGCAGTCAAGTCGGCTGCTGCTTGCATACCGGACGAAATAGAGGTCCCAGCAACATTCTGAGTGGTTGCGATAGCCCGAGGAGTTGGTGGTAATTGTGATAATGGCTCGGCTGGTTTGTCCTGTGAATTATCATTACTGGTCCATGTCAGGCTGTACTGTGCTAGCTCATCTGTGATTTTGGACAGCCTTCGTCTGAAATTCTGTGCATGCACCCCTCTGGTTAGCATTTTGGTTATTTATTTGTCAGATACCGAAGCAGAACCGACCCTCCCTGGAAGAGGCCGTCGGAGGCAACATATGACCGTACCTTGTGCGATGCTTCAACGGAGGTTCCGCGCTGCTGCTCTCCCTTGCCACTTTCAGCGAATGAAGGAGCGACAAGGTGTGGCTTGAGTGTGTTGTTGAAGAGGCACGATTGTTGTATCCGGTCTCCGGGTGGTGGTGCAACTTGTTGGTACGGTGAGATTTGTTCATGTGTTGAAAAATCACATCGGTGCTTCTTGGTGACAATTGATTCGGTATATGGGAACATGTTGGGAACATTTGTGTGAAGGAATGTGTTCGAGAAGTGTTTCCAATCGGGTCCTATATATCAAATTAAAAGTTATGGGGAGATCTAAAGTGCACTTAGCGGATTAATGCCCAGTCTCCCTATCGGTGTGAAAAAACTACCAAGAAAGCATCTTATTTTGGAGTATTTTTATTATTCAACGGGAGCAATTAAGATAATCGCTTTCTTCAACCTTCTTGAACGGACATCGGCAAACTCTATCGAGGAGCAAAGTGGTTATACTTTTTCTCATAATGGCAAAGCACGAAACTACTGACACAGTTACAGACTTTTGAAGCTATCCTTTTATAGCATTTGCTGTGGTTAATATAACATTCCAAGCTATAAAGTGCCGGCGTCTCATCAGAGCCTCCGGCGGCCCCTACCGGGGAGGCTTGGTTCTGCTTCGCGGAAAGGGTACACTCAACTGGCAAACTACGAACAAACCTATTACAGATGTTTTTAAAGGTGGCCTTTAAAATTCAACTCTGCACTTACTGAGTTACAGCTTACGCTTTAAACTATCATCGAGTGCTAATACTTTCTGCGAAGCAGAAACTGCACTCTCAACTGGCAAACACGATAACGGACTTTTAAAGGTTGGCCCTTATACTCTTTCATCTACAGTAATATAGCCTTCTAATGTATCGTTGAGTGGTTACTCTTACATTCGACGGAGTAAATACGGACGCAGGCTGTCCGTTTTTGAAGGCAGTCTCTAATTCTGCTGTTAACGGTATAGCTATCTTATAATCTGGCATTGCGCTGTACGATTTCTGCGAAGCAGAACCAAGCCTCCCCGGCAGGGGCCGCCGGAGGCGTATTCTACGATCTTTGCGTTCTTTACGTTCTCTTAGACTTGTTTTGTTCAGGCCAATCATACATTATAAATTTTCAAAAAGGTCATCTACACAACCGTGCACACATCATCGGTTATTTAACTTTTTACTGCTGCACCTGCTGCTGCTGCTCCTGGACAGGCTGCTCCACCTCCTTGGGCTTGGGAACGTAGTCAATGACCTTGGGCTCAGCCACGACAGCGTCCTCCTTAGGAGGATGAATGTTAACGTAGTCAGGCAGAGAAGACTTAGGAGTACCAGGCTTGGCATCAGCAGTGGGGTCTCTCATAATCTTGACCTTGATTCCCAAAACACCCTGTCGCATCAGCACGTGTCGGGTAGCAGTGTCAATGAAATCTAAAGCAGGCTGTCCGCTGTGCACGAAGAATCCGTCCTGGAACTTCATGGCCTTGGCTCGGGCAGCTCGCAGCTTACCAGAGATGACAACCTCAACACCCTTGGCGCCAGAGTCCATAACGTATCGGACAACACCGTAGGCAGCTCGTCGGGTAGCAAGACCGTTGAGCAATTTGTATCGCAGAGACTCGCACTGAGCGACAGCAGAAAGTCCTCGCTGCTGAACTCGCTCGGCAAAGATGGCGACCTGGCCCTCGGGGATGCGGAATCGCTTCTGGACCAAAGATGTGAGTTCTCGGATTCGTCGGCCGTTCTCTCCCAGCACGTTCTGAGTGTGGGTGGCTCGCACGATGATTTCGGTCTTGAGAGGAGTAGCTCGGACCTCAACTCCAGAGTATCCTTCTTCAGCGAGCTCTCGGGTGAAGAACTCGTTCAGTTCGGCGTACAGCACACCATCGGCGACGTGCTTTCTCTTCTGAGAAATGTGAGTTCGAGACATTCTGAGTTGTGGGATTCGTTTGTGTTTCGATATATAAAACTCTACAATGTCAAGCTTGCATCCACTACGTGAATATACTGAAAAATAATACGATGTTGTCACGTGGTTTTTAGGGGACTGTTTTTCCTGATTTGGAAAAACGCTGGGGGCATATCCCCGTGCCTCCGGCGGCCCCTCCCGGGGAGGGCTGGTTCTGCTTCGCAGAAAGACTGCACTCGGCCAAAGACTACGAGCTGCTCATCTGAAAGAGCCAGTCTATGGTAGTATCTCCATAGTTGTGTTGTTTTAAACGCCATTAATCGTTCTCTTTGTCATTGTCAAGTCAACTTCTGAGAAGTACGTTTGTGCAGAAGCTGACATAAGTTTAATGCAGATCTGTTAACCAACACCTAAAAGACACTCGCTTGAATGGGCAGTTTTGACCTGGTGTGCTCGGGAGCTTGGCCCAATGGTGTTTATATCATACAAACAGTAGGTGAGAGTTAAAACTGCTTCAATACATCTTCTCTCTGCCCGAATCCGTACCCCTAAGTTAAGTGGTGTGAATAACACAGTAGCAAACTTATGTCAGCACGGTTCTCACAAAATCTCACAAATCTGATAGAACTTTAGTGCATATCTGTTAACCAACACCTAAAAGACACTCGCTTAAATGGGCGATTTTGACCTGGTGTGCTCGGTAGCTTGGCCCAATGGTGTTTAAATTGCAGAAGCAGTTCATAAGCATCCAAACCAAGCCAAAATACCTTCCCTGTGCCTGAAATCCGACCCCTAAGCGAAGTGGCGTGAATAACATTACGACATTGTTATGTTATCACAGCTATCAGTAATTTCTTCGGGCGGATGGGCTCGAAACTAGCGAGAACAACCAGAAGAATTACTCACCTATATCTGATTCCAGCGACCAGAGAACCGCAGCACCACTTCACAAGGCCCTTATCTAGTGTATAATGATAAAATATATACACCTTTACCCACAGTACCCCCCGGGAAAAGTACCCTATATAAGAGGGTGTCCAATAATCTCAGAGTGTCACCACACCGTAAAGGCTGCCGGGACCCTGTCAGCTTCGCATTGCTTCTACTATTTTTCTAACTTAATCATTAGTATTAACTTATACAATCTTTAGAGCCCCTACCTATCTTAATCAATTATAAACATTTAATGGCTCAAGGTGTGTAATTATTCAGGGGCATCTCCTCATATGTGATATGTCATGTATGCTGGGGCCAGCCCCAGCAGCAGCATTCCTCTCCATTAGTCTCTAGACATTCTGTCGAGCAAGACCAGTAGCACAGTGGGATATCAGTAGAAAAAAAGAATCAATCATCTATAAAGCATCTATCTAATCTAATGTAATCTAAAAGGGTTCTCCCCAGTTCTATCAAAGCGGTGCCAGACCAACTTGGGGGATTCATAAGCATCGTAAAAAAAGAAGTCTATAATACAAAAAGAGAAGCGAAAAACGAGTGAAAGAATAAGAAAGAGAAAACGTTACAAAGGCCAAGATGCCCGTGCCTCGGTTTATATTGCTCGCCCAGCGAGAATAGCGGCATGGACATGCCCCGGTTCACTTAGAAGAGCAGAGCAATAGCGGCAACTGCAGCCAGACCGAACGAGGCACTGACGGCAGCAGCACTGTTGGCCTCGGGCACAGCAGTCTGCGAAGGTGCAACGGTGCTGTTGGTGCCGTTGGTAACGTTGAGGGCGATAATGCTGGCCGAGGGAGCAGCAGAGCTCGAGGCAACTGCCAGAGTAGAGTTGACAGCAGCAGAAGTAGAAGGCACAGCAGTGGTAGAAGCAGCCTCAGTAGTGGGCACAGCAGAGGTGGTAGAAGCAGCCTCGGTAGTGGTAGTCTGCTGCTCAGCAGCAGGGCAGGGCACACCGGTCTCGGTGCACGAAGTGACAGTCTCAACCTCAGTAGACTGGACGGTCTGCCAAACAGTGATGGTAGAGACGACAGTAGAAGACTGAGCGTTGGCGGTGGCGGCGGCGGCGGCCAGAGCGATAGCAGAGGCAGAGAGTGAGAACTTCATAGTTTACGATTTTATAGTTTCGTTTGTCCGTTAAAGAATGACTGGATTACTCGAAAAGTAGCTGGAGCTAATGTTGAAGGATTGACTAAGGTTGAAATGAACGACCGAATACGAAGTAAGTACTAGCAGGAGCTAAACCCCTCTACATACAGCAGGACGGCCTGTCTTTATACCATCGTTGACTAACTAACTTCTTTTTTTTTCTGTACTCAAAACTGAACATTACTACATTGAGCACAGCTGTTAGACTTGCAAGGAAATCAAGTCTTTTTTTTCTCTCAACTGTTGATCTTTGCTACAAGGATATCTCCGTTAAGTGGGACTGGCCTAATTGAGAAAGTAGCGCCGCACCAGCAAAATCGGGGTGAAATTTTGACCAGTTCAGTTTACGCCCAACGGTCAAGGATGCCGTTTCTGGGTTGGATTGAGTGGGAGAGGCCTTTATAGGGCTGGGACGGACGGACCGGTCGGCCAAGAGGAGCAAGTGTTTTTTTCCATGCTACGTTATTCCGCCTCTCGGTACATCAGTTGTGCTCGTGTCCGGCTATCTCTATCTACGCTTGACTTTGCACTGTCAAGTAACTCGTAAAAAGTTTAATCAGTAGTTCTGCGCAGTATGGCAAATACGGCTGTACTGTAGTTAACGTTTATACAATGTTGCAACTGCATGTGCGAGAGTATGGCCGTCTGTCTCCATCCACGTAAGCCAACCATGACATGTTGAAAGTTGCATGAAATATTGCCTCATTCAGCTCTCACATTGGCCACTCAATCACCCAATAACCAATCGTGCTTTTAACGGACACCGATAAGACTGCTACTGCTGTATCCGCTATTACTTAGGAAATCATTTTCAGAAAGACGTTGCAACCCTGGCCTCGGTATAACAGGAAACGATCTTCTTTCTGCACAGATTTACCCAACGCTTAACCCAAGATAAAAACTTGAACCGGTTTGTCTAACGAACCAGTTTACTGCATTGGTAATTCGCACGGCAAGTCTAGCAGGCGAGCGTCCCACATTTGCTACTCTCTGACCGTCTGTAGCTGCCTCCGGCGGCCCCTCCCGGGGAGGGTTGGTTCCGCTTCGCGGAATTACAAACGTCGGATATATACATTATGTCCAGTGAAAAAATCGGATACTGAAAAGTGTTAGTAACCACACCTCTTTGTTAGCCAACTCGCACTCGCAAGTTACGAAGATACCCAGGTGATACCAAGATGATGCCACGAGGATAGCATAAGTACGTAACCGTATTAGCGATAGAGAGGTCCACACTATGTATTACTGCCCTCTACGACGGAGTTTGGTATGCAGTTGTGGTCAGTGAGTGAGTGCTTGAATCGCTGAGTGGGTATCAGGTAGGTGTCAGTCAGGTAGGTGTCAAGTAGGCAGGTGTCAGATTGTTGCATTAGGTAGTCCCACCTGTTGTATGCAATACTGACTGGCTGTACTTCAAGCTGAGCCACTGGCTGTTTGACAGCGACTGTTCAGCTTTGGCGTGGTTAACTGATATATTAATACTCTACGTAAACTACTACTGTAAGAAAGTAAATGATGTTAGTATCTGCAGTATCTGCCTCACCTAGTTGTTATGCGCCACATTTAGTCCCCCATGTCTCTTACTAGAACATGATGAGGAATTGGTCTCATATTTGAAGTCTGCATTACTATTTAACTGCAGTCCGACTCACCCAGCTATAGAGCAGTCTAAACTGATCGTTGGGTGCCACCTCTTTCTGCGAAGCAGAACCAACCCTCCCCGGGAGGGGCCGCCGGAGGCAGCTGGAGATTCGCCTGAGTGAGGCACGTGATTTTCCATTATCTCTCCTCGGCAAATGATGATTCGCTTGCTGGTTACTTAAGCGAAAAGTTACTCGTACACGCATTGAAGTTCTCCTTGAGTTCAACAGTTTTTTTCGAATCAACCTAGTTGTCAAATACTGCATTATATCCAATTGGACAATCTGAAGCAGCTTTTTCTCGGCTTGATAGTTGTCTTTCTTTTTTTTGGCAAGCGAACTCATCGAGAGACTGTGATTACCCCTCTTCACGTTCCCCGCCTGCGCAGTTTACATTTATCTAGTATCATAATCATCACTCCTAATAGTTAAAGACGTAGCAGACACAGACACACAGGAACAATATGCCAACATCAGCTACTTCGTTCCCCACAGGATTAGTGCTGTGTGCCACCAGCTTCTCCCTCGGAGTCGTCTACTCCAATTGGCCCTACGACTACAATACGCTGTGGACGACCAATCCGGTCCCCGAAGCCTTTGACCTGTCGCTGGTTCACTATAGAACGTGGATGGAAATGCCCTCTTTTCTCAAACACGTTCACCATCTGATAATGGTCGTGGGGCTCCTGGGATTGTTTATCAAGCTATATAGACCCTCAGAGTCGAACAAGCTTTTTGATGGAGGTAGTTTAGTGCTCTACGTGGTAGCAATTGCCTTCTATCTGATAAATCTGCGTACCGGTGCCGAGGCTACTGTTACAGGGATATGGGGGGAAGTCGACAAGGCTACGGGTATCAACGTGATTGCTGCCACCCAGGTGTTTATTGTGTTTGCCCTGCTTGGCATTTTGGCAATGCAGGTAGGCCAATACTGGGCTGAGCAAGAAGATGTAAAGCTGGCACAGAAAGCTTATGAGGAGGAGCAATTGGCTAGACAAAAGGAGCAGGCTGCTAGAGAACAGGCTGCTGCCCAGCAGGCAGCTGAGGCAGCTACTTCTTCTTCGGTAGAAAAGAAGACAGAGACCAAGAAGGGTGAAAGCAAAAAGGGAGAATCCAGAAAGAGAGAGTCTAAGAAGAGTAAATGAAAGACCTGCTTTAGTAGTAGGATGGAGATGACATTGCAGTAACAATCTGTACTAATAGTGTATTTGCAAATTAATGCGCAGTTGAAATAATAAAGAAAATAATAAAAAGTTTTGTACACCACTGCAAAAAGCAGAATGTCCGTTAATAAATAGAAAAGGGGGAAGAGATAGACGGTGAGAGCTCGCCTCCGGCGCGGCCACTCCGTGGAGGTTGGTTCTGCTTCGCAGAAACTGCGAGACACTTCACCCCCTCATCTTCTGGCTGTCTAGGAGGCGTGCGGGCTATCGTTGAGTGTGCACTTTCTGCGAAGCAGAACCACCCCTCCCCGGGAGGGGCCGCCGGAGGCAACGCCCCGAAACCCACACGCTACCCAGTGGAATCCATATCTATAGTCATAGAGTCAAACTTCATATTCAGTCGAGGAAGGTCAACACCGTCTTGGTCGTGATCGTACGTCACCAGGGTGTTCCCAAGGGGTTCGACCGTAGCCAGGATTTTAGGCTCATCGTTATCGACAGTCTCATGCGACGACTGAGACTGCTCCGAGGCACTCTGGTGCTTACTGCTCACGGCCACGGCTGGGAATAGTGGTCGCTCTTGAGACGTCTCCCAGGGACTGCGTAGGGTAGGCGAAGGGAATGTAGGAGGAGGTGATTTTGATGCACCCTTCAAGTCAGCTTTCAACTCGCGACGGTCGGGCAAGTCATCGTCTCCCTTTCGGTTTCTCGCAAGCTCTGGAGGCTGACTTGAGGGTCGACTGGGCGACGAGAGTAGCATTGGCGAGGCAGATCGAGGTGTCCCGCCCTGAGAACTGCCATACCTTGGCGATGACAGCTTTTCGTTCCTAATGTCGCCGCCACCAATATAAGACCTGTCAGGGTTCATCTCCTGCTCTGTGCGACCGAACAGTTCGGGCCACCACTTCAGATCTTTGGTGTTCAGCGTCAGCAAAATGTCCTGCTCAGAAGCACTCGCATCGCCCTCTTTTGAAGACACGTAGTTCGGGTTAGTGAACTGAGAACGGCGGGCCAAAAAATAGTCCCACGCAGAGCGGGTTTTCTTCGCAGCTTTGCTGTCTACCCGTTCCTTCTCAGAGTTGTACAAGAACGTTCCGTACTGTCCAGAATACACGTGGTACAGAAGACGACGCAGAAACCTCTCGTTGTACTCAAATCTGTCTGGGAATTGTCTGACAATCTGATACACGCAGTCGAGGAACTGGTGAAAGACAGGCGAGGTGTATTTGGCACTCGAAGCCTGTTTCGAAAGCTTGCTGCTTACAGAGTTGAACATCTGCTGCGCCTGGTTGTTGTTTTCATTGACCTGGATAAAGCTTCTCTCACTTAGAAGAAACCCGCAACGCTCGGCAAATCTATGACCAAAGGAAATCCAGTCCTTTTCCACCAAAATCATGAACCCTTGCAAGGTCCGGAAATACGGGTCCAGCATTATTTGGGCCAAGCTCGACAGCTGTGAGGTGCGATCCCACCCGTCCGAGCAGTGAATCAGCACATGCGAAAATCTATAATGCACTTGGTGTGCCACGGTGACCGAGCCTTCTAGAATGAGAGAGATGTGTTTAATCCAATTCGATTTGTGCAGGGCTTCGACACTGGGGGGGAGGGGTGACAGGTCTCCGTTACGAAGCGCCTCGATCACCCGGTTGAGCGACTCTCTCATTACGTGGATGTTGTCTATGCCTAGATATACTTTTTTCGCAGATTTGTAGTTTTCCATGTTTTCGCTTCCGGCGCCCATTGCCGTCTGTGCCATGGCATTAGCAGTAGGACGCGCGTCTACAATCAAATTCTCTTGCAGAGCTCCCACAGTGTCCGGAGTCTGGGTCGTTGTGAATATGGCCATGACGGACTTTTCGTCCTGGACCGATCGCGTCTGCTTCAGGCCCACCATCGGCTGCGAGCAACGGGTGATGGTGCAGTCGTTGAATTTGTGATAGTACGTCAGGGCAGGGATGCGACACTTGGATCGGAACTTGGATGCATAGTTCAAAACGTTGTCTGAGATGTTCTCGGGCACGGCGAGGATAGCTGGGTACGTCGGAGAGAACGAGTAGTCCTTGTTGATGCGTGTGACTCTCCATCTATCGTGGGCAAACGATCCCATGCGCGTAAACTCTTTGACCGGGTCGTAAAGGGTCCATCCATTGTGGACTTTTTCAAGCGAGCCCGGCTTGTACATGAAAGCGTACAGTCTTTCGATACTAGTCACGCACGTGAGTTTCATGATGCTTTCAAACACCGCTATGCTATCACGCTCAGAGTTGATGTTGAGGGCGAGGAACGTGAAATCGCGGCATCTTATGCGAATACACGAGTGACCAAACAGCGGAGCGTACGGTCGTCGCTCTGCCTCGAAGATCATCGGGTAGCACAGCCATATTTCCCTGCTTGACTCGCTGTCACGAAAGATCATATGGTGAGTCGTCAGATGTAAGTGGCCCTTGGAGGACTTTCCCAGCCGGATAAGGGTGACATCCTGGACCTTGGATATCTTTATCAAGTCCATTTAGAACTTGAACGGGGGGTGATATTTATTTTTTGTAAAAATAATTGTTCCCCAGACAGAATCTGATGATGCGATCGAAACTCGACTCGACTCCTCCCACACAAATAAATGTAATAATCGATAATGTATGATTGAACTGTTGATATCCCGCAGCAGAACCACAAATTAAAAACTCCCAAACCCCACTCTTTGGTGATGTTTCAAAAAGTTAACAAATCAAAACGAAGTTGAATTGAAGTTCAAAATTCAAAAAAGGGTTAGAAAAAAGTCAAACAGCCCCATCATTGGCCTCGAATAATATATATACAGAGACAGGTTTTGAAAAAGAACCTACAAGCATAGAAAATGTCGCATACCGTGGAAGAAGAGCTTATTAGCTTTTGGAAGCAGCCAATTAGGGTGAGTGTACTTCAGTCGTTAAAAGTCCTTCATGTTGGACTATGTAAATAGCGGTGAATATTGTCATCTCTGCGAAGCAGAGCTACGGGGTCTGGGGCCGGCCCCAGCAGCTTTCCCTGGTTTGAATTGCTGAAGTTTTTAAGCATACGCCCTGTTACACACCGTAATCTAACAAGTTTATCCGATACAAATATCACACCAAACCTGTGGCAGTTCTGTCACTGGGTCTGGCAGGCTGTGCCCCTATATTCGCCTTTGTGGTGGCTCCGCTGAGAAAGAAGTATTTATATCCCGATTCATCTCTGGTTCCTCTCTCATATCCATGTAAGTCGTCCGATTCCGACCGTCCAGGTAGCATATCTAACAAGTGCCCAAGGGCCCGCGAGACAAGAATCTGAAAGGATTCGAAGACGAGTAATGATTGTATATAATAGGATACGTTAGGTAGATATTAGCTGAGCTGTCCTGCTCGCCTCCGGCGGGGCCACTCCGTGGAGGTTGGTTCTGCTTCGCAGAATCTTGTTGGTATTGGAAACAGATCTTTAATATATTCTTGAAAACTATGAGAATCTGAAAGCATTCGAAATGCACAACGACTGTATATAAGTGTAACTAGATATTAGCTATGCTGTCGTGTTAATTGAGCTATCGGAAAGGTGGTTCTGCGAAGCAGAATCGAAACTGGCTCTCTTAACAAATCTTTCAATATTTATCTTCAAATATACTATTTAAATATACTCTATCAGCTTAATGTTCTTATTGTTTGCGAGAAGAAAACTTCTCGTGTGAGCACCAAGTGTACATGTGAACCTACGTGTGCGTATAACTGATGCAACATGTCTCGGTATCTTGCGCACTGAACAACGAGTATGATGATTAATGACGATTAGTATCATTTAAAGAGTATGAGATTCCGCGAAGCAGAATCAACCTCCAAGGAGTGGCCCCGTCGGAGGCGAGCAGGACAGCCCAACTCATGCTTATTTACATATTTACACCATGGTCGTAGTATCTTGCGCCAACGTGTTCCGCGCCTACCATTTGTAGGCCTGCACTCTCGGATGGTCTTGGATCTTTTTAGAGTACAGCTGGTTGAATACCTGGCGGGAGTCTCGCCGAATCTTTCTCTGCATGGTCATCTTGTCCCTGTATATGGATGGCTTGAGAATAGCTCGCACGTGAACGTACTTGTGGGTGATGATACCACGCTTTCCTCGAGCCTTGTAGTCTAGTCGCTTGGGGAAATACCCGTCCTTTCCTACCCAAATCTGGTAGATTTTGAGGTCGTCGGGATCCATCTGCATCGCTCGAGCATGCTTGATTGCGCCGGTAAGCATCTCCCCTATGTCGCGCGACACTTTCTTGGGGCTGAAGTGGCATTGCGTGATGGCATCTTTCAGATACATCCCCCGCAGCATACGGGTGAATATCATGGCCTTCTTGGGCGAGTACTTGATTCGGTATGACTTGAGGTACAACGAGGGTTCGAGCACCTGCTGCTCTTCTTTGCTCAAAGTGAATGTGTATTTCTTGCCGTCCAGCTCGACCACGCTGCCCTCGACGTAGTGGCCCTCTGTCTCGATCATTTTGTTGTACAGCCGGGCTTTCAGCGGCGACAGAAGCTGTTCGACGGCTGACTGGGGCTTCGGATGGGTGAACTCTCTCACCTCTTCATCCTTGACAAAGTCCCTGTTCCGCAGCTTGGAAACGTCTACCTGATTTAGTGCTGAATCTTGCGATCCGCCATCTTTTCCCTGCTCGCTGTCCGTGGTTGGCACTTCTTCACGCTGAAACCGGCTCAGGACCGAGTCTTTGGTCTCTTTATACTGGGTCACGTCTCCGAAAAGCGAGCCCGATTTGTTTTCCTGGTACAGAACACGGGGCGCACGGAACCCTCGTGTGCGTACGTTCAATGGCACTGCCCGCACAAGGCTCTTTACCAGGTTGTGTCTCAACGACAGCATGCTATTACACCAAGTGAACGTGTGATGGATGAAATACAAAAAGTTATTGCCAGTGAAGAGTGAAAAATGCCTAATATTACTAACTGCCGTGCGTACTGATTAGGTAACACATGTCAATGGACCTTATAGTGTGTTTTCATGTGCTTAACCAGGGCCTAGGGTAATCTTGCCTGCGAAGCAGAAGAGTTGGTCTTTGTCTGCGAAGCAGAACAATGACGAGATATGGAGCTCGCCTCCGGCGGAGCCACTCCGTGGAGGTTTGTCCCGCTTCGCGGGATTCTTGGACCGCGGGAGCTTTTTGGGGTCAAACCGTGTGAGGAAAGTCGGGGGTCACCGATCTGCATCGTCCGTGCGGGTCCATCCAAGTAATGAGGCAAAACAGAGATATCAGCATTTCCAAAGGATGTGCGCAGAAACCAGATTAGAGAAGTTGATAGATACAGTCATAATAGACATATAAGATAATCTGCTGTCTTTAAACGGCAAAATTCGAACAAAAACTCGCTTTTCGCCCATACCCCTAAATTCACCGACCTAAGGTATCACGTGATTCCGTTCGTCTCCCTCAGCCTTCGTTAACACCCTCCATGTACTAGACTTGGAGCTCCGGGGGTCAAACCGGGTTAGGAGCAACCCAAACCTCAATACATTCAAATTACCCTTAACCGGCCACGGGCTTGACGAATCCGGTTGTCTTTCGGTGCTTTCTCTCAGCTCAGTTTGGCTCTTAGCTTTCTACAGTTTTATTTTTTTTTGGTTCTGGCTGAATTATGTTATACAGTAGTGGTATAATGATCCTCGTTTTTGTACCGACTAATTGTTCTAACCTGCTAAGCATTGCTTTCTCGATTCTCTTCTCGATCCGATAGTTGGGTTGGGGCCATGTGTAGAGGTTAAAAGGCAGGCAAAACACTTGTTAAGTAGGACTTATATAGAACGGACACTACACATTGATACGCAAATGGAAGGTGACTTTCAGTCACCGAGCTCCTCCGGTACAAAAAGTCACGGGAGTTATGGTATTTACGGGAGTTCACGGGACTTGAGTTGTGGGTAGCACTGTCTTCACATGTGTCTCAGGCCCTAGAAGGACCTTAATACATGGATTTAACTTTCACAGTACGAGCAGAGAAGCATAACCACACCTTAACCTTTCCGCGAAGCGGAACCAGCCCCCCTGGAAGGGCCCGGCCGGAGGCCAGCTGGCGATTCGTAGTTTCACATATATCTTGTAGTTGTATGAGTTGCGAGATCTCACCATGCAATCAATTTAACAGATCAGGAAGCTGATGTGAGGATCAGTGTTATCACCGATGCGCCCCAGGAAGAGAACAAAAACAGAATGTGAACTGTTGGGATGTGGTTGTGTAAGAGATAGCAGAAGGGCGGATTACCTGTAAAGAAGCGTAAGTCGTACCTGTAGGAAAAACGTAGTTATAGCCTGGGCATACGGTTGTGTGTACAGCTTGTTTCAGGGATCCACAAGCTCGCAGCGCCTTTCCATGTTTTGCCCCCAGATAAATCCTCCCAAAAACCCCTCAAAACAAGCAGGAATTGGCAATATAACCCAAAGCGTGTTAAATTCGCATTTTCCCGCCCTGAAGTTGCTATGACAACTTTTCTATTCTGGTGTTGGTTGGCTGCTCAAATGACCCCAGTTATGCCAAACCGAGTATTTAAGGATGTTGTTGTGCTGCGGGGGCGAGA
Organism: Spencermartinsiella europaea; assembly: GCA_030579595.1. Classification (NCBI taxonomy): domain Eukaryota; kingdom Fungi; phylum Ascomycota; class Dipodascomycetes; order Dipodascales; family Trichomonascaceae; genus Spencermartinsiella; species Spencermartinsiella europaea. The sequence goes on from JAKTRG010000011.1 coordinate 467,360, forward strand.
GATTGTAGCAGCATAACTAATAGTGCAACGCTAAAAGGCGATTGATTATATATCCCATTAGGACAACAAAGAAAGGAAGGAAAGAAAGAAATAAAGGAAGAAGCTGTGTGACAAAACCAGTCATACAGTTCATACACACATATATAGAGGGCATAAGAAACGGTGGCCGAGTGTTGTTTTATACGCGCATTCTCAAAAGCCCACATATAGCCACTCTCTCTGTATAGACTTGTAGATAGACAGACCGTTTGGCTCATCATCCCGCCTTTGACAAGCAATTTCGCTTTACTTTACTTTATCCGCTCGGATCAATACAATACAATCGAATCTACTCTTTCCTCTTCATTTCTACTTTAACAGCAATGGGGTTTAAATACAATACATATCTCAACGGTAACCACATCTACGGGTGCAAGTACTGTCGGACTCATCTTGCTATATCCGAGGACGTTCTTGCAAAGGTAAGCTTGTGTATTACAGAGCGGTTTTAGTCTCAGTTTTATTTTCTTTAAGCCCTAATTACTCTTTTGTGCTCTGATTTCAGAGTTCACTTGGTTGGCTGTGTTTTGTGCAGAAGCTAACAAAGAAGTTTCAGGGTCGAACAGGAGAAGCATATCTGTTCAGCAATGTGTAAGTAAGCAGGGGTTTTGGTGAGACCACGATACAATGGGCGGTTGTGGGAAGTTCCAGTTTGTAATTCTCGGTTTGTAATTCTCGGTTTGTAATTCTCGGTTTGTAACGCTCGGTTTTGTAACAAGGGTAAATGTAGATAGAGGACTTCAGGAGGAGCGAACGATGCTTACAGGAATCTACGATGTTCAGGACGTATTGTGCCGCAGCTGTGAGCACACACTAGGGTGGACGTACGTTCGTGCCTATTCTCACGAAGAGAACTACAAGGAGGGCAAATTCGTGCTGGAAGTTGCAGCTCTGCATGTAGTGCAGTAACAGTAGCCAGGTGGTACTCTCTACCTTGCCTCCGGCGGCCCCTTCCGGGGAGGGTTGGTTCTGCGAAGCAGAAACTGGCTACTACCACACGACTTGACGAAGGGCATTCTGAGCATTTTTCAAAGACTTATTTATTACTAACTAACATTATTTTTTTATTCGTATCGACACTAGTGGGCTTTAGACAGAGAGTAGACTCTGAGTTCTATTCTATAATATTATATATAATTTATTCACGGTTAGAATTGGACGCATCGTTCAAGCATGGAAGCGGCCATATCTAGGGACGGGACTGTAAAGAATGCTACTGGCACACTTTCAGGTCCTGCCAACCAGGTAATCTCAGTTATATCTCAGATTTTGATAACTAGTCAACTCTCTCAGCGTTGGATTACCGCTTCACAACACACACTTTTCTGCGAAGCAGAACCAACCTTCCCCGGGAGGGGCCGCCAGAGGCACAACACCTTCTAGTGAAGGGGCTGATTAAGAATGAGGCACAATAGAGCCTGAGACATCTCCTAAGTTTGGTGTTTTTTTGAGTCTCCAAAAAACCGGTATAAATGGCCCCTGCATGATCGCCCGCTGATCACATACCGGCTCTTAGTTACCCGCCCTTCACGAACCCACTGCCGCTCACCGCCTTAATGATCCACTAAATGATAGATTAACTTTTGACAAAATAAACGTAAACAAAGAATATCAGAACTTGGCTGGATGCCCGCTCTGTGAACCAAACCTGGATGGCACTTGCGGAAAACTATTTTGTCAGACATAGTCATTGCTATTACCGTAAAATTGCTCGAGTACACAAGGAAATACGAGAATTGTCATAATAGCTAAACGCACGGCTGAGTGTTTGTATCACCAAAGTACACCAAAACTCTACACCAGAATTAAAAAAAAAAAAGATGGAAGAATCTTCCACAGATGTCACTGAGTTTCTGGCCAGAATTCGCGAATTGGGTGAGAAGACCGACCGCGAAGACGAGTTGCGTGCCAAACGTCTGGAGGAAGAGATCTTAGAGGGCCGAAAACGGCGTCAGGCTCTAAGAGCTGAACGAGCCCGCTCGTTGTCTCCACATAAGAAGTCGTCGTACGATGGCCTGGAGAAAAACACAGAGACAAAGGAGCTGCTGGGCTCGTTGCACGGACTAGTGGGCGTGTCAGGAGCAGACCCTGCGTCAAGAGACTCCTCTGGAAAAGCCAAACCCATTCCACTTAAGTCGAGTCGAACTGTTTCTGGTACAGCTGGGGTAAGAAAGGTATCTGTCACTCAGCCGGGTCCTAGACCTGTGCCTTCCGCTAGTCAGAAAACGCAATCAGAAAGGGAAGAAAAAGTGCCTGTTTTGAGTGCAAAGAAGAGTGACGTATCTTCCAATGGGTTCACTGGAAACATTTCTATGCAAAGTGATGGAGGCTTTCCCAAGACTTCTGGTCTAGGTACTCCTTCAACAGGAGAAGACCCGCCGGCGTCTGCAAAAAAACATGAAATACCGGCCATCCTCACACCGCAGCTTGAAAAGTCATCTCCACTACTTTCCAGAAGTCTCTCTTCTGTAGCCAGTGAACCTCGTTTTGCGAGAGTGGGTGGATCTCCTGGAAATCCGTCGTCTCCTCATCAGAGTCCCTCTTCATCTCCTCGAAACTCTTCTTCTCCACCGCGAAATTCATCCCCACGGGCATTCAACAATCAATCGTCGCCTGTCGGAAACAGCAGCCCTGTGTCCCCTTCTTTGGTTCGCAACGGGTCAGTGCGATTGTCCCGCTCTCCTACTAGGGGTGGAGGAGGCACGTTTATCCAGTCTGCACTCCTCAAACGAGAAGGAACTATCCGAACATCTCCCTTTTCGGCTTCTCCCAAGATGAACAATCTTTTTGACAGTCCAATATTGCTGGCCAGTCCCGTTGCTAGGGGCTCACCGCCAGCAGAAGTTACTAGCCGTCGTTTGGGAACTGATGGTTCGTCGGTTTCAAGGGTAGCGGCGAGTTCTTCTCCTTCTGTTGAAACAGCAACACAGCAGTCAGTGTTTTCTCCCAATGGCAGCAATTCTTCAAGTCCACTCGCACTGAAAACTGCTGCTGCAAATCGATACTCGACAAACCCGACAAACTCGACGAACTCGACGAACTCGACGCCCAATTCTACGACTGCAGGGGCTGCTCTAAGTTCTCAATCTCCCAGCATTCCATTTGCACACTCCCCATTATCGTCTCGCGCAGAACAGTCAAAAGATTCAACATTAGACAAAACAATTGTTGCCTCCAAACCGCAGATTGGTCCTAAACCTGACGTTCCAAGAAAATCTGCCGATGTTGTTTCTCCTCTTGTAGGTAAACCTGTGGCAACGACAACAGCAGAATCTCCTTCTGACTCGCGTCGCTGGAGCCCAGTTCGTCAAACCACGTGGTTGGAAAGTGCTTTGAAGAAAAACGGCCCAGCTACTCCCGAATCTGGTCTTGTTAGAGCTGGAACTTTGCGAGGGTCCAGCAGATCTCCATCTCCGAGCAAATTCCCGCCAGTATCAAGTCCTGGTCTTGGCTATTCGCCAAGCCTGTCGAGACACCGATCTACTTTGTCTTCTGATGGACCCGTACGGTCGCCTGCCGACATTGTTCGTGAACGTCCAGTGTCATATTTAGAATCGGCTACCAAACGATCCTCGGGGATAGGAAGTGCGACTTCTCCTTCTAACTCTCCTGCTGTTGCCCGCGATACTAAGCCGGCGAGCCTGGACTACCTTTTGAATCGAAATAGCAGGCAGGCTGGTAGTAGCATTGAAGAGGAGAAGAAAGAATTTTCTCCTCCTGTGACGGTTAGCAAGAAACCATCTCTATCATCAAGCCCGGATACGCAAGACAATTCTTCCCCCCTGCTTCCTGCAAAGCCGTCGCTTGCTAAGATAGAAGAATTGCGAAAGGTTTCTCCTATAGTTGAGAAAAAGCCTGATCCTACCGCTTTCTCGGGCGTCACTGTAAAATCCAACACCAGCATTTCATCCCCAACGCCAAAACAGCCGTCTTCCTCATCACCGTCCAATCTATTCAACCCTCCCACGCTACGTCCTGTGGCGCCCAAACCACTGGCCCCCAAGCCCAGTGCGGAGGCTATCGATCGGCTAAACAGCCTTAGGAAGACAGCCACTCAGAAGCTTGAGCTAAGAGATGAGCACAAAGAAAATATCGAACATACAGAGGCTGGCCTGAGGAGATCTCAGACCATACAATACCGAGCGCCAGATCTTGTTAAAGAGACCCTCACGAGCGCAAAGCAGTCGCTTCGACAATCTTCACCGAACCGCGGAGGAAATACACTGGCCAACGTTTCCGAGGTCGTGCAAGGACCGGTGGATAGAGAACCTAAATCGTTTACTGATGACCTTTCTTCTGCCCTCATGAGGGGTCCCCCAGCTCCCTCAGCATCTCCAAATCATTCATCTCTGAGAAAGGCGAGCACTATAGACAATGCTGATTTAAGCAAGGGTGCGTCTGCCAAGAAGCTTACACACGTAACGCGGACACGAACCAAAGGACCCAAGAGACGTCTGCCAGGTAGTGTTCAGACGGAGCCTAACAGCCCTGTGCACTCGTCTCGCAGTTTTGCGAACAACTTTGCTTCGCAAAACCAACCCTCCCCAGGAGCCGGAGGTATGTCCCGTTTCGCGGTAGCAAGTTCACCTGCCACTGAGACGATTTCCGTTCCGAAGCAGCGGGTGGATACCAGTTCGAGCATGGAACGCCAAAAGCGGTCGCCTCCTAAGCCCCGAAAGCCTTCGTCTAGCGTTCGCGTTCCATCTCGAACCACTGTGGCGTCATAGAACCCGGTGGCTGCTCGCTTCCGGCAGGGCCTTTCCAGCGAGGGTTGTTCTGCTTTTCGCGGAATACTGCAACTCTTTTTTTTGTGTATATGTGATTTGATATCTAGTAGTTTACACGTTTTGCCACTATATACATAAATAAAACATAGAAGAGAAAAAAGCATGAAGTTTACTAACTTCCAACTTTTCCTTCCTTTTGTTATTGGATTTACTGTTTTCCAAAAACTAATATGTTCCCCTTCGGACTAACAGCTACTATTGACTTCGCATGAGAACCCCAGTTAAGTGACACCACCGAAGTATCAAGACTTAGCACTTTCGCCGTCCATTCCTTTTTAGATTTATTGTACGAGCATACCTCAATACCACTTGCAGTACCGGCAACCAGATACCGGCCGGTATAGTCAAATGTAACAGAAGAAATAGGCCCATCAGTAAGTGTCTCAAAGGGAAGAGTCAGGGAGGGCTCAAAAGGAACGTCTACTCCTTGAGCCTTCCGAAGATCGTACAGAAGGACAGACGAATCTACTCCAGCAACCATCCAGTAGCCATTTTCAGAGAACGCTAGGCAGGACACTGAACGCTTCGGGTTATCGGCCTTGGCAACTAATTGGGATGTTGTCAGATCGTAATACAGAATATGTCCATCAACAGTGCCAAAAGCGGCCAAAACGCCGTCTGGATGAATAGCGCCTACTTGAACTGAATGTCCTATATCGACGGAAACGACACTAGCCTGTGCCGATGTATCAGATAGCGTGTATACTCCATCTTTGTCGACCGACAGTATCAGTCCACCTTCGGGCAAGAAGCTGCAAAATGCCACAACAGAGGTATGCAGTTTTGAAAGCGTGAATTTGGGCTCGCAGGTTAAACTGTCGAATACCCGTACCGACCCTGTTTTTGTGCCCACTACAAACTCTTCTCCGTTGGGCGACCATCCGACGCTGCTTATTATTCCGTCGGCCTTGAACTCAACCAGTTCATTGTCTTCTGTTGAAAATACCCCACCCTTGCCTTTACCTCCGCCAGTTACGAGTTTATTTCCATAGATAGCACTGCTACTCACTGACGGGAATAGTTGCTTGGTTTTGTGCTTTTCGGAAAATGTTGCAATGTCATCTTCAGTGGCACAGTCTTCGCTGATAGATCGTCCTTTTCGTCCGGCTCTGAGATCACTCTGCTTGCTATTAATTCGTTCTGCGTACTGAGGATCTAGAACGCTATTCTGAACGCCCTTATGTGTGGCTTTATCTTCTTCTCCTGTTGGCTCCTCAGCAGTACCATCAACATCCATCGTCTCCTCAACATTGTTAACTCCTCCCAGACTAGCAGTCAGTTTACTCAGCGATTCTCGCGCCTCGTCTCTCTCTTTCGTAAGCCTAGCAACCACACGAACTGCCGCATCATTCTGATACAGTGCAGTGGACAGTTCTCTACGCGATTCGGCCAATTGCTGCCGTAAGGAAAACATCTCGAGGGCCATTGCGTCCCATTCTGTCTGCAACGACGACAGTAAAGATGGGATTGACGTCGCTGTTGGCGGACGAGGCCGGACAGCATCGGCCTGCTTAATTACTATGAGATCATCTTCGGTCAGCTCTTCTCCTGTTACAGGATCCTTCGAATTCTCTCGAATGTAGGCTCGTATAAGTGCATCTTCGTAGATATGGCCTGTTTTAGATACCACAGGGGAATGTGCGATTTCTCCGGAGACTTGTTAGTAAGAATACAAATGGTGCAAACAAGATAATCAAAATAAGAGAGAACTGCAACTTACTTTCACACTGCATGGTGTTTGAATTCGCTATTCAAAGTCCAAGAGTTTCTCAGAGTTTCAAGTCAAGTAAATAAAATTATTTATGTTTTTCGACAGAGTCGAAATCAGAGCGAACGTTTCGAGGGTGTGAGGAGACCTAACCCACGATGGCACGGCGGGACTTGCCTAACCCTGGATAAACTCGTGGGCATGGTCGAGATAGCTCAGTGGTTACGATAATCCCCTGGAAGAGCCCGAGCAAAGGGGAAAAAGAAGCCCAGCATGCCACGTAGACTGGAGACCACGTACTGTTGACGCATTCTCTGCACTATCTCTGATAGGCTTTTTTCCAGGCACAATGGGGCGTAACCTCAGGCTCCAACGGTACAATCTCGGATTACCTAACCCACATCTGTACAATGACGGACTTTTCCTTCGTAATTTGTTTTCACACATTCTTCCACCTATTGATAACGTTGACGATATATAACAACAAAAGCAGAACGCTTTTTGAGTCGAGAGCCCAAACACGCGAAACCTAGGGGAATAAAGGGGGTCAAGCTTATTAAAGTTCTGTGGCAGCATTTTTATATTGTAAAAGAAAAAAAAATCGTTTTGTAGCATTTTGTTTTCTCTATATTTAAAACTCTCTCGTAAGAGTGAAAATCTGCCTTTGTGATAACAAAAACAATTCGACGAGATATAATTTCGGCTGGAAATCTTTAAACGGGGATGAGTTTACCGTTTAAAAGTGCTGAGTTTGACCACTATGCGGGTCCTGTCAGTTTGAACAAGTATGTTGGTTGTGTGTGGAAGGTTTTTAATCTGTCGTGATCCTATCGTTGGGAGAATGTGTGTGAGATAGATGAAGATGAGACAAGGCTGTAATCTTGTTCCTATGTTTTGAGTGAAATGAGCTATTTTCTTTCATCGTGGTGTGTTGGAAAAGCCCATACTTTTTGTCATAAGCAATTGAAGGGGGTTGTGTCTGCGTGCAGCCGAAATGCCACAAGTTCCACAATTGTTACAAGTGGGGAGAGACGTAAGCAGAGTGGGTCTTTGTGGTACCCAAAAGGACCTGGGCGGTTAATACGCATTAGTATTGTACATTTCATTCCAGGGTTGCTTGGTGCTTGATCCATGACCAAATAAAGGCAGACAGAGCCTTCGAAGAAACGTGACAAGACAGTGAGTGCACAATCGTTCTACATATGAAACAGCTATAATAGTTTCATTGATCGGTTAACGTAGGACTGATTACCTGTTTACTTGTGAACTCTACAAAACTGTGTTCGAACTAGTTTAAGATTTTCAGGCTTTTGCGAGAGACGAGTGGCATTTATCTCACACACGTACTTTGATTTGGATCGTTTTGAACACTTCTTCTTTGACTACATTTTTTTTTGAAAACTAACCAGACGTTCTTATAAACCAAAAAGTGGCTCAATGGGTATACGCTTCCGGCCCTGGGCACTAATATTGGTGCCCGTGGTCCTCTTTTTCATACTAATCTTCCCGAGTTTAAGCCCCAGTTTAATTGGGGCCCGCTCGCCGATGCCCATACATTCGAACCTAGACAATGTCGTTTACTATGATCTGGCAGACTCTAGGGGAACGGGCCAAGGGTGGAAGAAAAACGAACGAGTGTTGTTCCTCGTTCCCTTAAGAGACGCCGAGCAACACTTGCCAATGTTCTTTGGCCACTTAAAAAACTTAACATACCCGCATAACCTCATTGATCTGGCATTCCTGGTGTCGGATTCGAAAGACAACACGTTGGGCGTGCTCAAAGACCATCTGAGGCAGGCCCAAGAGGTTAAGGATGCTTCGCAAAGATTTGGAACTATTGAAATCTTTGAGAAAGATTTCGGTCAAGCTATCGGCCAGAGTTTCTCGGATCGTCACGGCTTTGAGGCCCAGGGGCCGCGACGAAAATTAATGGCCAGAGCTCGAAACTGGCTGCTATCGGTGGCTCTGCGCCCAGATCATTCATGGGTCTACTGGAGAGATGCAGACGTGGAGACGGTGCCCGCTTCGATCCTTGAGGACCTCATGTCGCACGACAAAGAAGTCATTGTACCCAACGTGTGGAGACCGCTTCCTGACTGGCTGGGTAATGAGCAGCCGTACGATCTTAATTCTTGGCAGGAGAGCGAAACATCGCTGCAGCTTGCTGACCAGCTTGATGAGGATGCCGTGATTGTTGAAGGTTACGCAGAGTACGCAACATGGCGCCCGCATCTGGCGTATTTGCGGGATCCATACGGCGACATTAGTGTCGAGATGGAGCTCGATGGTATTGGAGGCGTTTCAATTTTAGCCAAAGCAAGCGTGTTCCGAAGCGGGGCCCATTTCCCCGCTTTTTCGTTTGAAAAGCATGCCGAAACCGAGGGGTTTGGTAAAATGTGTAAGAGAATGGGATATTCTGTTATTGGTCTCCCGCATTACACAATCTGGCATATCTACGAACCTTCTAGTGACGATCTTAAGCATATGGAGTGGATGGCTCAGGAGGAGATTCGGCAAGCAAAGGAGGCTCGATTGAGTGAGTCTCGCGAAAAGAAATGGAGGGCTGGGTACAAGGATGTTTCCAAGGAGTGGAAGTTCGAGAGGGAAGATATTCTGAAGAACACCGAAGATGAGTCGAACACGGATGTTGAAAAGGATCCTTTTGTTGTGGAAGATTGGATTTTAGAAGGTGTCCCATTGACAAAGCATAAAAATTCTAAAGGCGCGAATGTCGAGTGAATGAAAGAAGGATATCATTAAAAAGGAAGAGTAAGAGGAACGAAATGGTTGGGATAAAGTCTGCCATCTAGCTTATCTAGAATTTAATGACCACTGTATAGTACTACATGTTTACACGTTGATATTGTTTTCGTCTAACCTTTGGATTTAGGAAGGATTAATTAGCTGCTGATGCAAATGGCCATTTGGTAATGCATGCATAACATATTTCGGATTATTCATAATCAAATTACAGGAAAAGTGTACCCTAACTTTATGCCTTGCGCATCTTATTTAGACAACTTCATCATTCCTCTTCGTCGCTTTGCTCTTCCTGATGCTCCCAAACTCGCCAGCACTCACCGCCTTCACCAACAACTGATTCTACATCTTTGCATCTTGAAACTTTGCTGAGGTACTGACGAATCTCACTCTGATCCAACTCCAACAATGTGCCTCTCTTGGCTTTGAGGAGAGCCAGACATATAAATGTATGCTGAGTATGAGGGTCCAACACTTTGGTCGAGCCCAATTCCATGGGATTCCAAAAAGGATCAGTGCCCAATTCAACTTCTTCAATGGTCAAAAGATTATCTTCTCCAAGAGAGCCCTCTGCTCCTCCATTTGTCGGTCTCCAACCAAAATACATATCCCACATTCTGGCTCTATCATGCTTGTTCCAAACTTTGACACCTTGCCACTTGATCCACCATATTAGCCACTCATCTCCTCCAATGGCAGACAATACGTCCTCTTCGCTGAAATGCGCCCAAATGTCTGGCAACATCTTGCGAAAGATGGCAAGGAATCGGGAGATTCGCTCTGCTGTCGGTGAATCAGATGGACCAGATGGGCCATCGGTCTTAACGGCTGGTGAGTGCAGCAGCACCAAGACCATCCGCTCGAAAGTGTCCGAAAACGAAAACCCATTTCCGGCATCCCACATGCTCATGGGATGGAGTTCTGGAGTACTTCCTTGAGACGAGGGGTTGGACCCCGACGAGGCGGTTTCCATTTCATATACAGGGTTTAGCCAGTCGGCCAGGGCAAATGCAGCGTATGTTAATGCAGACTCATAAGGGATTATCTTGCCCCACTTCTCCAAGAATTTTATAACCGCCTCTTCAATGAGCTCGTAGCTTCTGTCTTCTAAGTTTTCTTTCAGATACTGTGCAACTTTGGTCTCGTCAAAAACAGAGTGTTGGTGCTCAGTAGGGGTCGAACTTGAAGAAGAAGACGAATGGACTGCATAGGCGCTAGTTATACCAGATGTCCTAGTAGATGCACTGTTGGTTGTTGTAGTTGTCGTTGTAGTTGTCGATGTCGATGCGTTTGGTCCACCCTTTGCAAATCTCTTCCTACACCTCAGAATGTCCCCTCGGACCCTCTTATAGGGCACCTGCTCTTCAGACACAGGTCCGCTGGGGAACTCAGAAAGAATAGAAGGATCCACGGCATATGGATGGGTAGATAGTAATAGGGGCCAGGCGTACTGGCGGAGATGCGGAGGCAGTCCGCTCGTTCTTGCGATCCGGGCCAAGCTGTCTATGTTTAATTCGTCAATGTATTTCTGGCACAGAAACACGAGATGGGGTGAATCTGTCACTGTCGGCTTGTGGTAGTTTTTGAATCGTCCTGATGAAAGACTTGGAGATTCACCTGAAGTAGTTTCAGAGCCAGACAGCGAAGAAGATGCTGAGAGGGTGGAGCTGAGAGCTGACAGAGACTGCCTTGATGACCTACTCCTTGCTCCTGGGTGGTTGTCCACTGGGACGGGTGGTGGGATAGGTGTGATCTGAGATTTGGACATTTCTGGCGTGGGTCAAATGTAAAGAGGTTTTGCAGGCTCAAATTGGCGGGGTTTGTGAAGATGAAATAAACAGAATATGTGATCAGTCACTCCGAAGGGTCGATCTCCTATCTCCAATAACTCGTTTCTAGTTTGTTGTTGATTCACGCTTTACGAGATCCCTTTCAGACCTTTCCAAGCAATTAGGACCGAGTCTTTTAAATTAGGTCCGCTTATATATCCCTTGGAGGTGCAAAGAAAACGCTTACACCAGGATGGCTGTGTCTAAGAAAAACTGTTATTAAAGCAAATTCATCTTGAACAAAATCCAGAGTAAAGCAAAGGTGAGAGGTGAAAAATGTCGTTTGTTCTTTGTTCCTGAGTTCTTGTTATCGCTTCAAAAAAATTCCTAGTTCAATAATCAAATGAACCTCTTTTGAAAGCGACTTTTTTGCCTTTCTCCTTTTTAAGCTCCCTATCAAACACAACCCTTTGAGTCTCTTCCTCGTAACAGGGCACAACTCCCAGGAGTGGCCAGATACTACTACGTTGGGGAGGGCGGTGAAAGTGGTCTGTTAAGAAACCTAAACAGTGGAAAAAAAGAGCTTGGTGAGAAAGTCAAGCGACCAATAGCCAATTATGGGTTAATGCGAAAATCGCTTACTGTTTCGGCTGAGGCCGCGCGTGCCACAGAAAATCCTTCAAAGAGAAAATTGTGGTTGAGAGGTAGGATTAGGGCAGGAGGGGAATTGAGGGGCGGCACTGGAATGTTACTGGCGGGGTTAATTGTGCAACTTATTAACCTTCCATAGTAACTAACCTTTTGGATCATGTCAAAAGCGTGTGAGATTTTAACGGGTTGTTTCAATTTCAAAGAGAGATGGGCCCTTTTAGCTACTCTGGAGGGAATGGTATCATTAGTTTATTGTATTGAGTCTTGCCTAATCCTTTGGTAACATTACTATATCTTCAGTTTGTTGTTGAAATTCAATACAGTACCCAAACAGCCCTCGTATAAGAGAGACACTTGCTTCCAGCACGGTCCTTCCTTGCACAGTTCACAGAATGGTCGTGGTTTACAATAACCAGTAACTTTCCTCTTTCTATTCTCTATGATGTATCTACCTTATAATAACATGTCTAATCCCCAGTCCTCTTCTCCTTCTCCTCCTTCCCCTCCCTTCGCCCCACCTTAACCCCACGTATATCGCCTCCGAGGTGCCTACTTCGTGCGGATGATTTATAACACTGCTCGATCAGCCAAAGCGAGCGCCACCGAGAGTCGCACCAATTGCAAGAGTTACAGGTGAATTCCTGCCTAGGAAACATGAGTGAAGAAGCACGAGAACTGGAGCTCGTTAATAAAGTAGAGCTGCGCATTGCTCTCGCCAATACAAATGAGAAACTAGAATCCTTACTGGCACTCTACCTGGCACCTCTGCTGCTGAAACTGACATCTCCTCACACCCAAGTGCGCAAAAAGGTGTTGGAGATTTGCCAGCATATCAACGAACGGACCCGTGGAAGGTGCGTTGACTGGTCCGCCCAAATGGCGAGCGTTAGACTGCCCTCTGTCTAACAAGTCCTTTCAAGTTCCCGGTTCAGGCTCTGCTGGATCAATATAAAAAGAGTGATGTCGGGACGGTCAATCGAACGGTGCTGGAATCGGTTGACCTGCTGTATATTGAGCGAGGGTTGGAACTGGTAGAAGATGTGAGTTTTTAAAGATTGCGATTTTTTGGTCTATAAAGCCTGCAAATTCTGCAAAGTCTGCAATATTGGCGGATCTGTCAGTAATTAACTAACGAGAAATCAGCACTGATACCCACGTTCATTGAATTACTGCCGCGCAGTTCGCAGCAGAATTGCGGAAAGGTACTTGTTATGTTCTTGAAGCTCCTAGAGAGCTGGAAACCGCCTCAGCGAGGGTCCGACGAAGAGAAAAACTTGTCAAAACTGTATAAATTCGACCAAGATCCCGATAATGCCCAATATCTATGCGACCACTTCAGCCTCTTCTTTTCCTTGATCACAGGTGCAGCGACCGCTCCTTCTTTCTCAGAGTTGTTGATCCGGCGTCCCGAGCAAGGAGAGCGAGCTCGTCGCCTGGCTGATGAGATTCGATCAATTGAATCACCTGAACAGGTCATGAGGGCCGCTGTGCGATTTATCACCGCCGGGCAGTTTAGCGATCAGGACCTGGTACTCCCACTACTGTTTGCCAGCATTGCCCATAGCTCGGACGTTTCACAGGCTGCCGCAAGTTCACTAAGACGACTCAAATTCGACCACGACGACAAACACCTAGTCGACACCTTGCTGGCGTTGGTCAGAGAACCAAGCCCACTTACTGTGGATACAGAAGCAAGAGTACGTATGGAGGCCCTGCAGATACTCACTAAGAGTACAGCAGGGCTCAAAACGAACCCATTCGTTATTTTCGAGAGGTGCTTTTTAGGCACGCCAATGTTCAAGCTCCATGTTGCTACTCTGCAATACCTGAAAAAAGTCTGTCAGGTTGCAGACGAGGAATTGCTCGGTGAGTTTGCGATAAAAACTTTGGACCTCTTGCGGGAGACTGTGACGGATGCCGAACTGAATGGCACACGACCCAACAATATGAGCATTAGATCGCAGATCTACGAAATAATGGGCATTATCGTAAGCAGGTACCCTCAAGCTCTGCAAACTGTCACCTATATTGAGTTCCTCTTCGATGCAATCCGTTCCGAGTCCCCCGATGTCAAGCACTCTTTGCAGGACGCCCTTTCAATGGTCCTCCCTGCACTGGGCCGACTATCACCCGAATCCTTAGAGTCACTCAAGTCAGTTCTATTCGACCTGCTGTCCAATCCAACGTCCGACCAGCCTTCTAGATATATTGCTGTTCGCTTTGCTGTCCGTGCGACCTCATTTGACGATGCTAGTGGCAGAGTGCTGTGCTTATTTGGTATGAACTCGTCCAACCGTCTCGATGTTATTGAAGAGGCCAAGCGCGGAATCCACCCTTACTGGTATAAGCTGACAAACCAAGCCTATGGTGACGAAGACGTGAAGATTGAGTTCCCTAAATTTATAGATCTTTTGGCAGCATTCGATAATCTGGCGATAGATCAAAGTTCCGAGGCACTTCCGCCTAGTGTCTTCAATGCAGCCGCAGTATTTGCCGAACAGGTGCTAACAATGAACGCTGTCAAGGGCAAAGATACTGTTGTAGTCGTGGATCAAGATTGGGATATGAGACTGGACACGGCCGTGGCTACCGATCGCCAAGTGCGGTCACTGGTCAGGGCATATTACGAAAGTGAGGTTACGTCGGGTCAAACGGCGGTCTTAGAGAAGTACATCGCCTTTCTGTTTGGAGGTCTGAGGTATCCGAACCCAGAGTTGAAGAATGTCAATGATGTATTTTTTAGAGCCATCTCGCAGATGCCTCCAGAGATTATATCGAGTCTTGTTCCCAAACTTCCCATTATCACGCCCGTTTTGAAAGGCACCAATGCCCCTAATGCCAAAGTTGCTGCCAATCTGATTGGTATAATTGCGAGCAGTGACTCTGTTTCGTACGATGAATGTCGCAAAACTCTTGAGCAGCTTCTCATCACGACCGCTCATTCATCAAGCACAGTTGAACGGACTCCAATCGCTAATCTGTTGGCTGCTTCCTTCATATTATCCAGGATGAGCCTTCGAGGTAGGTTTAAAGGCTCCAAACTTGACGATATTTCCACACAAGTGCGGACTGCTTTATGGGCTACGTTCGAGGCAACGCCGTCTCAGGCAGCCCTTGATTGGTCAATTGACGCAGTTAGTCAACTGGCTCTTTGCGGATTTCCATTACCTAGCGACTCTATTGAAGAGATAAAAGGAATTTTATTAGCGCTTATGAAAAAGGGCAATGAGAAGGCTGTATTCGCTTTCGGCACTCTTACCTTGGTGGACCAGGAAAATGCTCGAGACTACTTGCGTGAAGTATTCACTCAGACAGCCAGCAACCATGTTGACTATATGTTCTCGAGCGGTGAAGCTTTGGCCATTATAGCTGCTGGCTGGGACTCCACTATTTCAGATCGGTTTAAAGACATCCAAGGTGTGCCTCTAGAACTGCCTGTTCTTGCTAATACACTCATAAGCGAAGTGATCGAGGGTGTTTTAGACAAATGTAAATCTACCTCCCAGTTGGTTAGAAAATATTCATGTCTTTGGCTTCTGAGTTTAACTCAGTATTGCGGACATCTTCCTGAAAGCCGAGCATATCTGGAACGAATACATTTGGTATTCATGAAGTTCCTTTCTGATAAAGACGATCTTGTCCAGGAATCGGCTTCTCGAGGGCTTAGCATGGTGTATGAAATGGGTGACTCGTCCCTTAAAGAGTCTCTTGTTCATGGCTTGGTTCAATCATTTACATCAGATTCGCGATTTGCAAACTCAGGAACTGTTTCCGAAGATACCCAGCTCTTCGAGCCAGGTGTGTTGGATACTGGCGATGGATCGATCTCGACTTACAAAGACATCCTGAGCCTAGCATCTGATTTGGGCGACTCTAGCCTGGTGTATAAGTTTATGTCCCTTGCTCGACACAATACTCTTTGGGCCACTAGAAAAGGTGCTGCGTTCGGGCTTGGGAGTATTTTGGCCAAGACAAACTTGGATGACCTCCTAACTACCAACCCGCGATTAGGGAAGTCGTTAATTCCGAAATTATACAGATATGGATTTGACCCAAACAGATCAGTGCAGGAGAGTATGAGGGGTATTTGGGATGCGTTGGTAAAAGATCGATCAAAGACTCTCAATGAACATTTTGACGCCATATTGGATGAACTTTTAAAGACAATGTCGGATAGGGAATGGCGGGTTCGCCAGGCGAGTGCAATGGCATTGTCTGATTTGCTGCAGGGGCGTCAGCTTGAGAAATATGTCGATAGACTAGCCCAGATCTGGCAAATGAGTTTCAGAATTGTGGATGATATTAAAGATAGCGTTCGAACTGCTGGAATGCATTTGACCAGAGGACTTACTACGTCGCTCATCCATCACGTCGATGTCAAGTCTGGTGCTTCTCTGAAGCAAGCTGAAAGGATTCTAAAGGATCTAATACCGTTTTTAATGGGAAATAATGGCATACAGTCTAAGTCTGAAGAGGTTCAGTCATTCTCTTTGGATGCTCTGCTCAAGCTATGTAAGATGGGAGGCGAACCTTTGAAACCCTATATTCCTGGGTTAATTGAGGAACTGCTGGGTCTGATATCCACTCTGGAACCACAGGCCATGAACTATTTGGCCCTGAACGCAAACAAATACGGACTAACTTCTAGTGATGTTGACGCATCAAGAATGGCCAGCCTTAGACGCTCTCCTATGATGGAAGCAATTGAACAGATGACTGAAACTTTAGACGGTTCTCTGCTAGAGGCTTTGGTCCCAAAGCTGAATTCCGTGATTCGAAAGTCAGTTGGTCTTCCGTCCAAGTTAGCGGCTGGCAAAATCGTTATCAGCTTGACCATTCGAAACCTTCAGGTAATGGCACCTTTTGCTGATTCTCTGACAGCGTCTTGCAAATCTCAGTTATTGGATCGGAGTGATACTGTATCGCAGTCTTATGCAGCAGCTATTGGATATCTGGCAAGGGTTGCGTCGGACAAGGCTCTTCTGGAATACATAGATTATCTTCAACATCTCTATTTTGCTTCTGACGACGAGCGAAAGCGAATCATTGCCTCGCATGGCGTGAATGGCATTTCGAAACACGCTGCAGATAGATTTAGTTCACTTGCGGCAAGCTTGCTACCATTTGTTTTCATAGGCAAGCACGACGAAGACAAAATTATTAGAGAGGCCTTTGAAAAGTGCTGGAGCGATAATACTGGAGGATCGGGTGCCATCTCTCTTTATGCACGGGAAATAGTCGAGCTTGCTAGCAGTCAATTGGCTAACCCACAATGGAATATCAGACAAACTGCTGCCACTAGCGTTGCTAGTGTTGCTAATGCTTTAAACGACTCTACCAACTTAGACTTGAATTCTTTATTCAATACGCTGATACAAGCTCTTTCGGGTCGTAGCTGGAAGGGCAAAGAGAAGGTTTTAGATGCTCTTGTTTCATTGGTCGTGAAAAGAAAATCTGGAATAAATTCAGATAAGGTGATAGTTGAACACCTTAACAAGGTAGTTCTGACTGAGGCAAAGAGAAGAAATAAAGATTATCAAACCGATGCTCTTAATTGTTTTGGACGATATCTCTCTGGTCTACCACAGACGTCATTGTATGAGTCGTTTTTTGAGTTGTGCAACCAGCGTTTGATGGCTGACGGAAAAGATTCAGATGATGAGGATGGTGACACAAAGATGGGCGACTTCAGTAGGTCTGCTAGGAATGCCAAAGAAGAATCAGATGGGGTGATATTGAAGGGTGTGGCAGCTAGTTTTTCGATTCAAGATTTGGAAGGAAATGACATAGGTGAGTACGTTTTAAAGAACGTTGAGAAGCTGATGCTCTTTGCTTTGAAGAATGAAGACTCTACCTGGCGAACCAAGTTAATTGTTATGGAAAGTTTCATTAACTTGGTAGAAATTCTTCGCTCGGCTCAGAATCATCAGCACTCGGATAAGCTGTTACCACTCTGGAGCGCCGTATACGAAGTCTGTGCCAGAGACGCAAACCACCAGCAGGTCCGTACCGAATCCATAAACTGTGGAGCAGCTTTAGCTGGTATACTTCCTGAAAATGATAAGGCGCGTGTGATGAGCCAACTAAAAAGTCTGACGACTGAAGAAAAATCCTCCATTGTTTTAACACAACTGCGACGAGTGCTTGAATAGGAAATGCAAATTTAACTTCAACATACATATATATATAAGAGTGCTTATCGCCGTTTTGTTTGACGAGGAATAAACCTGGCTTTATTAAAATTTTCAGTTTTAGGCCCACTGTGGACTTGTAAGATTGATCCTTTGAATTCTTTTCCCTGAATTCCTAGAAATGCTCGGCCGACAGAGTGCTCATGTTCAAAGTGAACTATGGCGGTCGAACCCTCAATGACGAGGTTACCTACTGGCCCATATGCTTTCACAAGCTCCAAAATCTCTTCTCTTTCACAAAGCGGCAGACCAGCCACAGTAACACTGTGTTGCTTTTTGGAAGAAGGCTCCGAAATTGATGGAATTGGTTTTCTGGGGCGTGCCAGCTCAACTCGAAGTGCTAGTTTGCCGAACTGAATACCGTTCATAGAAAGTGAGGCTGTGGCAGCGTCAGCTTTCGAGAATACTATAAAGCCAAATCCCTTATGTTGGGCTTTGCTGTTCCTATCTGATGGAAGACTAATATCTTGTATTTCACCGAACTGCTCAAACTCAGCGCGAACGTCATCTTGAGTCTTCGAAAAGTCGATTCGACGAACAACCACCTCTCTACGTTCTTCAGCAGCAGATTCCATCCGACGTTCGGCTACTGAGGGATCTGAAAACTTTACGACAAGACCCGAGGAGCCTAGATTTTTGCTACCGTTGAGACGATCCACAGCTGCCTGTGCCTGCTGGCGGTCTACAAACTGCACGTAACAGAATCGGCGCTTCGAATTAACTTGCAACGATGGAAATCTCGCGCTCAGGATATCCCCATATTTGGAAAATTCTAAGCGAATATCTTCTTCCTTGATGCCAGACGCGAAATTCGTGATCCAGAGAGTGGTGTGCTCGGCTGATCGAACCTCGATAGCATTGCCATCCAATATACTCGCAGTATGTGACAACGCAGCCTCAACACTTTCTCTAGAGCTGAACTCCAGTGATGCATTATTTGTAATTTCATTTTTACCTGCTTCGACTATGACATCAATGACAGAGCCACATGAGGAAAAATGATCTTTCACCTGACTTTCCGTCGTTGCTGGGTTGAGGTTGGTAACAATTACACTGCAATGTTCCCTATCTCGCCTATGCTTTTGTGGTTCAGGAGAAGAAACCGCAACCTGCTCACTCTGATCAGCTTCTTCATCCTGACTTTTAATGGGGTGAGTCACATCAACTTCCGAAACAAGTTTCTTTCTGGGGTTGTCACTCTCCGCTTCACGTAAACGTTTCTGAGAGAGTTGTTTTGATTTAGGTTGATACACCTCTTCGTTAAGTTGTCGCGTCTGTGCAATCTCCGCAGCCCGAAATCGGCAGATTACCAAGGACTCTTCATAATCTTCTAAAGAACCATTTAGTAAAGTGAATTCTTGAAGCTCAGAATAAAGCAATTCTGGGTAGTCAATGTTTGAGCGGGCGATTGCAGTTCGCAGAATATTCTCAGCTCTTTTATAGTCATTCGGATACATTAGCTTCTCCCATTCAAACCATTTTACCCAAAAGTGACTCTTCGTACCGTGGTACTTTGATACTTGCTTCCAAATTTCTAGGCATCTTTCGAGATCTTTCCGATCATACAGACCAATTATAGCTTTTTCGAGTTCAAACGACCCATCCTCCCGGCCGGCACTGTTTGCTGTTTTTAATAGTCTTTCGCAAGTTTTCCTGAATATTTCTTCTTGATCAGTCAAACTCGCCAGGTACTTGATCCATACGAGATTAAACGCTTTAAAGTCATTATAGCTTACAGCTGGGTCCAGAGCAGAGTTTGCATGATCCTGAAAGGGAACCAGGTCGTTATCCGACGCTGACCTGTAAGCTCGAAACTTATGAGCCAGCAGAACACCAGAGCGTGGACAGGCCCTAACTGCCCGGTCTACTAAAGGGCGCAATTGAACATCCTTTAACCCATTCTTCATCAAAAAATAAATATAATCATCCCATACTTCGGGCACATAGGTGTGATAGTCCAAAGTCCTTTCATAGAGAGCAATTACAAACTCAGGTTTCGTATACTTTGAAGGTCGCTTGGTCTCCCACTGGATATAACCAGCAAAGTTGGACAAGGAAGGGTCCTGTCGGATAAGAGATTCCCATTCCTCGCGATATTGTACAGCCCTCAGAGCGGGCGTTAGGAGTTTCTTTGCCTCCAACATTTCATTCTCGTATTCTGCACTGAAATAAGTGCTTATAAACGAAGAGTAAAGATCAAAAGTTTGTTCTATACAGATATGGGGGATTTTGAGTCTCTCTCTGAACTTAGCTTTCAGATCGCTCAATATCCCTGCTGCAAGCGTTGATTCGGACCCAAGACTTTCTTTCACGTATTCATAATAGATTTCCCAAATTTCGTGGCTACGATCTATGAAATACATGACAGGGCCCGCAGCCTTGGAGTATGTCATCATAGCATCACAGTAGTATGAATCTCTCTGGCCCTCACTCGAATCATCCTTCACAGGATCCTGTCGTTGGAGTTCAATTTGAAGCCAACGACTCCACTCATGAACAGAGTTCCTCATCCTTGCTGCCTCAAAAGCACGACGGCCCATAACCTCCAAATCAACTGATTGATCAACCCACTCGTCCCACCATTCCTCCGGAGGCATGAATTTCTGGGAAACAGTTTCTTTCTCCCTGGATGCTTCCTCCTCGAGATCTTTAGAAGTAAGGCCTCCTATGTATGCAAGGTGCTTTTCTAACGAGTGAGGATCCTTATGGCACTCATCTCTGAGATGGAGAAGTTCAGGGTCATTCTCATGACTGATCTCCCTTTGCATTCCGTTTTGCGCGTTTTAAGATTCTCTCAGAGTGTTAAGAATGTCAATTAAAGAGAAATATACTTCGACATTGCATGAAATCGTAGACATGGAGATGCCACACTTATTAATTGCCACACCGAAATTCTTTTATCGCTGATAAGGCTTTTTATCTAGTGAGGCTGAAAAAATATATTCCGAGATTTAAACCTGAAATATCTCTTTCAGGTCCTAAAGGTAGTTTTATATAGAGGCTATCTATCAGAATCAAGGCAGTACTTGTGCCATGGATGCATTAAACTACCTCCAGTCATACGGATGGACAAAGGGAGAAGCACTTAAAAAGGGGGGTCTCAAACGGCCGATTCTCGTCAAACATAAAAAAGATCAAAAAGGTCTGGGCCACAATCATGACGACCAAGAAGCATGGTGGGAACGAGTCTTTGACGGACAGCTGAGAAGTTTAGATGTAAACGAAGGAAGCAATGGTACAGTTAGTTTTACCCAGAAGGAGGTAAAGGCAAGCGGCGTAAGCAGGCATTTGTCTCCGCTGTATAGAAACTTTGTAAGAGGAGGACTGTTAGCAGGGACTATAGAAGAAAGCGAATACTCGAAGAGTGAAAGAGAGTCATGTGGGTCAAGCGGTATAGAAAGCAGCGACAGGAAATTAAGGAAGGAGAAGGAGGCCAAAAGTGATACAGAGAAGAGCAAGAGCAATAGCAAGAGCAAAGGCAAAAGAATAAAGGAGAGTGGTAGTAGTAAGAGTAAGAGTAAACGCTCAAAGAGAAAGCAGGCCGAGAGTGAGATAGACTCCAATGAATCTGGCGAGCAGAGTGAAACTGAGAAAGCAGGAATTCGTGAAAAGAAAAGGGCGAGGCAGAATTTAAGCAATAGCGATGATGAGTCTAAGCGAAGAAGTAAGGGTGACAGAAGCAAACAGAGTACAAGTGAACGAAACAAGCCGAGCAAGAGTGATAAGAAAAATAAGAGAGAAAAGGAGTCGAAGATAAAGGAGAGTAAAAAGACAAACTTATTATCGGCTGCGAAGCCTGAAAGCACTTCTACTAGCACCTCTCATGAAGATTGGATACGGGGTTTGATTCGAAACATGAATTCTGAAAAGGTGGCAGTAGGAAAAGTTCTTGCTGATGCTTAATCGGTTAACCACTCTTTCGAGAGCCGATTAAACATCTATATTAGAGCGAACGCTGGCCCCGAGTGGGGCCACTCCGATGGTTGTTGCGCTTCACGAAACACTGCATTTTTCGGGGGATACTGACTAAAATTGGTTTCAGCTCGCCTCTTCATCTTTTGCCTCAACCTGGATGATATCATTTGTGTTTGGTCTTGTTTTGGAAAGTTCCCATTACACTGAGAGAGCCTCCTGGGATAGATATCTAGTTCTCAAGAAGCACAATGAGTTGCTCTTGATGAGCTGTAACAGCCTATTACTCTACGATGACTGACAATCTGAGATACAACTGACCTACAGTGAATATATATATATATATATATATATATATATATATATATATAATTAATATTACTTTGCATTGGAAAAACAGGGCCTTCATAACTCGTTCATATCGTAATTCGCTTGTGAGAATCCTCACATTCAGATTTTGCTTCGGAGACAGCGTAGTGCTAAACAGCTCCAAATAATAAACATCAAATAATAAATATCGCCTTTCAACGATTTATCGAAACAAAACTCTTCGTTGAATTTTATATATATAACAGAAATGACATTATACCGTATTAACAGGTTTCTTATTATTAGTTTGCAAGTTCATATGGAAATTTCATTATTACTATACTACCCCACTTTCTTCCCCTGAATATCAGACGACCTCATTTTCACTTCACCTCTGCTTCTCATCACAGCCTCTCACCACAAAACCCAGTCCAGCAATGCCGCCCACAATCTCGGTGTGGAAGAACGGCCAACTGAGCTTTGAGTTAGTGGGGCTTAGTATAGTGGCAGTGTTCATTGTGGGATACGCAATCAAGTTCTTTCTGGCAAGGCTGATAGGACATATTGTGGAGATCTCTCTCGGAATATGGCTGACAATTGGTGTTTACATCTACGGAGTAGTTCGATTCTCAGACAACAAAGCCAAAGTGGAGAAATTGCGTACACGCAGACTATTGGAAACCTACAAACCGTACGCGTTTCTGGCAAAGGACAAGTGGAAAAGAGAGTTGGATGTTCTGAGCAAGGAAAATCCTCTGCCTGAATCATTGTTTGAAGAGTCGTTTGTACTATCCGAGTCGTTGGACTCAATTCTTGAGTACGTCATTCGCGACTTTGTACTGTCGTGGTATCGCAAATTCTCCAATGACACGAAATTCCCGCGTCAGCTTGACAGAGCTCTGCGACACGCAGTTGTAGAGCTCGCGGAGAGATTGCAAAAGCTTGACGCTGCCGACTTCATCGCTGAAAAGCTTCTTCCGTTAGTAACGCAGCATTTTAGCACTTTTGTCAAGGCACATACTGGCGTTCTAGAGAAGTCGATCCAACGACAGCTGACAGAATCGCGAGAACTGGATATGGCTGTAGCAGTGGAATACCGGCGGCTTCACCAAGCAATTGTCCTAAAGACATTTGATCATCAGGATTACAGAAAGAGATGGCTAGCTGCCCGAATAACTGACGTAGTACCGTATATGCTCGACGAAAATGATGGCCAGTCATCCATCGTCAAGGCACTTACTGCTGATATTGTGGCAGGAGCTGTGATGTTCCCCGTTCTGTCAATGTGCTCTGATCCTGACTTTTGGAACCAGAACGTGGTCAAGGCAGCAGGTTCGACATTGCAGGATCAAAGAAAGGTCGAAGAACTTCGTAAGGCTCTTGATGCGCATTCTGCTGGCGTAGGTGGTTCGTATGCTGCTACCTCAAGTTCATCTAGCCAATCAAAGCAGAAATCTCAGCAGATTTTGCGTCTAAGTCCGAATGCTGACCAAGGTACTTACGAAAAGTTTCTAAAAGCGGTCAGCGGGCTGAAATCTCTACCAGAGGCCCGACAGACACGTTATTACATTGCCGTTCAACTTAAGCGGCTGGACAAGGAAGAGAGCGATACCGTTTATCGCCGGAGACTCGAGCATGCGAAGCTCATTGTAGACCAAAAGATCGGAGAGTTTTCCGGGCAGGCAAGTGGTGTCCCTGCTACCTTGGGAAAGGATCCAAGAGAGAGCTACACGCTGAAAGATATTCTCAATGATACAGCGTGCTCTTTGTTTTTCATGGAGTTCATGGATAGAAGGAAAAGAACCGTACTGCTTCAGTTTTGGCTCACTGTCAATAGTTTGCGCGATCCGCTAGTTGATGCCTTGGACGAAGAAGATAACACCGTGGATCCCCTGGGTGGTTTGTATGTGGAAAATGATCAGGACGGCCATAGCGTTGATATGTCAAACAAGGATGATATTTTGCAGATATATGAGTCTTACATTCGTGATAACCAGGTTCACGCTGATCCAGAGCTGGTCGAGGTCGTCCGGCAATTCAGTGATGCTGTTGCTGGCGGAGTTTACACTACCCAACACTACAAAAACGCTCGGCGTGCGATATTTTCTATCCAGGACCATGTCTTTGCACGCATTGAAGAACGGGATCTTGCAAAGTTTAAGAACTCGGACCTATTTGTCAAGTTTCTAGCCAGCACACCTCAGAATACGGTAGAAGGCTTGGAGGCGAGCGTGGACAAACTTCAAGTTGACACTGTAGACGACTTGTGGGATATCGAAGGCACGACCATAGACGACTATACAAATGTGGAGCACGGTATTAATAAATACGACGAAAAGGCTTTGCATGCAGTGGAGGAAGCTTTCAATGATATCATGAAGGAACCAGAGACTATTAAGGAACCTTCGTCGAAAGAAAAACTTTTCGATTCTGATGATGACGAGGATGAAGGGCTTTCGAAGGAGAGCCAGAATCTTGGGAATGAGGTGGCAGATCAAGTTCATTTTGCTGCTCCGGGCGACTTGTCGCTTACAGAAGCAATTGCGGTACTTACTGAGGAAATTGAGCGTCTTTACAAGCAAGAGGCTGTCATAGAATCTCTGGTCAGGAAGGCCGAGTTGACCAACAACACTGGGGACCTTAGGATTTTGCGGAAATCACTCTCTAGTTTAGAAAGAGAAATCCAGCGAAAGGAATTACAGCGGCAGCAATACATTGTGCAGGAAAGCGATAATAGTCTGTATGGGCGGACAAATATCCAAATTCCTTCCTATATAAATGGGACTGATTCAAATGGCCAGTATACTCTCTACATTATTGAGGTGTCGAAATATGCGGGACCAGGGCAGGATGCTTCTGCCGGATGGGTGGTAGCCCGTCGGTATAACCAATTCTACGAACTGCATGGTCATTTACGAGAGCAGTTCGCAGAGGTGAGGGGCCTGGATTTCCCCAAGAAAAAGCTATTGCTAAAGTTTCAACATAAATCGCTGGTGGATGCGCGAAGACTCGCCTTGCAGAAATATTTAAAAGAGCTTCTCAAGATCCAACGTGTGTGCAAGAGCAAAGCCTTCAGGCTATTCTTATCTTCTGAAACATTCTCACTTGATAGTCTGCAGCAGCCCCGAGAACCAACCCGAGGAAGGTCTCCGTTCGACGAGGAAGAGTCTGTCAGGACACTGTCTAATAACCCATTGAGGGCAACTTCTCCATTGCAGCCCCCGTCACACACCTCCTCATCATCTCAGTTGCAATCCCAGTCACAACTGGATTCCTCGTTTAGTGAAGCCGACTTTGAAATTATGGAGCACGGCAATGTCCACCCCTTTGTCCAATCAGTGTGCGACTTTTTCATAGAGGTTTTCGGCCTCAATCTGGGGAATAACTGGATAAGGGGACGAGCTGTGATAGTTGTATTGCAGCAATTGCTGGGTGGGACTATTGAAAAGAAATTGCGCGATAGCATTGGTGCATTTACCAGCGTACAGAAGATATCTGAGCTGGCGGTACGACTTCGTGACACGATGTGGCCGGATGGGGCTAAACGACCGCCTGGGCAGCCTCGAACAGCATCCGAGAGAGCGCAAGCAAAACATGAAGCAATGGTTCTATTGCACAAACTTCTCCACGACACGTGCTCTAAGGTAGTTGGTTCATCGAGCACTCGATATGCCTCCAAGAATCTGTTTTTGATGTACCAGAATGAGTTTCTCAATGCTCATTTGGTGTACACGGTTTTTGATCTAATCTTGGAAGAACTTTTTCCCGAGCTGCGAGATGGGTTATGATGACCCAGTAATGAGTAATGAAAGAATATTATTAGTTAATTAATACCTTACGAATTTTAGCATATATGAATTATTGTTCACTGGGTAAAGTGGCAGTTACAGAGTTATCATTTAAGAATGAGATTTGGGATAAGCAGGGTTAAAGCAATTCTTTAATACATAGTATTCACGAGAGCAATTTTTTGCCTAGAAAGAGAAAATTACTTTCATTATATAAGTTAAACATTGACATAGTTAGAGGATTCATCCAGCAGATGGTAACTTGCAGGATAGCCTTGAAGTGATATACATCAAGACAACCCAATTAGGAACTTCAGATATAAATGAAAAATAAAAAAAAAAAAATTAAACTCACTCTTAAGTCGAGCTATCTCAACAATGGAAGTAAACCGCCCAGCTACCAAAAGCCAGCCATCTCGTAAAGGAAAACGAGCTTGGAGAAAGAATATTGACCTAGATGAGATCCAAGAAGGCCTGGAAGAAGCCAGAGAGCTCGAACGAACAGTGGGAACGAAGAACCCTGAAACCATAGTTGAATCAGACCTATTTCAAGTAGATACTGCTGGAGACGACCAAATCAAGAAGAAAAAAGGAGAGAAGACTCTTAAATCTGATGAGATTCTCAGCCGGCGGTCCGCTATTCCTGCCCTGAGCGCTCCGCACAAGAGAAATGATAAAGTCCAGAAAAAGGCTGTACAGGGAGTTTCAAAGAAGGAAATTCACAGGTTGATGAGAGTAGCAGGCAGGGCAGGAGAAAATAGTGGGCTGGCATCGATTGAAAAAGATGGGCTGACCAGCACCAATCCGTATGATTTGTGGGGAGGAGCACCAGGGGGTGAAAACAAGAGCAAGAAGAAAGATTCCAAATCTCAGAAGAAGGAACATCCAAACGGCCCTTTTCTTGATGGGATGAAACCTGCTCTCAGTCATACAAAAGGAAGTGTACGGCCTTCAACATTTGGGCATAAGCCAGTGTCACTCGTGGCGGAAGAACGTGCGAACCCAGTTAACCTACCCGAAGAGGGAAAGTCATATAACCCCAGTTTGGAAGCATGGAAGGAGCTGATAGAAACGGAGATTGCCAAAGAGCAGGAGCGAGAGGATTTACGACTACAATTGGAAGAGGAGAGGAACAGAATAGAGCATATCATGGAAACTGTAGATGGTGACATGGGTATTGACGATGGCAACATCTCGGAGAAAGAAGAAGAAGAACTCGATACTAATGTTAAATCAGTCAACAAACCCGTCCAAGTCAAGACAAAGACACGACAGCAGCGAAATAAAGAAAAGAGGCATAAAGAACGCGTGAAGCTGGAATCAGAGCTGAAGGCGCTGAAACAGCAGATTAGAGATCTAGAGAACATCCCTAGGCTATTGCGGGAAGAGCAGGAAAAGTTGAAACAGGCTACAGACGCAACCGAAGAACATAAAGAGGCTGTTGGGAAAGACAGAAAGAAAAAGTTTGGCAAATATCGCATTGAGGAACCCGCTTTGGAAATCAAACTGTCTGATGAACTCACTGAGAGCCTGCGACGGCTGAAGCCAGAAGGTAATTTGGCAAAAGCTCGGTTTAGAAGTCTGCAGGAACGAGGTCTTATAGAGGTCAGGAACAAGGTTTCTAAGCGAAGAAAGTACTCTCGAAAGGTCACCGAGAAGTGGGGATATAAAGATATCAAGATATGAATAGTGAAAGATTTTGGCATGTTAGTATTACGTGAATTCATTATTAGTTACGACAGTTTAAATAAGATTAAAAATCATTAGATCACGATTCTGTAAAGCGGCTATCCGGCCTCCAGCAGGAGTTTCGCAAACGTGACAGGGATTAATAAACCTTCTTTTCTGCGGAGCAGAACTACCCTCTCCACTGAGTGGCCCCGCTAGAGGAGAGCTACAATCTAAAGTTCAAAAGCCATATTTTGCACCTGCCTCCCTTTTACTTCGTTTCCCATGAGCGAACTGTTCTTCCAGACCTTCTTTATTCTGCTGGGCACTGCGAAGAAGCGAAGAAAGATGATGTTTGCCTCCCCCAATCGCATAGACCCTGGAGTTGTTCTCTTCCAGCTTTCCCTCTTTTTTGAGAGTTTCATTTTCCTGATAGAAGCTATCCATTTGAAAATCTACAATCTTGGCTCCATTGTCCTTGCCTCGAGCGTGGAGCCTGTTGATTTCATGCGAGGAGATGCCCATCTGTTGAGCAATATGCTTCAAATTATCTGGCCGGGCAGTCGAATTATGTTGCTGCTCTCCTTCTTCATTTGTATTGTTCTTGAGTTCTTCAGATCCTTCGATGGCTTCAGACAACGCAAGCTCGTCTGGTGTCTGCAGCATCAGAGGTACATAGTCTTCAGCTGGAAGCGAAGGCCCTGGTTTAAGAGTCCCAGCTGGTGCTGAATTATAGGAAAAAAGTGAAAGTTCTGGCTCTGACTCGGGCTCCTGGTGTTGCTCCGGTCCGGACTCCTCTTTTTTTGTAGAAGTCTCAGTCTTCTTCTGGTCTGTACCATTTGAAAGCTTTGCCGCAGTTGGCAATGAGCCGTCGCCATATTTCGCTCTGCGTGCAGCCACCGCTGAAGGAACCAATTTGATTTTTTTCACAGGTGCAGAGTAGTCAGATTCTACGGTAGAATCTGCCATTTTGATTTCTCCATCAAAATATATGTTTTTGATACCTCCGCCCAAAATCCTACTCTGCTTGCTAATTGGTGCAGCAGAATTGTTGGAGGGCTGAGACGAACGAGCGACAGAATCATTTCCATCAGGCTGTGATTTTCCGGCCAGAGGAGAATAATTTTCTCCAGCTGAATGAGTTTCGTTAATTCCTACATTTCCTCCACGCCGCTGGGATTGAGCTCTGTTTTTAGGAGCAGGAAGAAACGAACTGATGAGTTTAGTGGATTTTACCTCAGCAGCATCTTTGCCAGTGATCTCAAAATCAGTATCTCCCCCCCCATTATTATCACTCTTGGTGTCTTCTAGTGGTTGCTCTTTTTCTAAAACAATGGTCCTTGGCCCTTTACGATTCTTCGGTGCAGGCAGGTTGGAGAATAATCCTGGTACAGGAGTCTGAGAGGAGGAACCAGGCAGAACAGATGCAGCAACCTGAGCTGCCCTCGTATTTCCTTCTGTATTCTGGGGCTTTACATCGCCTTCTTCTTCGTCACTCGAATATCCCTCTATGAGAGCCATGTTGAAAGAGAAGTGGAAGGTTGAGTTCCTGATTGAGATTTATTTACCCTGAAATCTAGATTTGAGCGGAGAGCATAACAGCGAGCGGTATATTTCACTTTAAGCTATTCCAAATATTACGAGAAATATCAACTATACACATCATGAGTCAAAGACGTCAACAAATGTAGGTTTGCATTAGATACACCAGATCACTTCAAGTTAAAAACCTGTACAATGTCTGTCATGTTACTGACAAGTTTGCGGCCCAGTAAATACCAAAATCCAATAACCTATACGATGACCCCGGCAGCTCTAAGAGCCCGGCAACCATATTTTTGGAAGAACATGGGTCTGTCTGCTACTCTACTGGGATTAGTAGCAGGAATTTGTATGTGCAATGAAAAGAGTAGCTAGTTGTAAACCAGTCGTGTCACGGAGAGGTGTTTGTTGGACTTCGCATGATTGTGTGATCCGGCATACGTATTTCTGGTTATGACATTTCTAACCAGACTTTTACTCTTTCAATGCTTTCCAGGTCGATGATTTCAGCAATGTCCCCGTACCACCTTTATCAGACTCGGAACTGGCCAAACTGAGAAAAGAGTATGAAGAGAAAGCGAAGGCAAAGGAGGAGAGCCAAAAGGAGAGTAAGAATTTATAGTTGCTTTGCAAAAGCAGATAGTCTTTTACTACGAGCAAAAGTACTAGGACAATGTTGTAAATAAATAGTATGTATATAGTGTTATGATATATAGTAATATGGTGGGCTTTTTTGAACTACGATTTTATCCCTTTCACATCGTCTTCTCAAGATCGAGATTCAATCTTTCAAACTTCAGCCGTACAGCCCCTTGCCCCAACCCCGCCTCACGGGTTCTAAGGTTGTAACGACTCCATATTTTATGGCCTTAGCATCTCCAAGATAAACCTTTTAAACAGGTAGCAAAAGACCAATTCCATCAACCTGTGGAAGCTTCCTACATTCATATAGAAAGTCGAAAAAGTTCTACCTGAATTATTTATCTTGAAAAGGCAGTCAACTGTGTCCACCAATGGCGACGCCAGCTTCGGCTAATAGCCCAATTGGCAGTCTTTCTACAGACAATGCCGCAGTCAACAGCATATTCAACGGACTGAGGTCGAGGTAAGAGAGAGAGAGAGACACAGCTGCAAAGTCCAATCAATAGGTCGTAGAACCCTAGTCTAACGAGAAATGTCGAGGAAAAGAAGCGAGCGGCCAAGGAACTGCGAACTCATATGTCCAATATAGCTCCTGAAGTCCCTGCTGAGCAATTCACCCGATATTCCAACGATATAAACAAACGCATCTTTGAATTGTTGCGCACCGGAGATGCCTCGGTTAGGTTGGGTGGAGTCATAGCCGTGGACCAGCTCATTGGGGCCGAAACCGGCGAGGAAGCTGCCGTCACAAGATACGCCAACTACTTGCGTTCTGTGGTAATTACTCCCGACTTGGAGGTTCTGCGGGCCGCAGCGGCAGCTCTGGGCAAATTGACGAGCATGTCGTCCAACCTAGCGGCTGATTTGGTCGATTCTGAAGTCAAACGATGCATCGAATGGCTCCAGTCTGACAGAAACGAGCTGAGACGGCAGGCCGCGGTGCTCGAGATCAAATCAATCGCAGAGCACAACGGAACCCTGCTCTACGCATAC
Organism: Spencermartinsiella europaea; assembly: GCA_030579595.1. Lineage (NCBI taxonomy): Eukaryota > Fungi > Ascomycota > Dipodascomycetes > Dipodascales > Trichomonascaceae > Spencermartinsiella > Spencermartinsiella europaea. Next base: position 498,119 of record JAKTRG010000011.1, read on the forward strand.
GTGGGCCAGATAATCGACGCTATCTGGGCCGCTCTCAGAGACCCGAAAATTGCGGTACGAAATGACGCAGCAGACGCCCTAGGTGTGTGCCTCACCCTTATATATTCCCGTGATTCCATTCTGCGGCAGCGTTGGTACGACAAAGTATGGGAAGAGGCTCAGCATGGACTAAAATCTATGTCTATAGAATATATTCACGGGTCCCTTCTAGTGTATAGAACTTTGCTGCGGTACGCCGGCATGTACGTGCAGCCTTTCTATAATGAGGTCGGCGACACGATTCTACGGTACAAGGATCATAAAGACGCCTTGATTCGACGAACTGTTATAACAATTTTGCCAGACATGGCCAAGTATAATCCAAAGGACTTCACCAAGTTCTATCTGGTCGACAGCATGGCGTATCTTATTGGTCTGCTTAAAAAGGACAGAGAAAAGGGCCTGGTGTTTTTCTCGATAGGACGGATAGCCGTATGCGTGAGAAGTAATATGGTTTTCTATCTGGAGCCCATTTTAGAAAATGTTCGGGAGGGGTTGAATTCAAAGGGGTGAGTCTGGCAAGTGATGAAATCTCTATATCTAAACTAAACTAACCAGGCGATCTCGCAAGGAGCAAGAGGGCCCAATTTTCAGTTGCCTAGGAATGCTGGCCAATGCTGTTGGACAGGCTCTTGCCAAGCATATTTCCCGTGAAATCCTCGACCTGCTTTTTTCGTGTGGACTCTCGGATGCTCTACACGGCTGTCTTATTGATATCGTCACCTACATCCCACCGCTGCAAGAAACTATCAGAGACAGGTTGCTAGACATGCTGAGCCTGACTCTGAGTGGTAACCCCTATCAACCACCAGGCAGCCCAAATTCGGCCCAACAAATGAATCAATTGGCTGCGAAAGAGTACCGAGAAGCCATGCTTTCTCGAGACGGACTCAGCTCTGACATGACGGAAGCAAGGCTTATAACTTTGGCGCTGGATATGCTTGGCAGTTTCAATTTTAAGGGCCGGTCTTTGAGTGAGTTTGTAAGGGACTGTGCCATCAAGTATCTTGAGATGGACAATGCCACTGTGCGAAAGTCGGCTGCCCTAACATCGTGCGCCATATACAGTTTTGATCCTATAAAAAACCAATTTAGCGCTAACTCTTTGAGGTCTGTTAGCCTAGTGATTGAGAAGCTTCTCACTGTGGCTATCACTGACCCCGTTGGTGATATCAGGTATGACGTCCTAAACTCTCTGGGACCAGAATTGGACCCGCATCTGTCTCAGCCCGAAAATGTCAAACTCTTGTTTATGGCTCTAAACGATGAGACGTTCGCGGTTCGAGAAACTGCTATCACCCTTATAGGCCGCTTGTCAGAAAGCAACCCAGCATATGTCATTCCATCTCTTCGAAAGACATTGATGCAGCTCCTAACTGAGCTAGAATATTCTACCAATTCCAGGAATAAAGAAGAGAGTGCCAGGTTGCTGGCATCCTTGATTAGATCTTCGAAAGGTCTAGTTAAGCCATACGTAAAATCTGTGCATACTGTCCTTACAGAGAGGGCCCGTGATCCGAGCCCACAAGTATCTGCAGGGGTTCTCACAGTTATTGGTGAATTATCAAAAATCGGTGCTGAAGACATGAAGGAATATATTCCTGAACTGATGACCCTTATCTTAGAGACTTTACAGGACCAATCTTCACCTATAAAACGTGATGCTGCACTACGCACTCTGGGCCAGCTAGCCAGCAGCTCGGGATATGTTATTGATCCGTATTTAGAGTTTCCTCAGCTACTAGGGGTGTTGATCAACATTTTGCGAACAGAGCAGTCCATTAACATTCGAAGAGAAACGGTACGACTGATGGGGATATTGGGTGCCTTGGATCCCTACAAGTACCGAGAGCTTGAGAGGAAATCGGTGGACGAGTCCGAAGAACGCGAGGCTGTCCCCATAGATATACGACTTTTAATGAAGGGTATTAGCCCCACATCTGAAGATTATTACCCAACCGTTGTCATCAACACTCTTATGAACTTGCTGAAGGACCCTTCTCTGACAGCAACTCATACAGCTATTGCTCAGTCTGTTTTATTTGTTTTCAAATCTCTGGGGCTCAAATGTGTGCCTTTTCTTCAAGACATCATTCCGGGATTACTTCAGGTAATGCGAACAAGCAGCTACTCATTGACTGAGTTTTTTTTCCGTCAAATCAGCACTTTGGTTAATGTGGTAAAGCAGCATATTCGAAAATATCTGGATGATATTCTTGCAGCGATCAAGGTATTTTTCCACGTTTCATCCCTGCAGCCTTCGATTTTGAATTTGATAGATTCCATTGCTCAAGCACTGGATGGGGAATTCAAGATATATGTCCCATTTCTTTTACCCTTATTAATTGGTGTCCTACAGAATGGTGATTCGCCGTCACTCGAGCCGTCGCTCAAAGTTCTCAACAGCTTGGTCATCTTTGGCTCTAATATTGATGAGTATATTCATCTTGTTATCCCTAACATTGTCAATCGGTTTGAATATGCACCACATCGGCTTCGACTAGCTGCTATTGAGTGCGTGGGTGACCTCTGCCGTACAGTCAATCTTAACGACATGGCTTCTAGAATCATCCATCCTCTTTTACGTGTCATTTCTACGGGATCTGATGATCTGAAAAGAGCATCGGTCGAAACTCTATGCTCTTTATGCTTTCAGATGGGTAGTGATTTTACTGTTTTCATCGAAGTAATTAACAACTGCTTGACAAAAGCCCGCGTGCATTCATCAACTTACGAACAACTGGTAACTAAGTTGCTTAATCATGAACCTCTACCCCAGAACCTCAATCCTTATCGAAAGAAAGACAGAATGAAAGACGAGGCTTCACCGGTGGACGTCGCGTCGGTTAAAATTCCTTTGAATCAGCAGCACCTGAAAGCTGCGTGGGACACTTCGCAAAGGTCTACGAAGGAGGACTGGCACGAATGGTTTCGAAGACTATCATTGGAGCTTCTCAAGGAGTCGCCGGTCCATGTTGTCAGGGCATGCGCCAGTATTGCATCTGTTCACCCCCCTGTAGCCAAAGACTTGTTCAATGTCAGTTTTTTCAGTTGCTGGTCCGAGATTTATGATCAGTATAAGGAAGATTTGATCAAATCCATGGAAATTGCTCTTACATCTCCCAATATTCCACCAGAGGTTTTACAGATGCTTTTGAACTTGGCGGAGTATATGGAGCACGATGAAAAGCCTCTTCCTATGGACATCAGAACATTGTCTCAGTATGCTATAAAGTGCCATGCGTATGCAAAGGCTCTGCACTACAAGGAGCTCGAGTTTATGCAAGAACCTAGTACGCCTACCATTGAAGCTTTGATCAGCATTAACAATCAACTTCAGCAGACGGACGCTGCAATTGGCATTCTTAAGCATGCTCAGCAACATCACAATCTTCAATTAAAAGAAACTTGGTACGAAAAGCTTCAACGATGGGATGATGCACTACTGGCATATGTGGAGCGAGAAAAGATAGAGCCAAATAGCATGGACATCACTATGGGCAAGATGCGGTGCCTGCATGCTCTGGGAGAATGGGAGCAGCTCAGTCAACTTGCAGAGGAGAAATGGACAAGCACTTCATTTGATGTCCGAAGGGCGGTTGCACCCCTAGCTGCTGCTGCTGCTTGGGGATTGGGCCAGTGGGAGAGAATGGATAACTACATTGGTGTCATGAAGACAGAATCACCCGACCGCTCTTTTTTCAACTCGATTTTGTGTATTCACAGGAATAACTTTAAGGAAGCCTCATCGCAGATAGTGAAGGCCCGAGATCAGTTAATTACCGAGTTAACGGCACTAGTGAGCGAGAGTTATAACCGAGCGTACGGTGTAGTTGTTAGAGTGCAGATGCTTGCTGAATTGGAGGAGATTATTTCATATAAGATTCTGCCCGATTCAGCACCAGAGAAAGACACGATGAGAAGGACATGGATGAAAAGACTGAAAGGATGTCAACGAAATGTCGATATCTGGCAGCGAATGCTTAAAGTAAGAGCGCTTGTTGTCAAGCCTAAGCAAGATATGGACATGTGGATTAAGTTTGCAAATTTATGCAGAAAGTCTAACCGTATGGGCTTAGCGGAAAAGTCTTTGAATTCTTTGCTCGAAGAAGATGATCCAGAACACCCCAACTCGTCACGGGCACCTCCTCAGGTGGTATATGCCCAGTTAAAATACATGTGGGCCACTGGAAATACCAAGGAGTCGCTGAACAGTTTGGTGGAGTTCACGAATCGAATGTCGCAGGATCTGAATTTGGGAGAAAATGTGATGAAAGATCCATTACCATCTGAGCGCCCCGGGGCTACCAAGGATATTGAAACATACACTAAGCTATTGGCCAGATGCTATCTGAAGCAGGGCGAGTGGCAGATTGCGCTAAATCCCGAGTGGAAAAAGGAAAACCCAGAGGCAATTTTGGGCTCATATCTACTTGCAACGCATTTTGACCGCACTTGGTACAAGGCATGGCATAACTGGGCTTTGGCAAATTTTGAAGTGATTTCAATGAGCGACAACAGTAAGGTGGAAAGGTCGCCTAGTGGAACCCTGGAGTTTAAAGAGAGTGACGTTCATCAACAAGGTGGTGAATCGGCATTTTATTCAGGAAAGCTTATTACTCAGCACGTCGTACCTGCTATCAAGGGATTTTTCCACTCTATTGCTTTATCGGAGCAAAAGGCACTTCAAGACACTCTGCGATTGTTGACGTTGTGGTTCAAGTTTGGTGGGTTGCCTGAGCCGGCGTTGGCTATGACTGAAGGCTTTGCAATGATCAAGTTAGAGGTTTGGCTGGAGGTCGTGCCACAATTGATATCACGGATTCATCAGCCAAATCAGGTTGTGTCTCAAGCGCTCCATGGCTTACTTACTGAGCTAGGTAGGAAACACCCGCAGGCTCTCGTGTACCCTCTGACTGTTGCCATCAAATCAGATAGTGTTTCGCGACAACGTTCTGCCAACACGATTTTGGATAAGATGAGAGTTCACAGCGCAAAGCTGGTTGACCAGGCTGAACTAGTCAGTTTTGAGCTTATCCGTGTTGCTGTATTGTGGCATGAACAGTGGCATGAAGGACTTGAAGATGCCAGTAGATTCTTCTTTGGAGAACACAATATTGAAAAGATGTTTGCAACGCTTGAGCCACTTCACAGGGCTCTAGAAAAGGGCCCAGAGACTCTAAGAGAGGTGTCGTTCCAGACAGCCTTTGGAAGGGATCTCCATGATGCTTACGAATGGGCTCTTAGCTTCAAGAAGACAAACGATCTTACGCACCTCAACCAGGCATGGGATATCTATTATAGCGTATTCCGAAGGATTTCTAGGCAACTGCCTCAGTTGAACAACCTCGACTTACAGTATGTGTCTCCCAAGCTGCTCGCTGCACGAAACTTGGAACTTGCCGTTCCTGGTACTTATGTTCCCGGGAAGGCTGTAACTGCCATTGGTAAGTTTGACAGCATATTTTCAGTGATTGCATCTAAACAACGACCCCGGAAACTCAATATTAAGGGAAGCGACGGAAAGGATTATCAGTTTATTCTTAAAGGACACGAAGACATCCGTCAGGACAATTTGGTCATGCAACTGTTTGGTTTGGTGAACACCTTATTGTCAGATGATCCTGAGTCGTTCAAGAGACACCTTGATATCCAAAAGTACTCTGCCATTCCGCTATCACCCAAATCAGGATTATTAGGATTTGTGCCCCACAGTGATACTTTCCATATGTTAATTCGAGAGTACCGAGAGGGCAAGATCCTTTTGAACATTGAGCACCGAATAATGCTGCAGATGGCCCCCGATTATGAGAACTTGACTCACCTCCAGAAAATCGAAGTTTTCACGTATGCTCTGGACAACACGCGTGGTCAAGATCTATACCGAGTATTGTGGCTCAAGAGTAGGTCGTCCGAGGCGTGGCTTGACCGACGTACCCAGTACACACGTTCTCTGGCAGTAATGTCAATGGTGGGCTATATTCTGGGACTTGGAGATCGTCATCCTTCGAATCTCATGTTGGATAGGTATACGGGCAAGGTCATTCATATTGACTTCGGTGACTGCTTTGAAGCCGCGATTCTGAGAGAGAAGTTCCCTGAGAAAGTGCCATTCAGATTAACTCGAATGCTGACCTATGCTATGGAAGTTTCCGGTATTGAGGGAAGTTTCCGAATTGCATGTGAGCATGTTATGGCGTTGTTGCGAAACAATTCAGAATCTCTGATGGCTATTCTGGAAGCGTTTGCTTACGATCCTTTGATCAACTGGGGGTTTGATATTCCTACAAAACTAGAGAACGCGGACAGAAGGGGCGGTGTTGCTGGTGGTGGTGCTGTTACTACTACTGTGGTGGCGGTTGACAACAATAATCAAGTTTCTAGCAACGTCGACAGCAGTACTAATAACGGTAACGGGGGCCCGAATGTTAATTCATCTGAACCAGGAAAAGCTCAGTCTGACAGTACAGATGCAGCAAGGATTGAGACAGAGCATCAGGCTGAGATCCGAACCGCTCGGGCACAGTTGGTGTTGAGGAGAATTACAGACAAGCTGACAGGCAATGATTTTAAACAGCATGTCAACTTGAATGTGCCGAAACAGGTCGACGAACTGATTCAGCAGGCAACGAATATTGAGAATCTGTGTCAGCACTTTGTGGGATGGTGTTCCTTCTGGTAGGGAGAAGACTGCTTGTATGTATTATTATTACGATTATTATTATGATTATTATTTTGTTTCAGTAATGTAGCTTGTAACAATATACAAATCATACGTTTTAAAAGCGAATATCTAATCATTAAATCATCTAGAAGCCAATGCCCGGTGTAGCTTTGGCTGTTTGCAGAGACACAGACACTGGCTTGGCATTGGACGAAACGGTGAACTTGTCTACAACTTCGAGCCATTTGGTGACCAGAGGATGAGTCTCACCATTGTACAACTTGTTGGTTCTTGCATCCCAGTAATGTTCCGAGAATATATTTTCCGGCGAAAGTTCTAAATGTGCCGCTTTTTCAAGATCATGCAGTCCCAGGCCCTGCAAAGTGCCTAGAATGACTCCTACTTGTTGTCCGATCACAGCACCGACCGGGTATCCATCATCAAAGCCCAACTGCAAAGCTTCATCTTTGGTTTCAGCGATCCCATCTTTGTAGCCGTTATTGAAATGCTGTCTCTTCAGGGGAGCCTCTGAAGATATTTGATCATTGTCTGAACCCCACACGTCATCATCATCAGATGATTCATTATGTGGACTGCCAAATCCATCATCATGAATGTGACCCATACGGGAATGACTGAATTAATGCAAAGCTGACTGATAATGAAATTTCACGATGCATTCATTAGTCTATAGGGAATATTAAAAGAGTTACCCTCCAATGGGTTAAAAAGTATAAAGGGAGACACTTCCCTCCGTTATTTTTGACATTTTCATATCAACTTGTTTGTTGCATTAATAGATATGATTATTAGAGTTGTTCATAGATGTTGAACTCACTCCTGTAAAGGTAGAGATGTTGGTAAACTCGGCTTAGATGTCAGATACTCCTAATATTACAGTTCAAATCGCTGATGTCGCTATCCGAGTTTACCAATTTCTGTGCCTTTAGGGGAAGGAGAGTAGCGTCCGGCAGCTCCCAGCCAAGGAAGGGGATTGTTCTGCTTCGCAGAAAGTCGGAGTTGTCGTAAAGGGCGTTATAGGCTTTACTCTGTGTACTGTAAACTTAATCTCCTTTGAAGGCACAGATGGTGGTAAACTCGGCTTAGGTATCAGATACTTCTGCTTCTGGCAAACTTTGGGTGTTTTCACTGATACTGCTATCTGAGTTTACCACTTTCTGTACCGTCAGGGGATATGAAGAGCTGTTGCCTTTGACACTATAAACTTTACTCTGTTTACTGCAAACTTAAATTCCTCTGAGGGCACATATGGTGGTAAACTCGGCTTAGGCGTCAGATACTTCCACTTTGAATATTTGTGTACTTCACTGATGTCGCACTCCAAGTCTACCACTTTCTGTACCTTTAGGGGGCGCAATGACTATTAGCATGAGTCTACTTTGGTTCTCTTCCTCGACGGGACAAAAGATCAAGTGCGCCAACAGGAAATCAATCTTCTTCGTCAGGTTGTGGGAAGCAGAACCAACCCTCGGAAGGGGCCGCCGAAGGCATGTAGAGACGACCATCCAAGAGTAATGTATATAGATTATATATCTACAGCGCTCTCAAATAATAAAAAAAATAATGCACTAGTATACAAATATTGATCATGTATGGCCTGGCCTGGCGTGCCGCTCCCATATCATTCGTTGAGAAAAGCTCATTGTGCCCGGGTCGTCAGTGGGCCTAACTTTAGGCACGGAAAACCCGTCCTCCAAATCGTCGTATGCTAAAATGGGGTCATAGTCTTGAGTGAGTTGAGTGAGGTTGCTATCACCTTCCCTACTGATGCTGTGGATTTGGTTGTTGGACGTAGATGTACTGTTGTTGGTGTTGTTGTAGCTGCTGCTCGTGTTGCTGCTGTTGGTGTGCTTATTCATGTTATTGGAATGGTCGTTGACACTGCTGCCACTGCTCCTGCCACTGCCTCTGCTGCCAAACGTTATTTCTATTGGTAAACTGCTGGCGTAGGAAGATAACAGGGCCGTGCTGTTGTTGTCTGTCGCTTGTGTGATAGCAGTGGTAGTGGTAGTGGCCAGAGGTGTAGTGGCCAGTGAACTATCATGCGGAGAGTCGTCAGAAAGATATTTTGATGTCGGTTTGGCCCCCCTGCGCCGGAAATTGCTCGCAATGTATTCCATTATGGTCGAAGAAGTAGGCAGAGAAGCTGCCAGAGACGGACTGACCAAAGGATCACTGATCCCTTCGACGTAGGACAGTTCTTGACTTTTATGGCTGGAATCCAACGTGGTTCCTGGGCTACCACCCCCGAGTGATTCGTCAAACTCAAACAACTCTTCATCATCTTCTTCATCTTCATCGGGGGGTCCAGAACCACCTCGAAGTTGAAACGACGGTGCAGGTCTGCGAGCAACATGGGACGGCAGTGAGGGAGAGTGAGCAGAAGAAGAATCAGAATCAGACGATGACGACGAGGACGATGAGCTCGAGGGTGAATTAAACACTGCCTCGTCGTCTGCACTTCTAGCTTTTGCAGTAGCTATTACCATCGGAACGTCAGCAGTGGCAGTGGTAGCAGTAGTACCAGTGCCAGTAGTGCCAACAGGAGATTCTGCTCTTTCAGGAGACTCGTAGATGACTCCTGTCAACTGTGCAGAACTTTCTTCTTCTTCGCCGCCGTCTTCACCAAACAGCCTCTTCTCAACCTGATCCAGGTTCTCTGTTCTCTGATTCAGATCAACCCCTGAAGACGCTATCTCAGTCTCGTTGGGAATCTCTTCTAACCCTTGTGCGGTCTCAGCCTGCTCGACTCCTCCTGCCACGTCGTCCTCGTCCTGCTCATCCTCATCAGCATCAGTATCAGACTCGCTTTCATCAGAACTCATAAAAGACACTTCGTTGGTATCTGAAAACATGACTTTTTTCTTTTTGGATGACGTATCCGACTCGGACCCAGAGCTATTCCATCCCTTCCCGGCTGTGGACCTGACTACTAAGCTCGACTTGAGAGGTTTGGTAGTCCCATCCGACAAAGTACGAAGAGTAGGCTGCTGTTGCAATCCACGTTCGTCTCCGCCATCCTGGTCGACCCTGCGACGCGATTGGTCAATGACTTCACTGCAAAACGCACTCAGCGACTCGACCTGCTCGTTTATACACGCAGACACCAGGTCGGCCAGCTCCAATTCTTTCTGCTCCACGATCCGCCGGTCACGCTCAGGAAGCTCGTCCACCTGAGATTTGACGTTGAGCGCCACATAGTTCAGCAGATACCCCTTAGGGACCACGGGAACCCGGGCGTATATCGAAAGGTCCATCTTGCACAGTCTGTCCGTAACATACACCGGATGTGTGTCTCTCTCGGCTCGTTGCTATATAACTAACTCAAACACGGCCGGCCCACTAAGTAATTGTTGGAAGTGCAACGATCTAGTGGGGGTTAAGCAGTTAGCATTATGGGAACGTTACCCTGTCAACTTTCCGGTGAGGTGTGAAACAGCCACGTCACGACACACTTTTAGTCCCCGCGCTTTCCGCGCAGCGGAACCTCCTCTCCCCTGGCAGGGCCCCGGCCGGAGGCGAGCTGGAGCTGCTGGGGCCAGCCCTAGACCTCGTAGCTCTGCTTCTCAGAGAACTGCAGCGGGTTTTAGACAGCGACAAGCTGATATGTTGAGGACTCGCATGCTGTGACGCATGCTGCATGCAACGTTATGTAGAGATCTTCTGCTGGCTCAGAGTCGCGCGATTCGTGCCTGGGATTAATGTCACAGCTGCGTGGAGGGGCAGTTCGGGGCGATTCAGATGCGGCAGGTGGGGCACGGAGAGAAGGCTCGCCAGAATCACACGCAAGTTCCAAATTGCTGTTGTTAGACAGACAAGAGGAAAATGAGATGGAAAGTGAGGTTGACTTTAATGTGGCTCGTAATATGGCTCGTATTGCGTATGGTCGTATCTGCTGCAGGTTGTGTGCACAATCAAATTTGCAAAAGATGCTTAGTTAGACTTCTAGGCAGTGGAAGCAGTACGAACGGGCTCTCTGCATCAAACGCTCTGTTACACAACCGAATAGGGCGCAAACCTTTTATAGGCAACTGATTTATCCACGTTAGAGGAGAAAACCAGTAAGAAGCAAAAATCGTCATAGTTCAATCTAATATTCAAATAGTTAACTGTCAACAATTCCTACACACGTACATATACAGTTGAGGGATTGTTTGCCCCAGGACTAGTAGCGCCCAAGTCCCCTCGTACGAGTATTGTATTTGTATTTGTCCATGAAATTCCGCGAAGCGGAACCACCACTCCCAAATCGAACGTTGCATTGCTTTTACATCATCGATCTAACAGTGCGACATTCGCCTGCCAAGCCGTACGCGGCGAAACTATGATAAAGTGGATTTATGGAACTGAGTTTCACGACAATTCCATTTTTTTGATCCTGAAACAACCGTGGCGATTTTTGGTTTTCTCTCTCTCACTATGGCTCCTGTGAGACCCAGTAAAGCTCGTCACCTCGTTGGAATGGTCGCAATCGCCACATTGCTGCTGGTGCTGCTGTTACGAGCGACATCAAAGGGTGAAGATCGAGGAAAACCTACGAGACCGGGACGTAATTTTGCCCGCGAACAGGGCCGCTATCCTTCGTGGCAGGACGTAGAAGGTACCGGGGTTGAGCATGTGCTTGGACACGGACAGCAACACGATTCTCTTCAGCATCAGCAACAGGCCGTAGGAGGAGACGGAATTACATGCCCTGAGTACGGACGATATGCGTCTCTGCCTCATCATCCTCTGAGTGACGGCCCATTGAGACTGCCGTACCAACGGCCGGCCAAAGAATGCCGCACTTTCCACTCAGACGTCGTTGAGAAGACCATAGAGGACATGAAGAGAAAGATCTCGGACCCAGATCTCGCCCGGCTGTTTGAGAATTGCTTCCCCAACACTCTCGACACTACCATTGCCTGGCACGTGAACACCTCGGCCGAGCAGTCTGCCCAGACGTTTGTTGTAACGGGTGACATCAACGCTGAGTGGCTCCGCGACTCGCACAGGCAGCTCCAGCCGTACCAAAAGATCGCGAAAGACGATCCGGCAGTCCACGAACTCATCCTAGGCGCCGTCAACACACAAGTGGACATGGTAATAGCCGCGCCGTACTGCAACGCGTTCAATCCACCGCGAGGGAGCGATATTGTCGCCCCTCCTCACAATACTGCGGACGCCGTGCGACCCCGGGTGAATCACAGGGCCGTGTTTGAGTGTAAGTACGAGCTGGATAGCGTGGCATCATTTTTGGGTCTGTCGAACGACTTTTACCGAGCCACAGGAGACAAGAGTTTTGTCAATGAGCGTTGGATTTTGGCGCTCGAAACTGTGCTAAAGCTGATGCGAGACCAAAGTATGCCGACTTACGGCGAGAACGGTTTAGGAACAGCTCAAGCTGCTAAATACACGTTCCAGCGAGAGACAACTATTGGCACGGAAACCCTCAACCTGGGCGGAGCAGGCAATCCCGTGAATGCCAACATCTCACTTATCAGATCAGCTTTCCGGCCCTCGGACGATGCTACCATCTACCAGTTCTTCGTTCCTGCCAACGCACAGCTCTCGGTTGAACTTTCACGCACCGCAGAACTGCTCATTGCATCTGGAAACACCGCTCTAGCCCACACCCTGACCGAGTGGAGCGCCAATATCCGCCAGGCCATCTACGACCACGCAGTATACGACAACCGTGTTTTCGGCAAAGTCTTCGCCTACGAGATTGACGGATTCGGCGGCATCACCAACATGGACGACGCCAACATCCCCTCGCTCCTCTCCCTGCCCGACCTCGGCTTCATCGACAAACACGACCCTATCTACCTCAACACGCGTCGCATGATCCTGTCCAAACAAGGCAACCCGTACTACCTCAAGGGCAACTGGTTTCACGGAATAGGTGGTCCGCACATTGGTACGCGAAACGCCTGGCCAATGAGCCACCTGGTCGCCATTCGCACCACTGACGACGAAAACGAGATGGAAGAGCTGCTCGAAGTCATCAAAAAGTCCACTGCAGGGCTCGGGCTCATGCATGAGTCCGTCAACGTCGACGTGCCCTTCTCCTACACTCGGTCCTGGTTCGCGTGGGCCAACTCCGAGTTTGCCAAAACCATCTTCGACGTCGCGGACCGCAAACCCCATCTCATTTTCTACGACGACCCTTTACGCATGGAAGACAAACCGAAGGTCGAACCGCCCAAGGCTGACCTGCCCAAAAAACCTACAATGTGAGCTGCGCCTTCGCGGAAATGTTTCAAAGCCTGTGAACGAGCAGGAGTGATAGATGAAACGCTCGTCTCCGGCGGGGCCACTCCGTGGAGGTTGGTTCCGCTTCACGGAACGTTACAGTACCGTTGTAGTTAATAGCTAATGTCTTATAATTGACAATTAAGAGAATCATTTTAGCTGTGTTTCCTAGTAGCTCCGACGGATGAAGCACCGTTAGAGCACAATTGTAGTTGTTAATGACTGCCCTACCACCTTTTGACGCTGCCAAGCATCTTTTGATACAAGTGTAACTACTCAATGTAACTGTGCTTCTGAACATAAATGAACGATAATAAAAACATACATAACTGATAATAACTATGATATATTACTTATAAAGATCCTATGAATTAACTGCGTCTCTATATAACATATGTGCCTTCGCCACAGGTACCGTGTATTCACGGACTAATAACTCAGTCTCTAGCTACAAATCGTGTGCTCACGGGTCCTCGCAAATCTTTATAACAACATTAATTGACTAACGGGATAAGCTGCATCTACGTCTCAGGAGAGATAGATAAATCAGCATAAATATTCACTTCTTATATACTACATGATTTATATATTATTAATTGTTAACGGATTAAGTTATACAGGTAATAGTTATATCTAACGGTCTGCCAATATCTGACTTCGTACGTCCTACCTTTCAACGATATCAAGCACCTTGGCTTCTAGAGTATAGTACCGTTGTAGTTGTGTTACTAAATATGTAAAGTCTCTGCGACTAAAAAGAGTGAGTTCCATTTGAGGAGTGTTAGAGCATCACGACGGTTGATAAAGGAAATGTATCAGTCCAAGTCCTACGACCTCTGCGACGCAAACCTCTCGCCAGGAGGGGCCACCGGGGGCCATGGGGAAATTCTTCGTGCAACCAAGCGCCACTAGGCAGGTCTTTTCACGACCTATCCACGCCGTCGAGCATTTTTTGCAACTCAGCAGTATCGCCTTGGGCCTGCTTCAGAGCTTCTTCGTATCTAGCCTGAATGCCAGCCTCAGTGCGATCCTCAAAGGTGTACTCTCTTTGGGGCTCATCCTCATCCCGCAGAACCTCTCCCTGGACCTCGTCATCATCGTCGACGTCTTCTGTGTCGGAAAGAGCGTCGACCTGCGGCTGTTTGCTGCTGCTAGATTTATCTTTCTCGTCTTTGATACCAATATCCTTCATCAGCTTGGTCAGCGACTGGGCCTTCTGCTGGGCTGCATCCTCCTCGCGCTGCTTCATCAGGCTGTCTCGCTCAGTCTTGTAGTCTTTGTTGTACTCGACTACTTTCTTGTCCACCGCGTCCAGAAACTCGTCAAACCCCTTCCCAGTGTACGCAGATACGGGCACGACGTCGAGATGGCGGTAAAACTCCTCCAGCATCAGCGACAGGGAATTCATAAGCGACCCCATGTAGCCCGACCCGTTGTCACCCTCTCCGTTCAGATCCTCATCCTCCCGGAGGGCTTGCTGAAACAGTTCAAAGTCTTCCATCCAGTCCTGCGCAAACTTCGAGTCCTGGGCGTCAGTTTTGTTAAACACCACGATCATGGGCAGTTTGGTTTTGTACAGGATCGAACATGCGTACAGCATGTTGGACATGAACGTCGTAGGCGACGTAGTTCGCGGGGTGTCCACGATGTATGCAACAACAGTAGGGAACGACGACGCCAGTGCGTCGGTAATAATCGCACCTGACGCCGACCAGATGAAACATTCGATCTGGCCCGGGGTATCGATGATAACGTGATCCACCGAAGGCGCCCTCTTCTCGACAATTTTGAGAACCTGGTCGATCTTAGTCGCAAACAAGTTCAGCGACGTCATGATAGCCCCGTTAGGACCAAGTCCGTAGTCCTTCATCACTTTCTTGTAGTTCACCGAGTCCCTTATGTCTATATTAGTACCAAAGGGCACTTTTATCACCGCGGGATCCAGATTTATCACGTATGGTGGGCTCTTCTTGCTATGCAAATGACTGTTTAGTCTCTGCATAAACGTGGTCTTCCCAGACCCAGCCATCCCAATGCACACCACTGTCGCAGGTAGCTTGCTCTCGCTCGTCGTCTCACTCATTATCGTCGTTAAAAGTTAAATTTGAAATATATCAGACAGCCCGGAATATTTAAGAAGCTGCAAGGCGCCGCGCGGCGTACGGCAGTATATTATAGCCTCCGGCGGGGCCACTCCGTGGAGGTTGGTCCCGCGTCGCGGGATTTTCAAGTGATCTTCAAGTCACTCTGAAGGCTCTGTGTATACTGAGCAGTGTCGCTTAGACACACCAGCTTTCCACAAAGCGGAACCAACCTCCACGGAGTGGCCACGCCGGAGGCGATCATATACTGCCGTACGCCGCGCGGCATGTAGATCATTCTTATATCGATTTAGGACCGCAGCGATTGAAACTTGCATTCTTTCTTCTTTGTTACAGGAAGAGGTGGCAGCGTTTGCAAGAGCATGGCTGGTTTGGAAGATATAAGAGGTAGTACGCTGGTTATACCGGCAGTTTCGTCTGGAAACGTGCCGCAATTGGCTGTGGATCTGTTGGTCCACACTCTAGAAGCGCCACTGGTAGCTCGTCTGAGTGACGAGCACGTGTATCCGGTAGCGGGTCCTCGAGATGTCCCGAGTGGTCAGAGCGTGCCTAGGAAATCAATTACTACTGCGGTAGAGGTGTTCCATGCGCGAGGCGTGACGTTTATACAGATCAGATCGCCCACTCTGCCAGGCCACCGGACCAAATTCGTACACGAGACCATTCTGCCGTTTGTCTCTCAGTATCAGTTCAAAGAGGTCATTGTCGTCGGGTCGGCGTCTCCTGGACTTCAATTGCGTCCTGGAGACTCTCGTTTTAAAGTGTTCAGCGATTCAGCTCAAGGCACTCTTGTCGAACGACTCAAGCTGCTGACACTGGATCAGGCACCTGTGCAGGTAGAAAAAATGCCTGACAGAATGAGCGAGTCTGGCATAATAGTAGATGTCGTGAAGAATGTCAGTGCACCATCGTACGGTGTGGTGATGTACGCATACGAGGGAGACAACTTTGGTGATGCCGAACAGCTCGCAGATACTCTTGCGGTACTGCTGGGCCTTAAAGCGCAGCTTCCGGGATCGAAATGGAGCAGACCCGAGAGTTGGAAAGGAGCGTATGGACGCGATGCTCCTGTGGGTCTCGAGGAGGGTCTGTACGCGTGATGTGGATGCCCGCCTCCGGCGGGGCCACTCCGTGGAGGTTGGTCCCGCTTCGCGGGATGTTCAATTGTTTAACAACTTCGTGGCTCTCTCTCAGATGTATATCCCAGTATTTAATTAAATCAGTAATAATCCGCTTTGTGGAGCTTCAAATGTGTTGTTTGCTTCAAGCATAATATACAGATCCTGCCAATTATTTTTCACAAAAATATCTTTACAGAGCTCAAAAGTGAGACTCTCTCCAAAGAACCAATTCAGCTTGGCAGTCAAGAGGAAGGGATGTTAAACATAGTTTTGCCATAACTACCTTGAGAGCTCTCTATCTAAAAGCGTATATATATATATGTATTAAAGGCATGTAGTGTAGCGTATTCTAAAGTATAGTTATATAAACCTAAAAATTTATAACATCTAAAGGCACTTACAGATATTGTAAGATAACCGTAGCTAGTTATTTCAGATTTATATCTCATGGGTTTATTTCCATTAACTACTGGGAAACTTCTGTCTTGGCAGCCCAATAAGTCAACCTTTCAGTTGGTTACTTATAGATTTACTGGTTCTTCCAAAAACACTTACCTCTGCTGTACAATGAGCAAGAAGTCTAACTTAACATAATCGTCCCGCCTTTAATTAGTCTAGCTATTAATTGCTTTCTTACGTGTAAATTATCAGTTCTTCATTCAAGCGCTCAATAAGTACATAATGACTTCTGTATAGGCTATGCCAGCCAGGCGTCAGCCTTTTACGAGTATTGATTTATTAGTTCAGATTGAGTACTCATGTCCCTACCTACTTAGTACGTGTCTTTACAGCAACGTAACTCAAGCATTCAACTTCTCTATATTTTCCTGGCTGTGCTAGACAGCGAACCATCACCCATCAATTTCCCGCCAAGCGGGAACCCCCCTCCACGGAGTGGCCCCGCCGGAGGCGAGCTTCCACACGTTCTCACAGTCCGTAAGCTTGCAGAACTCTCTTCTCGATGCCCTCTAGCAGCCAGTCGTGTTTCACCAGTTCCAAGTTCTCTGCCTCAGCCTGGTAGAACTTGTTGAAATCGACGCCAGGTTGCTGGAATCCAGCAGCAGGATTGGCACCCATAGCAGCTACGCCTCCAGCTGAGTTGTTGTCACCCAATATCAGGTTGTACACGGAACGCAGACCCAGCAAGTTCAGAAAATACCACGAAAGACTGCTGACCCAGCGCACGTCGAGGTCAGTAGTCGCCACGCCCGACTGGAGCATAGCCTTGAACCGCACGGTGAGCGGAAAGGGCAACCGCATGAGCACAAACCCTGTGAAGAACGCATTGATCCAGCCCATCATAAGAGTCTGAGGGACCACGGTCATTATTTGCCCTTTCATCATGTTCATCATGCCTTCCATCCCGTTTGGGTCTGAAAGGTTGGGCATGCCTGGCTTGGCATTGGGGTCTGCAAGGTACGTGCCAGCCTTGAAATTGTCAGTCAGGTACTGCTGGCGGGCCACGAAGCTGTCGTAGGGGATATTTCCTGCCCCGTTGCGCAAGTATTGGCTGTAGGTCAAATACTGCTGTTGGCGGAGTTTCTTAGCACCTTCGACCTTGGGGGTAGCCTGGAGCAGAATTGTGACATAGTGACGCAGCACACCAACAAGAATCATGACAAACAGAATGGGGAACAGTACCCATTCTCTGAGTCGGGGATCCAGTACCAAATCAGGGATCATACTGGTGTGGTGAAGTTGAAGCTTTGGAAAGTTGTGAAGATACGGCGGTTATCTAAGTGGGGGCGCGAATGTTTCTACACCGGCGGCCCCTACCGGGTCTCGGGTCGGTTCTGCTTCGCAGAAGCTAATGGTGATAATGGTGATGTTTGAACTCAAGTCTATGCGAGTAATTGACTCTATCTACTGTGGTTGGTCCCATATCATTATATATCATATCTTTTGGCCAGGTCGGTCTTATGAGTGGTATAAGGTCGGATTCATAACTACATCAATCATACAAAATCCCAGGTAGTAGAGCTGGGACGGAGAAAGCTAGACTCAACAGGTCAATTTCGGAGTACGATCTTATTTAGAAGTTTGAAGCGTTTTTGATTCTTGGGATTCGACCAATCCCGAGTTGTAGAGGTTAACATTATGTATGAATCAATATTGAGGACCTTAACTTGGAAAGCTGTGAAGATGCTGCAGTATTACTACTTAGGGATTGTTAAAAGGAAATATCCTCTTCACAACTAATAGAAGCGGTTAGACAGCTAACAGAAGATATTAACTCTCAGTTTTTCCGCAAAGCGGAACCAACCTCCATGGAGTGGCCCCGCCGGAGGCGAAAACATGACCTTTTTATTCCATTACATGTACACTAGCTAATACGAATCAGCTAGATAGCTAAGATATTTAGACTTGAGCCACCTTTTTTTTCATAACCTCGACTCTCAGTTTTCCGCGAAGCAGGACCAACATCCACGGAGTGGCCCTGCCAGAGGCGAAATTACAGATGCCCACTCACTAATAAGAGTCAGTTCCATTTACAATGACGTCGTTGATTTTCAGGATCATTCGAGTTAGCTGGGTGGCCAGCAGCAGTTGCTGACGTTTGCCAATCAGAGGGTCAATGACAAAGTTGTCCCTCATGTCGTTGGACCCGGATCCAAGGCAGTCGACTCCCAGCCTGGGGTTGCTGTCTTTGACCTGGCGAGATTTGACAGCAGCGAGCGTTTCAATGGGCGCAAAACCAGAGTTCTCAGCGAGGGCCATGGGAATGGCGTCGAGGGCACTAGCAAAGGCTCGGAAGGCATACTGGTCGATTCCCTTGCGCTTGTCGGCCTCGTCGGCGATGGCTATGGAACACGCGATCTCAGCAGCTCCTCCGCCGTAGACCACCCTGTTGTCGGTAATAAGGTTCCTGACCACGCACAGGGCATCGTGCAGAGCCCGCTTGGCCTCGTCGACAATCATGTGATTGCTTCCTCGCACCAGCACAGTGACGGCCTTGGAGTTGGCGCAGTCCTCGATGACGAGCATGCGGTCACGTGTAGTACCGAACTCGAGCTCGCGAACCGTGCCGGCTCTGCCCAGCTTCTCGGGCGACAGGTCCTCGAACCGGGGCACGATTCTGCCCTGGGTCGCCATTGCAATCAGCTCGATTTCCGGCCCGCCGACCCACCGCACCGCAGGCAGCTGGTTCTGCAAGAGCAGGTGGTTCGCCTCGTCGTCAAACCCCCACTGGCATATCACCATGTTGGCGCCCGCGTCCTTCACCTTCTGGATCATCTCCTTGAACTTGTCCTGCTCGTACGTCTGCAGCCGCCGGAACTCGTCTATGTTGGTGATGTCCAGCTTGTGCTTGGTTTTGGGCTTGGGGGGCTCGAACGGGCACGTGAGAATCGCCAGCTTGACGTCCTTCACCTGACGGGGCATCTGGGGGTGAGACATGTCCTTGTCAAGGATGACTCCCTGCACCAGAGCAGTGTCAGCAAGACTTCCGCCGCTTTTCCCGTCGACTTTGATCAGCTCAAAGTCCACGTCTTTCCGCTCGAGGTCCGCAACAGACAAAACTGCCTCTACTGCGATCTGCGCAAACGTCTCATGCGCCTTCGACACCACCTTCGACCCCAAACTCGTCCTGGCTGCCTTGAGCAGGTTCGTCTTGTCGTCTTTGCCTACCGGGATCTCATCTGATATGTTGTCCAGATGGGCTACCGCCAGTTTACACGCCTCGTCGTACCCGTCTGCTATCCTGATCGGGTGGATCCCCTTGTCGATAAGCTCCAAGCTCTGCTCGAGAAGTGCCCCAGCTAAAACAACCACGCCGGTCGTGCCGTCTCCAATTTCGTCGTCCTGCGATTTCGACAGCTCCACCAGCAGCTTTGCAATCTGATTATCCAGCTGCATCTGGCCGAGAATCGTCGCGCCGTCATTGGTCACAGTGATGTCGCCATCAGGCGAGATGAGGATCTTATCTAGGCCTCGAGGTCCCAGTGACGTTTTTATGATGTCAGACACCGTCCTCGCCGCCAAAATGTGGCTCTTGGTCGCCTCCACTCCGTGTACTCTTGTTAGAATGGCGTTTGATGCTCGCCTCCGGCGGAGCCACTCCATGGAGGGTTGGTTCTGCTTCGCAGAAAACTCGCAGAAACGCGACATATTTCGGCGTCAGTGCCATTTTGCATACCTCTTTTTGGTCCCTTGGCTTGGTTAGTATTCGGTCGAAATCTTCACTCTAAAATCAAAATCAACCCTGTTTTTCACACAGAATTGCCTGTCTCGCTGCTCCACTCACTCTCTCACAATGATAAACGGTCGTCCCATTTCATCCTGCGCGACTATCGCATTGGAAAGGTCAGGCATAGCCATCGTTTGCTGTGCCATGGTTGTCGGGTCTTTTGGATGCGGTTTTTGCAGTGTGTGCGAATCGAAGCTCGACGAAATAATTTAAACTCCCACGTCGCTGACTACGCGAGCTTTGCTGAGCCGCAGAGGCTCGCGCGGCTCACAATAATTAGGTAAGCTGAAAAATCCACGAAAAGCTGCAGATTGATTTATTCATTCGTCTCATCTGAGCTTTTCACTTCACTCGGTCTCTGGTTTAAAGCATGAGCGTAGTTGGCAGTTTGATCTTCTGCACAGACTGCGGTAACCTGCTGGACTCTCTCACCGACAAGTCCAAGGACCTGGTGTGCAGCCAGTGCACTAGGTCGTATCCGTCAAAGGACTACGAGGACTTGCGTGTGGTGACGAGGTCCAGCGAAACAGCGTTTCCTTCCACCCTGAGATCAAAGCGGTCGGTGGTCAAAACAGTTCTGCAGACCGGCGAAGCTGGTGAGGGTGCAGTGGTAAGTTGGGCTGGCAAACGAAGCTGGGGCATCGCCTTCGGCGGGGGGCCACTCTGGGTTGTCTTCTAACCAGATCAAAGAGAAATGTCCCCAGTGCGGACACGACGAGATGCAGTACCACACGTTGCAGCTGCGAAGCGCAGACGAAGGTGCTACCGTTTTCTACACTTGCACAAACTGTGGCTACAGATATAGAACGAACAATTAGCTTTCTGCGTATGTATATTTATTGTATATTTCTACTTTTATTTTTACCTGGTCACCAAGTAGGCTGCTTGGAAGTACTCCACAGCACTTTCCCTGAGCTATATAGATAGAACAGGAACTTCGCAAGGACGGAATCAAATAAATAGAGAAGAATTCCAGATATCCATTGTGGTCGTAACTCTTAAATACTCGATACGTGACGATCAGTTTCTCATTTAGAGTCTGTGAGTACGTAGTTCCATTTACTGTATTTGGACTCGTCCTGTATTAGTATTCGCCGGATTACTTGATCTTACTATATTTTAGCGACGGAAGAAGGCCTTAAAACAATTCTGTTAATTTTTTTTCTTGTTATATGTAAACTGTATTTATTACTATTCTGCCGCCAGGTCCGAAACAGGACTTGTAAGACAGGTAACTATTCTCCCAAGCTGGAGTCGAGAGCTTTGTGCGTTAGCATATCTTCTTGTAAATCACATCTTCTTGCAAGTTCTCCTTCATAAATAAACAGCATTCTGGAAATAAGCAAAGTCTGGCTGTTCAAGAAATGCTTCATTCAGTTAAAGACCATCTCTCTCCAGGGGAGTTATGTACCTTGAAGAACGTACATAAAATCCTAGCAAAACGAAATAAAAAAAAGCGTCGAATATCGTAAGAGCAGTCTATTCAAACACAAACTCAACTTATGTGAACTAATTTATAAAGCACGGCAATTGGCTTGCTACGATTTGGAGCAGGAATCTTAGACGTAATCCTTCCCCCTGCGCCTTCTGCGAATCCGAATCAGCCTCCACGGAGTGGTCCCGCCGGAGGCGATGCCTAATGAGCCTGCACTTCGGTGTAGTCCAGCTGGTCGGAGTTCTCGAATTCGTACATGTCGAGAGCGACCTCGGCACTTTGACGAACAACGGGTTCCTCGTCCTGGGCAAACTTGGTGAGCACCGGGAGGACGTCGTCTGTGGCAATGCTGCCCAGAGCCTCGGCTGCCTCGTGCCTTACCATGCCTTCTTCCTTATCGTTCTCGACGACTTTGATGAGAGCGGGCACCGAGGCAGGGTCACACAGCTGACCGAAAACATAGGCGATTTCGTGTCTGAAGAGAGCGGACGGGTCGCTGAACCCACTAGCTAGGGCCAGCACAGCCTCGTGCGTGGCCAAGTCTCGCAGGCGGAACATGGCTCTGTATCTATTAAATAAGGTTTCGTTTTGGTCGTTAAGCATGGCAGTGAGTTTTTCGACGTTACTCTGTTCACTGGGCAAGGGGGGAGCCGGGTCTATCGAGGTGAAGGCGCTCTTTTGTAGGACTTCTGTCTTAGCAGCCTCGGACTTTTCCCACTTGATCCGCTCGATAGCGAGCTCACAAGTCTGCCGTATCACCTCCAGAGGGTCGTTCTTAAAGTAGCCTTCGAGGACAGCCATGACAGAGTCATTTCCAATCGCTCCTAGTGCCTCGGCAGCCTCGTGTCGGACCATAGCCTGCTGATTTCGGTCCTCCAGGACCTTAACCAGTGGGGGGACAGCATAGTCCTGCTTGGTTTGCCCCAGAACGTATGCAAGTTCATGTTTGAGAAGTTCAGAGTCGTCTCGGAAACCTTTGGCAATGATATCAATAGCTGATTTATCTCCTTGAGTGCCTAGGCTCTTTAGGTGGAACAGAGCTCTGAACCGGCTTGCTAGAGGTGTGTCTCCGGCGGTGTTTAGCAGAGTTTCCTCGAGACTGGAAAGAGTGACACCTTCGCCATCCGCATGTCTAAGTTCGTCCATGTCGTGAGAGGGTACTTGGTCGAAGTGATAAATAGAGGGTTAAGTTAAAAGTACAAATGTGAAAGCGAAAAATTGAAAAATGCTGTTTGAAAAATGATTTTGAAAAAAATCAAAAAATTAAATCAGCCGTGCGTTATCAGATTTTTTTGGAATCTGAAAAAAAATTCAGCCGTGCGATTTTTTTTTATTTTTTACGAAAATTATTCCAAACGTGAAATCGCCAACTGAGATACTGAGATAAAAAGAGCTCTGATATCTCTGTTACGCACACTCTCAAGAAATGGCCACAGTAATCCCTCCTGCTTCCAAGAAGCAGAAAAGGGCGCTGCAGGAACCAAAACCAGTAGAAATCCCTGCTGATATCCCTCACGTAGTGGTAAAGTTTCAGGCATCAGATACAGGCGAGGCGACCGGTGGAAACATCAGAGTCCCCGGCAATGCGAGCGAGAAGCAGCTGGAACTGCTCCTGAACCAACTCCTGGGGTCTCAGGATGATCCCGTGCCGTATGGGTTCTCCGTCCTGAAAGGAACTGACTCTCAATCTACTGTAATCGACGTTGTGGACGATTTATACACCTCGGTGATCAAACCCGGACACAAGTCCACAGAAGAGCAGTTGACTATCGTGTACACCCCTCAGGCCGTATTTAAAGTTAAAGCTGTCACTCGGTCATCGGCTACAATTTCAGGTCACGGATCAACTATTCTGGCCGTGCAATTCGCCCCTCACACGTCGTCGCGAATGGTAACTGGTAGTGGAGACGCCACTGCCCGGATCTGGGACTGCGACTCTCAGACGCCTATGAAGACTCTTACCGGTCATACAGATTGGGTTTTGGCCGTCTGCTGGAGCCCTGACGGCTCACTTATAGCCACAGGTAGCATGGACAATACGGTCAGGATATGGGATTCACAAACGGGTAAACAAGTAGGAGCACCCTTGAAGGGACATACGAAATGGATCACAAGTCTAGCATGGGAACCGTATCATCTTGTTCAGCCCGGTCATATTCCTCGGCTTGCATCTTCGTCCAAAGATTGTACCGTGCGAGTCTGGGACCTGGAACGGCATATCGCATTATTCTCAATGACAAGTCACAAGGCATCTGTTAGCTGTGTGAAATGGAGCGGATTGGGAGATATATATTCAACATCGCATGATAAGACTGTCAAAGTATGGAGCTCAAAGGACGGAAGGCTCATTCACAACCTTTCAGCGCATGCGCATTGGGTCAATCATATTGCCTTGTCTACTGAGTACGCTCTTAGGACTGGCCCTTACGATGAAAAGGGAGGGAAACCGCCAAAATCCCCTCAGGTATCGGAAGAACTTCGTGCCAAAGCGTTAGAACGATTCAACAAGCTGGCAAAAGTCGGAGGAATTACCACTGAGAGAATGGTTACAGCCTCTGATGACTTTACAATGTACTTGTGGGAGCCGTCTAAATCAGCCAAGCCTATCTGCCGAATGACTGGACACCAGAAGGTGGTTAACCATGTCTCATTTTCTCCCGATGGACGGCACGTTGCTTCTGCATCCTTTGACAATTCAATAAAGCTCTGGGATGGGCGAGACGGCAAGTTCATAACCACTTTCCGCGGCCACGTTGCACCTGTCTACCAGTGTTCTTGGTCGAGTGATTGCCGCCTTTTGGTCAGTTCGTCTAAAGATACTACGCTCAAGGTGTGGGATATACGTACTAAGAAGCTACAAGTTGACCTGCCGGGCCATGCTGATGAGGTCTATGCTGTGGACTGGAGTGTGGACGGCAAGAGAGTTGCATCTGGGGGCAAGGATAAGATGGTGAGATTATGGACTCACTAAACGGAGCAACAAAAACAACTAGCAAGAAAGAAAGGACCATGTCCTCTCCGAAAGGTACTGCATATTTGCCTTCTGTCCTTTCTTACCTGGGAATGTTTTTCAATAATGTTTTTATATGTAATATATGCTCTAAACGAGAAGCCTTTATTAACCTTTTGTACAACAGCAATTTCCGCGAAGCTTCATCACTCGACTAGTGCAAAAATCGAGCCGCGTGCCGTTTTGTATGCGGCGTATATCTTGAAATTTTGAAAAATCCTGTAACTTGAAACTTAACGCATTCGACATCCATTTACACAATTTACACAGCAATGCTGGCTCTACGACAGATCAGGAGCTATGCCACCAAAGCAAAAGTTCCCAAACGGTTACCCGAAGGTATGTCGGGTGAGGAGTTCAACAAAGAAGGATTTTACATCAAATCAATGTTTCCTTCGGTTGATAGCATAAAGCCTGAGGATTTGGTCCTACAAAGACCCGAGGCGGACAGTCAGAAGCAGGCGGGATCCCGGTGGTATAGCATTACCCGTACGCGAAACGGTGAGCTGCCAGTGTACAAGAAGTTCACGGGAACCGGGGTGAAGGTTCCTGTGACTTTAATACGTAAGGTTACCGGGGATATTGGTCAACTTAGACAGGACCTGAAGAGAGAAATGAGCTTGGTGAATAAAGAGATCTGGATAAAGGATGCTAGTAAGCAGATTTTGATCAAGGGAAACAGGACAGAACAGGTGAAAAGCATATTGGGGGAACACTTTTAGTTTTGTTTGGGAATATAGCAACTGTAACTAGCATTTTTTTATTCATTATTTTATGATGCCTGATATATATGAAGGGTATATTTACATATTGGTATGAAGGAAACGCAAGTGAAGCAAACTCTACGGACCGTGATTGTAGTGTCACCAAGGTTTTATGCACTTCTAAGTTAGGTTTGACTTGGAAGCAGTGTGTTTGTTTCTTCCCCTCTGAGAATACGTCGAAGTAGGCCTAGTTTGCGAGTTTGTGGGTAGCAGTATATAAAGAAGCAGACACTGCACCAAGTGGAGCCAATCGTCGCCAGGAGAGGCCAGCCAGAAGCATAAAATCAATGGTGGATTATATGTATAATGTGTGATTCAGGCACTAGCATAGCTAAAGATCTAAATTTTCTTTATTTATAAACAATCATTGAAAACAACAGTTGCCTCAAATTGCAGAGAGGACATCAACTCTGCCATATGCTCATCATTAACATCTATGAAGAGACATTGAACAATGAAAACTGTCTCACAATGCCAGGACCATACTCGTCGTAGTCACTCTTAGTATAACAGTAGTTTCGGAACTCGGCAGTCTGGGCAAGCAAGCTACCTCCGAACCAGACAGCATTTCGCTGCCGTTTGTGAGAAACAACCTGAACTTCTAGACCAGACGACTTTGCGCCACTGAGCTCTTCACTGCGGCGGATTCGAGCATCTACCAGATGTCGAATATCTCTCTGCAACCGTCGACCAAAATCTCGGAACATGGTGGATCCTCCGGACAGAACAATGTTCTTGTAAAGGCCCTTTCGCACATCGAGAGGACACGCCTGCACAACCGTGTCGACCACGGTGGGCAGCGGGGTCAGGAAGTCGGAACTGGCGATTTCTGGGTTGAAAAATATCTCTGGGGCCAAAAACCTCTCGTAACCGATATCTACGTTTGCCCGTCGGCCCAGCCCTTGGTCCACAATGTACTTTTGAAATCGCTCAGGGTCAGAGTCGAACCGCTTGAACTCTTGCAGAATGTCGGGACACACGTAGCAGTACTCTTCCTTGATACGCTCGGCAGTCTTCAGCGAGGTGTCAGCCTCGTTTCGGTCTCGCAGCATACTCTGAATGAAATAGGTGATATCCCGGCCTGCAATGGGGATGTTTTTGATCGCAGACCCAATCACATAGCCCTCAGCCACGGGGATAACATGTGTTACACCATCACCGCTGTCAATGACGGTACCCGTCAAAGGTTGACCCACGACCTTTGACGACGTCCACGAAGCTGCTAGGGCGAGAACGGCCTGGACGGCAATGTACAGCCCTGCACAATTGAAAGTCTCAAACATAATTTCAGCAGTGTTTTCTCTGTTCTCCGGCGGGTTTAGAGGAGGTTCCGTTAGCAGGAACCGGTGGTCCTCGGGTTCGCAGCGCAGATACTTGAAGATGGAGTTTTCCCAAAACCGCTCCATGTGGTCCCAATTCTCGACCTGACCGTGTCTGATGGGGTAGTTGAGTCCATATCCTGGACCTGCGCCGGCCTCAAGAGCCTCGTCGCCTATGTAAAAGTCCAAGTCTTCGGTTCCTCGCTTTTGAGAGAGGTTTCCTCCCGAACTTGACGAACTTCCAAACTTCTGTGTAGTTTTGCCGGCGGAATTCGAGCGCGTGGCAATCACTGTGGGGAACACAAACGACGGTGAGTCATTTCCGGCAAATCCTAGCTTGGTCAACCCGGTGCCGTTGTCCATGACAACAGCTGGAGCTCCAGAGTCAGCCATTTTTATTGTTGGCAAATATACAATGTAGTTATTTGAAATGGAGTGTTTAGATGTACGTTTTCGGGGTGGCTGAATATAACAGTGCCAGCTACACAACAATCACACACCAGTGTTACTTCCGGCAGACTTTGATCCTTTGTCAATAAAACGGAGGATCGATTGTTCCAACAGGGGATGAATTGAACGATGAATCTTAGTTTATCAAATGGTCAAAGGTCCAAATTGTGTGGAAACTCTCCGCCTTTTTTGGATGGGGGTGAGGAGGCTGAGAGACGTTACCCGGCTATACTGTAACGGCTTTCTGTGTGGAGCAGCCGTTATTGATTTACGGTGGGGCTCTATTTTCCTCACGAAGCCTTGCATTAAAGAGAACACTCTGAGAGAAGCGGTTTGAATATGATTGTTTTCGTATAATTTCCAGTGATATTTCTATTACAATACTTGTGGCCATTTGTATTTGCAATGTTAGTCTTTTGTTACAAGTAGAAAAATACAAACCATTGACAGTAAAGGCTGAGTCATAGGTTTTAGCCAAAGGTTAGAAGAGCAAAGTTTATTTCTTGAAATATATATTTATTAATCGATTGGAAAATAATAAACCTTTTGATACAGCCAACTACTTCCTTACTCCGTTATAAAGGTTTAACCTCTCAAGTAATTCATAAAGCTTCTGAACAGCGATACTCGTCAAGCCATCACCCTCATCAGCTTTTGTGGCTGACATGCCCTCGTGGAATATTTTGTATGGATGTCCATCCGCGGCTTGTGCTTTGCTCTGGAAGGTGTCATAAATCAGACGGGCCATTAGAACGGCCGTTTTTGCTACATCCTCCTCGGCCTTCTTCACATCTTCAGGTGAGCTATTGTCTGAGACAATAGTCTTCAGACTCGCTCGATTGTTTTGTACCCATGAGTTCACAAGGCGCAAACGGGTCCTCGCTTGAGGTCCAACTTCCAGCTCGTCACGGCCCAATTCCGCGTACACGAGCACAGCTTCGCTAAACTGCCGCATGCTATCGCTGCCTCCTCTGATAGACTTGCGACCACCTTTGCGAGCTTTTCTGGGTGACCTGCCCATGCCACCGCTGCCAGTTTTTTTGGATGGCATGCCGCGCAACAGAGTCGTTTCTGCCGGCGAAATCCATTCGACAAAACGTTCGACCCGATCGTGGTCGTCCATCATATTCTGAAGGGCATCCAACACCATCGGAGCCATTAGCTCTACCGAGTTTTCAAAAACCTCGGTAGCCTTCTTCAAATTATTGGGTGAGCTATGTTTTGCGACAATAATATCCAAGCTGGACCGGTTCGCATGTGCCCATTCTTGAAGAGCGACTGAAAGACACTTCAACTCTGGTCCAAACCCGACCTCGTCGAGATTCAGTTTTTCGATAATGAACGCGATTTCACAAAACTGCTTCATTACCTCTCTTACAATCGCAGGAACTCCGGCCTCGTGTTCCTTGTAGTGTTCTCGCAAGCTGGCAATCTTCTTAAGCATTGACTCAAAATCAATCGGCTTGGGCTCCTGTAACCAGCTTAGATTTTTTTTCCTTTGAAATCTGTCAGCCAATTTTTTAAGATCAGCCATATTATTGACAGTCAAAATGAGCTGAAACCCCAGTACATCTCGAAATCTCATCAAAGTGATGAAAACTAAAGGCGGGAGGATAGTTTCGATACGAGTATCGAGACCATGTCTTTGATCAAATGCTTGGTTCTCAATGACAACTTTATTGCCCACCTTCTTCTCATATCCAGGAACTGCCTTCAGTTCTACGAAATAATGAAGCTTCAGCAATAGAGTGGTCGTGGAGCAATTCCATACTCGCCCTTGGAGACCCTTCTTTCTGACTACTTTTACGCAAGGCCGTAAGGGATGGTTAACGCACTGCCAGTAATCGCTACTCGAAGGTCCCGATCGAGTTCTTCAATACTTTCAAGCGAACCACCATATTTACCATACTTGAAGGCAATTTGGGGAGAATTCCTTATTCCCAATAAGGCACGCACGACACCATAATATGGTGGTTGCAAAGGTGGTAAATCAAAAAGCATGCTCATTGATCAATTTCGAATGACGATGTCAATATAATCTGGTTTACCGAGAATGAGGTTTGATTTGAGCGGGGGCTATTTGTAAAAGAGGAAAATGCAGAAGCCAGGTGGAAGGGGTTATTACTTCTATTTATCCGTTTCTTTCGCAGCAACAGTCTGCTAATTGTGATGTCGTTTTGTTAAGAGCGAAGGTTCCTCCACATTAGCCATAAGGCAATCAATCGGAGCGATCTGTCAGTTTAGGCCGTCTGCTGCATCACAAATTTCTATCAGGGCCAATCTAGCTGGGAGTAGAATGTTAGTTTTATTTTTACTTTTACTGTTGGGGTGAGATTCTGGATTTGAAATCCTTGCAATTCTCCCCATGATTTATTCACATAAGATGGTCTAACGCAATGCAATGAGCCCTAAGAAATCCCAGAGGGGTAATTTATGCTGAGTTTTAAAAATACATAGATAAGCGAAGCGGGGAGAGATATATCACATCTATTCATTGATAACCCCCAATTAGGAATAAACCTGAAAATGCATGGAGAAGAAAAAGGAAATATACAGTCAGATAAAGCACGATCTAAGGAAACCCCACTGGTATACCTCGCAGTAGAACTGAAGAAATACATGTAGATAAAGCCCCTAACGATGCCAATACGTCAAGCCTCTAAGTGTGATTTGGTGTGATCCATAGAGCTTCAAGTTCGATTATCGCCTCCGGTGCAGCCTTTCCAAAAGTTCAATCGATCCGGAATCTCAACCTTCGTCAGCTTGAAGACAGCTGATTTTCTAAACCTAGATAGATCTGTGTATAAATAGTGCAGTATTGACAAAACTTCTATTCATCCCAAGAGTAACTAGAGCCCAATATCTAGGGAATTGGAAGACTGAAAGAATAACTTTATAATTCTTTATTTTACGTTTTAAAGGTTACGTGAAAATATTCTCCACTTCAGACCTCCACTTCAGACCTCCAATCCTTCACCTCCCTGAGTTTTGCAACGGTACAATCAACGTTTTAAGCTGAGTCAATTCAGAAAAGAATATGAAAAATGAAACTCGGCTGCTCACCGTACTCGATATCTCTTCTAGATGGAACCAGAGATATCTTTCCCGTGTACCTTCATCTGGTAGCTCTTCTTCTTCTTGCTCCTTTTGCTTTGTGGTGTGAAGAAGTCGTTGCGAAGACTATACGCGCTTTGTGTTTACATTCGCGGGATTATCGTGACTGGACGCAACTGACCGATCACTGAACGGGTAACTTGATAGTCAGTACAACCCTGTGCGTTGTTGAAATCGAGGGGTGAAAAGAACGAGTTTTGAACAATTTTACGCAAGTATGAACTTCTAGGATATCAAGTGTGGTGATCTGCCATGTGAGACCCCTGCTGATCTCTACCTTATCGCCCCATCGTCAATGCAAAACCGTGTCCGTATACGCCTGCTAAGTGAGGTAGGATAAATTCAAACTTTCAGAGCGGAGAGGAGAAAAATATGACACTTGTTAAAATATAAAGCTGACTACTATGTCTACATTGCCATGGGCGTTGCGATCTCCTCATCAGTGGTGATTATGCTTTGCTGAAATGTTTTTCTCTTCAGGTTGAACAGAGAGTTGATGAGCCTCACCAAGGTTGGCTCGGGATAACCCTAAACCAAACTTTAAAGTCAACAGCCGCACCGCTCCAGTTAAATTAAAACTGATATGCATCGCATAATTTCGTCAACCTGTCGTTCAATCTATTGGCATCCGAACGAACTAGCGTAGTGCCAATCAATTCTCGCTAATAGTTTTGCCTGCATCACGCGCATATCTGCCTAGTTTTGAGCCACTATTTAGTAACCTTGCCCAAGGTTGGCACCCCACTATAAAAAGACTCACGACGCTGAAATCGAATACACCCTTCTAACATGTCGACCGCAACAAAGTTGAATAAGAGCAGCATCGCTCCCAGGGGTGTCGAAGAAAGCTTTTTGTCTACTCCTCCGCTGCCATCTACCAACAGCATCCGGCCTACACTGGATATAAACCAATCCTCTGCAAACGAGACCAAACTGTCATTCGAGCTTGGCCGGGACAAGTTGAAAGAATGCCTCTTAGAGTTTTTCAAAAATACTGATTCCAACCTTGATATCACAATTGAAATATCCAAGTGCTATAGTCAGCAGGACGTGGAGGAAGTATTTTCGATTTTCGAAACGGATTTAGGATTAGAAATCCGAAAATATTTTTTTAACCCATTTGCTGGGCTGTTGGCCGTTACAATGCCTTCTAAAATGCACGATGCGGGCGGAGATGTCATACTTGAAACAAAAGAACAAGGTCGCTTTCAGATTGCAG